>JANAVB010021200.1:737639-765139 GCA_029216955.1 Iris pallida
TTTGCTGATAGACTTAGCAGAAATTTGGTTCAGGAATGAGCCGCTATTCGCGATAGGGAAAGCCACTTGGGATCAGTTCAAGACCCAGTTCAAGAAGAAATTCTTCTCGACCACCGCTAGGGTAGCCATGGGGCTACAATTCCAGAACATCCAGTAGAGAAACCGTTCTGTTGATGAGTATGCAGCGGAGTTTAGTCGCCTGAGCCATTTTGCTTCTAGTCTAGTTGTAGACCCAGAGGAGATGACGCGTAGGTTTTGTCATGGTCTAGTTCCAGACATTGGCATTCTTATAGTGGCGAACGATACGACTGACTACTACCAGAGCCTAGAGTTGGCCCGGAGCATAGAAGAGCATCTTCTGTCTTACAAGAGGCCGGCTTCTGTGCACCTCGAGGGACCGTCCAAGCGTCAGGCTTTTCAGTCGAGAGCACCGACGCCGCACCAACAGACATACCGTCCTACCATACCTCATCATCCAACCCCACCAGCTAGAGCCCCGGGACCCCGGCAGCAGAATGGAGCTTTGTGTGTATTCTGCAGGAGGCCAGGCCATGACACTATCATCTATAGGAAGAGGTTAGGGCAGTGTTTAGCTTGTGGGTCTACCACCCATCAGCTTCGGGACAGTCCAGTAGCGAGGGTACCAAGTGTCGGACCACCGACTAGAGGACTGCCGCTTCCGACTCAGCAGCAAAGGTTTGGGCAACATCTGCAGCAGCAAAAGGGACCCCAGGGGAAGGCTTATAGCCTATCTCTTGAGCCGGAGCCAGAGCAGGTTTCGGAGCCCGATTATTTGGCTGACATCATCACAGGTCATGTTTATTTACATACTTTTCTAGCTCTATGCTTGTTTGATTCTGGTACATCACATAGCTTTCTATTATTAGAGTTTTTGCATAAACACAACTTAGTAGCTATACCTACCGAGGAGATGAGTAGAGTAATGACGGGAGGCGGACCAGTGCCCATTAGAGCTATCTATAGATGCTCTATTACTATAGCTGGGAGAGAATTTAGGGGACGATTCTTTGTGATGCCACTCCCCGGATATGATATCATATTGGGGATGGACTGGCTTAGCTATGCCCATGCAGCTATAGACTGTCATGAGGGTAGTATTCTGTTCAGTCCCCCAGGCACGGCACCATTCAGTGTCAGGAGGACAGGGCCGGAGATCAGCCTAGAGCCGAACTGTTGTACGACAGTTGGGGAGATAGCACCGCCAGACCCTATCATTAGGGAGTTTATGGATGTATTCCCTGAGGATCTTCCAGGACTTCCGCCTGACAGAGATGTGGAGTTCACTATAGATTTAGTACCGGGTTCATCACCAGTATCCCGGGCTTGCTATAGAGTGAACCCCAAGGAGGTCGTTGAGATGAAGGAGCAGATTGATGACCTGTTGAAAAAGGGTTTCATTCGATCTAGTACTTCTCCATGGGGAGCGCCAGTGCTCTTTGTGCCAAAGAAGGATGATACAATTCGGTTGTGCATTGACTACCGGGCATTGAATACCATCACCATTAAGAACAAATATCCTCTGCCCAGAATAGATGATTTGTTCGACCAGTTGAGTAGGGCGAAGGTGTTTTCCAGGATAGATTTGAGATCCGGTTACCACCAGGTGAAAGTCAGGACTGCAGACATCCAGAAGACGGCATTCAACACGAAATACGGGCAGTACGAGTTTTTGGTGATGCAATTTGGTCTCACAAATGTGCCAGCTGTCTTTATAAACTTGATGAATAAGATATTTTACCAGTATCTGGATAAGTTCGTCGTAGTATTTATCGACGACATCCTGATATACTCAAAGACGCCGGAGGAGCACGTAGAGCACTTACGGACAGTTTTGGGGATTCTGAGGCAGGAGAGATTGTATGCCAAATTGTCGAAGTGCGAGTTCTTTTTGGACCGAGTGGAATTTTTTGGTCATGTAGTTACTGGAGAAGGGATCTCGGTGGATCCCAGAAAGATTGCTGCCGATGAGACATGGAAGGCTCTGACATCAGTATCAGAGATCAGAAGCTTTCTGGGTTTAGCCGGCTATTATAGGAAGTTCATTCAGGACTTTGCTAAGATAGCTGAACCCATGATGAAACTGACGCGAAAGGACGCAGAGTACATCTGGTCAAAGGACTGCCAGGCAGCATTTGAGGAGCTGAAGAGGAGGCTGACGACCGCTCCAGTTCTGACATTACCTTCAGGATCTGGAGGTTTCACCATATACAGCGATGCTTCGGGAAAGGGGCTATGATGTGTCCTACAGCAGCATGGGAAAGTGATTGCTTATGCATCTAAGCAATTACGGACTCATGAGCGGAACTATCCTACCCATGACCTAGAGTTAGCTGCAGTGATCTTTGCACTCAAGTTGTGGAAACACTACTTATACGGAGAGCGTGTGAAAATCTTTACTGACCACAAGAGCTTGAAGTATGTGTTCACGCAGAAAGAGCTGAACATGAGGCAAAGACGATGGTTGGAGTTGATGAAGGACTTCGACATCGATTTACAGTATCACCCCGGAAAGGCAAATGTGGTGGCGGATGCGCTGGGCAGGCATCCGATGGCATGGTATTTGATGATAGATTGGCATTTACGGGAAGATCTGGAGAAGCTCGGTATCGAGATAGTTCGGCCAGGATCAGTGATACAGATGATGGCGCTTGACATTCAATCCGGTTTGATAGAGCAGATCAAGGAGGCACAGTCTACAGATAAGAGCCTTCGCAGACTTCGAGCCCATGCTTTAGCTGGATTGCTGGATGACTTCACCGTAGCAGAGGATGGATCCTTGAGGCATGGCAGCCGGTTGTGCATGCCAAAGGGAGAGCTGATAGAGGCAGTCTTGCAGAAGGTGCACCGATCGAGATATTATATTCACCCTGGTGCCAATAAGATGTACCGTGACTTGCGGAAACATCTTTGGTGGCACGGGATGAAGAAGGATGTATCATATTTTATTTCGAGATGCCTAGTTTGCCAGCAGGTCAAGGCGAAGCGCCAGAGGCCAGCTGGTCTATTGCAGACGTTATCCATTCCCGAGTAGAAGTGGGAACACATTACGATGGACTTTGTCTCAGGGCTTCCTCGTTCCCAAGGAGGAAAGGATACCATTTGGGTCATCGTTGACAGGCTGACGAAGTGTGCGCACTTTATACCCTTCAAGGTGGAGCTTTCCACCGAGAAGTTGGAGAGCTATACATACATCAGATAGTTCGCTTGTACGGAGTACCAGTGAGCATCGTGTCATACCGAGATAGCAGATTCACATCCCACTACTGGAGGAGCTTGCAGGAAGAGTTGGACAGTCGGCTCAAGTTCAGTACAGCGTACCACCCGCAGACAGATTGGCAGTCCGAGAGGACGATACAGACGCTAGAAGACATGCTGAGGACTTGTGTGCTGGACTTTGGCAGATCATGGGAGAGCCATCTGCACTTGGTAGAGTTTTTATACAACAAAAGCTACCAAGCCAGCATCCGTATGTCTTCTTTCGAGGCACTATATGGACGACGATGCCGTACACCGCTCTTTTGGGATGATGTTTGGGACAGAGTTATGCTTGGGCCAGAGATGATCACGGATGCAGCAGAGAAGGTCGAGATGATCAGAGACAGGCTCAGAGTCGCTCAGGACAGACAGAAATACTGGGCCGATGCTAGTCGCAGACCGATGGAGTTCGCTGACGGAGATATGGTGCTAGTGAAGATATCACCTACTAGAGGGACGATCCGGTTCAGACGAGGAGGCAAGTTGAGCCCCAGATACGTCGGGCCATTCGAGATACTTGGCAGGATCGGAGAGGTAGCTTACAGGGTTGCACTTCCATCTAACCTAGTAGGAGTTCACGATATCTTTCATGTGTCTCAGCAGAGGAGATATGTTTCGGACCCCAGTCATGTGCTAGATCATTCAGAGTTGGAGATCGGACCGAGCCTTGCAGTCACTGAGCAGCCAGTGGAGATATTAGACAGGAGGGAGAAGAGGCTGAGGAATAAAGTTATACCCTTGGTATGAGTAGCTTGGAGCCGTCACTCTCCGGGTGAATCTACTTGAGAGAGGGAGTCGGACATGAGGGAGAGATATCCTTACTTGTTCGACCCAACATCTGCGAGGGAACCACCTGTTCCCGCTTGATACCTTAGAGGTTAGTCTTAATAATAGCCTTAGTCATTCTTTGCATTGCTTGTTATATTAGAATGCTCGTAGAGTTTTCTATCCTTGTAAATTTTGAGGAAGATATTTTTCAAGGAGGAAAGATTTGTAAGCCCTAGATTTCAAAATATTATTTTTATAATTTTAAATAGCATTTATATATTTAAAATGAATTAATATAATTATTAGGAATTTTTCTAGAATTTTTAAATGTTTTTTAAATAATTTTTAAGGCAAAATATATCATTTGTAATTTATTAAATTGTTTTAATATCAAATTGTAATTATTTTAATCACTGTTTGTAATATTCGATTTATCTGTGCAAATTGAATTTTGCACAGAACCACAGCTGGAGTATTTTTGCAATTTTGAATTTGTATTTATACAAGGCGGTGGGCCTATTTGGAATTAAGAAATATTAGGGGGGTTTCTGCAAAACCTAACCCTAACCACCCCCGACGACCGCTGCACTGTCGTCGTCCCCGACTAACCCCGGCCTAAAACCTAACCCTAATTGTCACGACCCGTACCCGTTTTTTTTTTTCTAAACGGATACGAGACGTGTCCAAGCCAGCCTACGCCGCAGTGTCGGCAGTAGTACGCTGTCACGGCCATGAAGATCATAATCACAAAGATGCTCATTCACATAATTAATTTAATTTACAATGATCACAAGTTTTACATTTGCAGGAAAATATAAACTTGTACAAATATTGAATGACTATAACTTGACTATCTAACTAATCTTCTAGGCTCGTCTGCAAGTACACCCGAACTCCCCATGCTAAATGAATCAACGGCTAACCTGAAAAATATGATTTCCGGTCAGGAATGGAACGAGCACAATCCACTGAATACAATTTCAAATAAAGAAAATGACTATAAAACAAAGGTTAGACATCAATCATGAGTTTTGAAAATAAACAGTAAAGCCATAAGAATAGACAGAAAATCAATAGTAAATAAATAGATTCATATACTTTTCCCACTGTTAGAAGTATCTTTGATATGTGATCGGTCTCGGAACAATTATGCGACACGATCTATACGGTCTAAAGTTACACGGTCTACAGTTACACGGTCTACAGTTACACGGTCTATAGTTACACGGTCTACAGAAAATATTGCAATACAGAAATACTGTCTACAGAATAATAATCACGAACTACTACAGAATAATAATCACGAACTATATAGTTTAAATGCAATAATAATCACGGTCTACACTGTCTACTTTGCAATAAATAAATCACTGTCTACACGGTCTACTTGAAATAAATGTAACACGGTCTACACGGTCTACAAGAAATAAATGCAACACGGTCTACACGGTCTACACGGTCTAAGGTCAGATCACACATCCTTGGTACTTCTCATTCCCGACTCAACAATTTATAATAGAAAATAATCACACAACCAATGGCCAACCAATGAAATATAGTGAAAATCAATATCGAAATGCAGACAATAAACTGTACTCGCCTGTGGTCCTCTGCTGGTAAAACCGACAGTCTGAACTACTCAATGTGCCACAATAGTCAAAACCCGTACAACAGTCCCCGAAAGCTGAAATAAACAATACCAATGATTTCAGAATAGTCCAATTAGCTAGGATTGCCTGTCCTTAAGTCCAATTCTGGACACAGAGGTAAAACGGTAATTTTGGGCAAAAACGATGTCCGCCGTTGGACCCGCTTTGCACCGAAAAATGTGTCAGAGTCAACGGTCTCTAAAGTTGTCAAACTACATGTCTACGAATTCAGTTTTTCGATACGAACCCAACCGTATGTCCCGAGTTGGATTCCGGCGGGCCGTGCATAAAATCGCCCGTTGAGTGGGACCGTGGGGCCCGCAAAACGACGTCGGATTCGACTGTCTCAGAATTGGACCAACTTGTCCTACAGGACCAGAAAAATGATACGGTTCTGTTGGCGCAAGTTTCGTCTCGATCCGATGAGCGTGCACAAAGTAATTGAGAAATTTGTAAAGTGCACGATACGGTGAATTTTGACGGATACGCATCAAATTTGTCGCGCACACGCGACCAATTTGAATTCCGTCAGAGCCGACACGACCACCAAGCCATTACGCAGCTTTCGATCCTTTCGGTTCGCGATCACGTCGTCCGGAATGGCGGGACGCACGTCGTGTGGATGAATTTCTAGTTTTTGAAAACAGATTTTTCGTCAAAATCAACCTAATTTTAAACAGAAAATAATCCACAAGAATTAAATCTAAAAAATAGGGTTTCCATCTTGGTTAGGTTGTCTAGAAGTCTGTTCAAGCGGTTTTCCAAAACACGCGATATCCTGATCGCAAATCGACCGCCAATTTGGCGTTTCAGGACAATTTCTAATATCCGAAAATCGAGTTTTTTTCCTCGATTTGGAACTCAAATCTCATCGTGTACCTCGCAAATCAAAGCAAACTAATTAAAGGGATATGAAGGCGTATAAATTGGGTTCAAACCTGTTCAATTAGATTGTAAAAACGACTGCACGATGGCGGAGAAAACTAGCCCGCGAAACGGGTCGTCAGGTCGCTGTGCTGCTGTCGTTCACACTCGTACGCGCGGGTTCGCGCGCCTGCTACGGCGCCCTCAGGCCGACGGTGGCCGTGGGGTGGTCGCCAGCACAGTGGTGACGTGCGGCGTTGGTTAGGCTAGGGTTTTTCTCGCTCGATCTATATATACGCGCATCCGCTTGAAGGAAACTGAGCGCTCGGGTTCGCGGGTTGGCTTCGTGGGAAGTCTCGGTTACTGCTGGGAGTAACGAGCGGGTTGCCAGCTACTGTATTCAGCAGTGAGTTGGGTTCGGCCCACTGGCCGTTTCTTTAATTAGTTCCTTTTTTTTCTTAATCTATTATATCTATAAGCAAACACAAACACATATATAAATATGTGTGCATAATTGCATATACATACAAATATATAATCTATATATATTATACCTTTATTAGATAATAATAATAATATAACCAATAATAAAATATTATTATATAACAATAATCTCAATAATATCGATAATAATAATAATAGTAATAATAATAATAATAACAATAATAATGATAATAATAACAACAACAACAACAATAATAATAATAATAATAATAATAATAATAATAATAATAATAATAATAATAATAATAATAATAATAATAATAATAACAAATCAATAATGGTATATATACCATATAGCACAGTCTAAAAAATCCTAAAACGTACCAGGACCCTTTTCTACAACGTCGTCGAATATCGACTAATAACAATATTTATAATATCTAATTAAGACTACTTAAACTATCCATTAATTCATTAAAACGAACTGTCACCCTCAAACCAAATTCCATCTACACGAATGTCATTGGATGTGCCGTCTGACTACATAGGCTTGGGCTCAGTTCGCGTCCAGTCCGGACTAAAATGGTATAACCGATTTTCCTAAAACTCAATAATACAAATAATAAATAAATAATCCTTCGGTAAGGGTTAAGTTGCAACTTGGCTTGGTTTTCCTAGTTAGGACATCACTATGGCTCGGTCTTCCCTACCAGGACTAATACACTAGTCAAAGCACCTCATGGCACTATCTGTGCCACGATTTCTAGTCACCCTGTACTCCAAAACTCATCTATGGCTAAAGTCATCTATCGTAATAATTATCGAATAATTATTTACAGAAAATTCTAAAATCACTATTAAATAAATAAAAATATAAATACATATTATAAAAAATATTTTTCCGGGAAGGGGAGCTACAAATCTACCCACCTTAGAAATAATTTTGTCCTCGAAATTATAATCCATAATTATTTCTTAAAATTCAATAAGAAGCTCTACATGAACCTTAATCTCCTTAAATTTTAATTCCTCAAAAATAGTTTGTAATCTTCTCCTAGCCATATAGCCTCCAGGACTTCTACCCACCTTTGGTTACACTACTCCTCAAACTAAAAATCTTAAAATCTTCTAACTGGTTGCTAATAATCTTACCAACAACATCTAGGCATATGGTATCTATAACCCGCTCCTATCTATCAAACAACCCCATATTTAAATAATTATATACAAGTTGCTAAGGAATATTGATAAACTCCAATAAGCATGACCATTTGTCACTCTACAATAGGAAGGATAGGAAGATAAGCAAGAATAATCAAGAGCAACTGTGAAGTTTCAAGAGGGGTAGAGATTATCTAATGATGTAGCTAGGAAGAAGGTCTATGAACCATTGACTTTATTTGCTAGAGTGGACTACTCTAGTCCAGTCACATCTACATCGAGGAACCCTCTATTTCTTAGAGGAGCTTGCAATCTATGCAATATGAAAATTCCGTTCTCGAAATTCTAACAAGTTCCATAATAGAACGAAATTTGTGAAATCAAGATTTGTGATCTCATTCATGGTTATTTAAACACACAAACAAGGGATATAAATGCAATACAAGGTCGTATCACGACTTCTAGGTAGATGGAACAAGGGTTACGAATGTCTCCTTATTCTACGAGGGGCTACATAATAAGTATAGGGACCTATTTCAAAAAGTTTGGTTATGTAGTCCAAATATGGTGATATGCATGAATGGGTATTACTGGGTCTTAATGGGTTTTCCAATTTGACATCAGTCGTCGGTTGGATGAACCTTGGACTTTAATCTATATTGACTGGACAAGATCCCAATGATAAAACCATTTCTACTAGGTTAGGGTAACCTGGAATAAGTTTCCACCCAAGTGGTTGAGCTAGTTGGGCAGTCAGATTGGTTAAATAGGTTATGCAAGCCTTGAAGGTGCGTCTTCCGTGACTTTTGTGTTTAAGTAGCACAAGAAGACACAATTGAATGGCATGCTAGTGACATGGGCATAGTGGGCTTCAAGTAAATCACAACCATATTTTGGGTCGAATGAATTGAATCAAGGTTGAGTCTCTGATGAAAGTCGAAAAGCATATCGGCATTATGGTAAGGGTTATAGCTAATCCTTTTTACCTGAAAGTCTTGGCACAAAAATAGAGTACAAGGGGACAGGTTTGAGTGGGACATGATATACCTAGATGAAGGTGGATTCGTCTAGATCTTGCATATGAAATTTGTTGGAAGGTATCGGCTGGTCTCGTGCTCCGAATATTAATGACACGGCCGGGGACACAAAATGATCTACATAGAAAGTGGGAGTCCATAGGGTACTAATTATCATTCTAATAGAAATTTATCCTAATCAATCGGTGATCTTTGTATGTCCCAAACTTTAGAAGGCTTACAGTCTACCCACCTTAAAAATAGGACATGGTCTTAGGAATATTGAGGTTAGAGGGTTCCCAAAGTCCGGATACTGTACCTCGACTCTTTGTTAATAGGGAATAAGGTACGGCGTATCGAGATACGGTAGATATAAGTCAAGTCAAGGATGATCTGCTCGTCCACTGTATACAAGAGTTATCGACGGGGTAACCAACTCTAAGGCACAAGATTTCTAACAACTGAGTCATAAATTTCTATTTGGGTCAAACCTGCCAGACTATGGTCATAAGGGTTGTAGTGATCAGGTATTGCTGTTGACAACTGGTAGGTTATAGTGTGGCAGGGTATTTAAGCTATGGTTTTGGCTAAGCTAGTGACTGTGGTGTTCCAACCACTAGTTAGGTCTTAATAATAAAATTTACACAACTAGGACAATACTTGTTGAAAACCAATCTCGGGATGAGTGTCACGGTAAATGATTACCCTATTGTCCACTCATCTCATGTCTAACTGTGGGTTTTGGTCGAAGAAAGGTTGGGTTAAGGCTTAAGGGTTGCTAGTTAAGCAAGCTTCAAGCAATTAATTAGAGACTCACAACATTTGGTTTCTTGCAAAGAGACAGTCTCCTAGTTTGGCATTTTGACTAAGGGTAGAACCCTAATCGTACTCAAATTTAGAGGGCTTGAAAGTCCCAAAAGTAGTTTGAGGGACGAGAGGAGAACGAGTAACTTATTCACATGACTGGCCGATGGTAGCTACACTTGTATATACAACTATCATAGCCATGGGGGATACTTTGTACCTCTCTACCAATTACGAGCTTTCGTCTTTCCAAATCAGTGAAAGACAAAAACGAATAAAGAGTTCAATAAAGATATCACTGAATACAATTTCGTGATTCAAAGGCGAATGTATAATTCAAGAGGAATTGTCAAGCAGTCGCGAATGAGATCCTAGAGATATCTACATCTCAATCCACGTAGGTTAATAAGAGGGAGAGCGAACCGAGTGTACTACGGCTGATCAGACCGTAATATATCAATTCTGATTAGACAATATGTTAGTGGGCGTCCCCAATAAACATGTCTTGAATCAAGCTCGATAAAAGAGTAAGCTTGCAAAACTAGGCTGTGATAGCAACATTGGTCAAAATAGTCAAATTACAAGTACGCGAGAATTTGAAAGGAGTTACAAGTAGTTTGAGTTTTGTTATGATCAAACCTTACCCGGTGATCTTGCTTACACGGTTATCCTACTATCTTCTTATCCATAATGCCTTGGCGACTAATGGGTTATGAACCTCTAAACTCTATATTCTAGGTAAACCTATTGGCGTCAAACAATATCCTCGTCAATAGGTCACAAGGACCACGGAACGCTAGATCGGGAGACACGCTACCCAATCTCACAGAACTTCCACTACTATTGGCTTCGGATCTTATGTGACATGCATGGCATTGTCCTATCCTCTATGGTATCCCAAACTTGTAATCATGTTTGAAGTCATTTCACCGCGGATTACGCCTCGCCCGTATACTCTGGCTGTGGTAAACCCTTGGTCTCGTAACTCAACATGATACCAAAATCGAACACTTCTCAAGTCTATCCAATATTGGCTCAAGGGTATCTATGATCAAGAGAGGACCACTAGCCATAGTTTTGGCAATATCCCACCACTCATATTTTCTTAAAATAATTTCACCTCTAGGGGTTGTGTCTCACCAGTGCGCTGCTGGCTGCAGTGAACCCACACTATCCATTCTCACCCAATTGGCGACAGTGCGCTGCTGTCTAATCATCACAGTCATTAAATTACTCTAACTATATTCCTAAGGACTTCAAGGAGTTGCCAGAGTTTCAAACTAGTTGACTATGATAAAGCGTAGACATCTACCTATGAGTCTCAATCCTTACAGTAAAGGTTGACCGGGGAGAAAATAACTGAAGACAGTGAAAATAAGAATGTTCTAACATTTATCTCATATATGTATCCATCGGCTGAAAGAAAATTTTGAATCAAAACTGCCTTGAGATTCACATATGAATAACAGGATCAGAAATCACAAACTAATTCTTTACAGCAAAATAGGTTTTAAAACTAAGCAATTCTAACTTAGGATATAAGGTTTATATCTAATAAAGCAAAAGAAAGTTAAACAGTTCATCAAGATCAAGGCCTTAATTATAGGTAAGCCTAACTTACCAAGTGAATAGTGGATCCATATTCACGTGGGGTGGTCGCCAGCACAGTGGTGACGTGCGACGTTGGTTAGGCTAGGGTTTTTCTCGCTCGATCTATATATACGCGCATCCGCTCGAAGGAAACTGAGCGCTCGGGTTCGCGGGTTGGCTTCGTGGGAAGTCTCGGTTACTGCTGGGAGTAACGAGCGGGTTGCCAGCTGCTGTATTCAGCAGTGAGTTGGGTTCGGCCCACTGGCCGTTTCTCTAATTAGTTCCTTTTTTTTTCTTAATCTATTATATCTATAAGCAAACACAAACACATATATAAATATGTGTGCATAATTGCATATACATACAAATATATAATCTATATATATTATACCTTTATTAGATAATAATAATAATATAACCAATAATAAAATATTATTATATAACAATAATCTCAATAATATCGATAATAATAATAATAGTAATAATAATAATAATAACAATAATAATGATAATAATAACAACAACAATAATAATAATAATAATAATAATAATAATAATAATAATAATAATAATAATAACAAATCAATAATGGTATATATACCATATAGCACAGTCTAAAAAATCCTAAAACGTACCAGGACCCTTTTCTACAATGTCGTCGAATATCGTCTAATAACAATATTTATAATATCTAATTAAGACTACTTAAACTATCCATTAATTCATTAAAACGAACTGTCACCCTCAAACCAAATTCCATCTACACGAATGTCATTGGATGTGTCGCCTGACTACATAGGCTTGGGCTCAGTTCGCGTCCAGTCCGGACTAAAATGGTATAACCGATTTTCCTAAAACTCAATAATACAAATAATAAATAAATAATCCTTCGGTAAGGGTTAAGTTGCAACTTGGTTTGGTTTTCCTAGTTAGGACATCACTATGGCTCGGTCTTCCCTACCAGGACTAATACACTAGTCAAAGCACCTCATGGCACTATCTGTGCCACGATTTCTAGTCACCCTGTACTCCAAAACTCATCTATGGCTAAAGTCATCTATCGTAATAATTATCGAATAATTATTTACAGAAAATTCTAAAATCACTATTAAATAAATAAAAATATAAATACATATTATAAAAAATATTTTTCCGGGAAGGGGAGCTACAAATCTACCCACCTTAGAAATAATTTTGTCCTCAAAATTCTAATCCATAATTATTTCTTAAAATTCAATAAGAAGCTCTACATGAACCTTAATCTCCTTAAATTTTAATTCCTCAAAAATAGTTTGTAATCTTCTCCTAGCCATATAGCCTCCAGGACTTCTATCCACCTTTGGTTACACTACTCCTCAAACTAAAAATCTTAAAATCTTCTAACTGGTTGCTAATAATCTTACCAACAACATCTAGGCATATGGTATCTATAACCCGCTCCTATCTATCAAACAACCCCATATTTAAATAATTATATACAAGTTGCTAAGGAATATTGATAAACTCCAATAAGCATGACCGTTCGTCACTCTACAATAGGAAGGATAGGAAGATAAGCAAGAATAATCAAGAGCAACTGTGAAGTTTCAAAAGGGGTAGAGATTGTCACGCCCCGATCCGGGAAATCGCTCGTCCTCGCTAGATTTAACCCGAATCATCGCCATCGCTGGGGCGTGATGCCGTACGAGCCTGGAGTTGCGCTCGTGCAAGGCAAGATAACAGGTTCACATAGAACTATCTCAAATCGATAACATAAGCAGCGGAAGAAAACAAGTGAAACATAAGAATCTCTTTTATTAATATTGAACTGAAGGTTACAAATGCTCTGAATAGCCCAACATAAAATGCCAATTGGCTACAACACTCATGATCTCTCTAGCTCACAAAGGATTACATTGTTCCATACATTATGCCCCTTTATAGCCATCAAGTAGTCCTCGGCCGAACATCTTCATGTCCCAAGTCCGAACGCATGTGCGGAAGCTCCTCTTGAACGCCAAGGACTCCATGCCTCGGTACGTCCAAGCCAAGCTCCGCCCCGAGGGCATCTCATAACCTGAACCTGCACATAAACTAGTGGGGGTTTAGTGCTTTCGTCCTCGCTTCGCACTGATCAAGACCCGCTCACACCCAAACCAAACACTTAATCATTTAGTGAGCATGCATCTTACTTTGTGGTCTTTCTATTTAGCCTTAGGATCAATTTCATGGCAAAACTTAACATAGCATATTATTATAATGTGTCACCACATCCCGTGTTTCTGCAGCAGATACAGTTAGCCATAGCATAAACGTAAACATAGTGTTCGTGCTCATCTCGTCCCGTTTCCCTTAGCCTGCAGTGGTTAGAACTTAACATAAGCAAACATACGATTCGTACAACCGACCAATTTATAAACGTAAACTTATGCATAATGGGTGGCAGGCCCTGCGCCTGCACCCAGCTCTCATACTCAGCCCACCGGCCCTATCTATATGAAGGTCACGGTGTTTTACACCGTAATGGACTTGGCATCTCATATGTGTAAGCCTACAATCGCTTCGATACGGGTTGCTAGCCCAGTATCCGAAGGATCCCAAACTTACGGATATCATAGCTTATCACAGCACTGGACGGTCGCAATCCGTCCGAATGTTGTGCACCATAAATACCACACATAATTCCCTCATAGGCCGAACGGTCCCGGCGCCCCGGCGTAACCGTTCGAGGGAAGCCACACCCGTGCACGGGCAATCCGAGTCCATTGACCATGCAATACGTTCCATAGCATACAATCCATAGCATACCAACCGTTCTCGATACTTAGTCATTTCATAGCATAAGTGCCCTAGGGCACGCTCAGCACCGTATTCAATGTTCTACGCCTAGTGTTCAATGTTCTCGGAGCCGTGCACATGATGCACATCTCAATGTCATCTTTCAATGTTCTACCATTATTGCCCTACCGCGACCTGTGCACTCGATGCACGTCGCTTTAATATTTCGATTGTTCAATGTTCTATCTTAGTGTTCAACGCATACTTAGACACTTACTCGCCGAGCCACGCTCACTAACTCGATAACATATTATGCAACCATAACGTATTTTATTAGACGTGAAGGAATAGGGAGAGAGAGTCAAGAACCCGCCTACCTTAAGCCGATACGCCTTGCCGTTTCGCCGATTGAAGCGTCTCGCTTCCATACCTCGATCGCATAGCTAACTCTTGGACTTAGCCATTCCTTTGCTCTACTCCGTCGATTTGGCCTATCGCGCCCATGCCATAATCCGTTGCAAGGCCACGATTTGGTTTTACGGACATTTCATTGCATAAGGCAAAATGCCGACCTCTTATCGTCCAGCGTAGAAGCATAGCCTGCACACCAGATCAACTAAAATCAGCACTTGCTCAAGCGGGACTTACTCTTTGCATCGATTCGATTCATAGATTCCAACCGACTCAAAGCTTACCTTTGGCCAACGCAACACTTGCATCGATTCATATCGATACCTCATCGGGTCAGCGTAACTCTTCGAGTCAACGACTCATCGTAATGCACCGATGCGGAGCGGGGCATTACATAATATACCACTCGAAATCAGGTTCGTCCTCGAACCGAAACCAACACTTAATCCAAGTGCCTCGCATAGACCGCTTCACGATCACGTGTTACTATCGTTGAATCATACAACTCAGTCTGGATCATACACATATTTTAGGCGTCCCACCAATATATGCATTTCAGCCAAGCTTAGTTGTAGGATATCGGGACAACTAACAAACTCAACTTAAATCCTCAAGCATCCATCGGTCCGTACTCGACTTTAGTCATATCTTAGCGCCTATTCCCAAAATACTCTTCGTATGCATCATCCCATAACATGCGATCATCCTCCAACATCTTGTACATAACTTAATTCAACCATAACTTCGATCTCATAAGTTTCTTGCCGGCCACCTAACACTCGCCTTGCACAAGTCATTGCGCATCTGATCGCAACAAGCTCCCACAACGCCTATTCGCCCAACCGTTTTCCTATCGCTCGCATAACTTAAGTCTTTCATCCAATCATCCATAACGCTTGGCCTTAATGACATGGACTACGTCCACATGTCTCCATTTTCTTTGCCTACCATCCGTACTAAGTCTCGCATATAACTATCCCAACACAACTCACGTTCTCGAACTGCCTACGCATCGCGTCTGGGGCTACCCCCGCTAGGTAACTTATCCAGACATCGTGATTAATCTCTCCCGACACAAGAGGTCAACTTGAGTCTACGATGCTCAAAGGCAACAATCTTTCCGACCCAAGGTCTCTTACGATACGCCTATCACCGATACTCGACCGAGTACGAATCCTTTACTCAATTCCCAATTAATCCCGACTAGTTTATTCGCAACATAGATAGTGCGCTCCAAACACATAGCCTAACCGTTACTCAACCGATCTACGACACAACTCTTAGGGTCGTTCCTCTATCCGTCGCTCTCGCACATTGCAAAAATCCTTGCAATCGCCTTACCACGTCATTACGCTAAGCACGTTCCTCAACATCTATTCGATCATCGACTAGCCAACAACTCGAATACTTATTTGATCGACCGTAATTCTCTGACCGTATCGATTCTAGTACTCGCTAACTTTCGAGACACGATACTCACTCGCTTAGACTTATCCTCGACATGCACTACCTCATTCCTTATCCTTCTTATGCGACTTCTTTAGGGTCATCCTATGGGACTCCAACATTCACTTGATTTGGCGGTCAAGTCTTCTAGGGTCATCTGCCCCGGAACTACGCTCGATAATTGAAGATCATCAACGAGGGACAGTTATAACGAACCATACTATATCCTATTGCGGAGCCAAATCAATTCCCGATATTTCCTATTCGACTTTTACCCAATTCGACATACCAATCCATAATTTGTCTACCCCCGCACAACTGATGTGCCGTTACTACTCGAGTCACTTAGGCACTGCCGTTGACAATATCGCACAATCCTCAATTCCACCTTCGCATCAAACCACAAATCCATATCCAAATTGCCACGCCTCGTAAGTTCGATCATCCCCGCTGGATGAATCACCATACCAGCGCTCACGCGGAATGATCGTTCTAATTTGACGTAACGCATGTGCGAGGCTGGTGTTGCGCTCGCTCAAGACAAGAATGTCAACATAGTGGTGATCTGCGAAGCAATCTTTACACTTCCATTTTCATCCAAGCAATATCCCTCGACTCTCAAATTCTCCGAAGCGTTCCTACCGTTATCATCCAAACTGCCATCAACTTAACTTGCATCTTATTCATCCAACAACAATGCTCAACATAATTTTTCGTTCATTCGATCAGAGTATCCCCGAGTTATTACATATCGTCTTTGATACGCCTCAATACCATCGTCGATATGCATAACTTGAACATCTTCCTTTCTCATAAGTTCAAACTCGTTGCAATCATTGCCATTATCCGAACTCGAATACGAATCAAGTCTCGCACTTATCAAGATCCAATCGGTTGTAACTACTTAACATCATCGCGACATAATTTTAAATTTCACATATCCATTCTCATATCCCTAACTCGTACTTCCAATTGTGCTACCGATTCATCGCGTTAACCCAAATTTGTTCGTACGATTTCTCCGTACCTACTCAATTCATTCCGAAGAAGTCTCCGTACTAACTCATTATAAGTTCGACCGCATCGACTATTTCCTCAACGCAACATTCCTTCGTTATGCTCAGCCTATCGTTCGACTTACGCTTAACGAATCCTCGTCTGACATATCCTCCATAAGTACGACTTCGCACATAACCCTTTGACTCAATTCGTCAAGGCGTACTCGCATCGACTTCTCTTAAGTCATTCCCATTCAAGTCTCGATACTACTTCGTTCGTTGCGGCGAACATATCGTAACAACATAATCGTCTCGACGTAACCTATCGCAAGTCACCAAACATCTTAACATAGCTATCGCTAAGTGGTACTCCATATACCACTCAGGATCGAGCCTATCGTTATCGACACAATACTTCACTATACTTGCCTGCATAATTGGTATTGCATATACCACTCGAAATCGAGTCATTACTCGACATCACACTTCGCATAGGTCCGACTTCTATCTCAACTTAACCGTCCCGTATGGCGATCCTTCCGATCCCAGCTCTAACGTTAGCTCAAGTTTGACATACATTCAATCTAACCGTACCATGGCGATCATCATCGATCCCACCCGTAACATTCGCTTATTCAAAGCTCAACGCGACATACGGCCAACATAACGTTCGCCCACACAACTCGACTTAGCGACCAACTCGATTCGTTACTATCGCATCCACGATCTTCGAATCCCGCACGTTGCAGCTCGTGCAACAACTTAGTCTCGATACTTAAGGTCTTTACTCAATCTCGAACAACATTTCGCTATCCATCCGCATAGCCATACTACGCACATCATACCGTATCGACTCGTCGCACCGATGCAACGAACGATCCACGACTTGCTGCACTCCGTGCAACCGATAACACATAACTATTTCCGTAGTCACATAACACGTATCGCCTCACATATCGACCCGTTGCACTTCGTGCAACCAACAACACATATCTCTCGCACTGCGTGCGACCAACAACACATAACTCCTCGCACTGCGTGCGACCAACAACACATATCATTGCACTTTCATGCAACCAATATCACCATATTCGTTGCACTTCGTGCAACCAACACTCTCCGACGGCGCCCGGAGATAACGTGATAGTCACGACATACTTGTGGCAGACGTACGCACTTAATATAGACTTATTGTATGGAACATCCAATGTAGCGTCGAGCAGATCCATGAGCCATGCGGTTGCGAAAACAACTTAAGAGTCTTAACTGAATTTCGATATCGAAGCAACTGAGGGTCAAAGAGATTCACATACGGTCCAAAGGATGGAACCGCTCTGATACCAACTTGTCATGCCCCGATCCGGGAAATCGCTCGTCCTCGCTAGATTTAACCCGAATCATCGCCATCGCTGGGGCGTGATGCCGTACGAGCCTGGAGTTGCGCTCGTGCAAGGCAAGATAACAGGTTCACATAGAACTATCTCAAATCGATAACATAAGCAGTGGAAGAAAACAAGTGAAACATAAGAATCTCTTTTATTAATATTGAACTGAAGGTTACAAATGCTCTGAATAGCCCAACATAAAATGCCAATTGGCTACAACACTCATGATCTCTCTAGCTCACAAAGGATTACATTGTTCCATACATTATGCCCCTTTATAGCCATCAAGTAGTCCTCGGCCGAACATCTTCATGTCCCAAGTCCGAACGCATGTGCGGAAGCTCCTCTTGAACGCCAAGGACTCCATGCCTCGGCACGTCCAAGCCAAGCTCCGCCCCGAGGGCATCCCATAACCTGAACCTGCACATAAACTAGTGGGGGTTTAGTGCTTTCGTCCTCGCTTCGCACTGATCAAGACCCGCTCACACCCAAACCAAACACTTAATCATTTAGTGAGCATGCATCTTACTTTGTGGTCTTTCTATTTAGCCTTAGGATCAATTTCATGGCAAAACTTAACATAGCATATTATTATAATGTGTCACCACATCCCGTGTTTCTGCAGCAGATACAGTTAGCCATAGCATAAACGTAAACATAGTGTTCGTGCTCATCTCGTCCCGTTTCCCTTAGCCTGCAGTGGTTAGAACTTAACATAAG
The DNA here is from genome assembly GCA_029216955.1 of Iris pallida. Taxonomy (NCBI): domain Eukaryota; kingdom Viridiplantae; phylum Streptophyta; class Magnoliopsida; order Asparagales; family Iridaceae; genus Iris; species Iris pallida. The sequence goes on from JANAVB010021200.1 coordinate 756,929, forward strand.
CAAACATACGATTCGTATAATCGACCAATTTATAAACGTAAACTTATGCATAATGGGTGGCAGGCCCTGCGCCTGCACCCAGCTCTCATACTCAGCCCACCGGCCCTATCTATATGAAGGTCACGGTGTTTTACACCGTAATGGACTTGGCATCTCATATGTGTAAGCCTACAATCGCTTCGATACGGGTTGCTAGCCCAGTATCCGAAGGATCCCAAACTTACGGATATCATAGCTTATCACAGCACTGGACGGTCGTAATCCGTCCGAATGTTGTGCACCATAAATACCACACATAATTCCCTCCTAGGCCGAACGGTCCCGGCGCCCCGGCGTAACCGTTCGAGGGAAGCCACACCCGTGCACGGGCAATCCGAGTCCATTGACCATGCAATACGTTCCATAGCATACAATCCATAGCATACCAACCGTTCTCGATACTTAGTCATTTCATAGCATAAGTGCCCGAGGGCACGCTCAGCACCGTATTCAATGTTCTACGCCTAGTGTTCAATGTTCTCGGAGCCGTGCACATGATGCACATCTCAATGTCATCTTTCAATGTTCTACCATTATTGCCCTACCGCGACCTGTGCACTCGATGCACGTCGCTTCAATATTTCGATTGTTCAATGTTCTATCTTAGTGTTCAACGCATACTTAGACACTTACTCGCCGAGCCACGCTCACTAACTCGATAACATATTATGCAACCATAACGTATTTTATTAGACGTGAAGGAATAGGGAGAGAGAGTCAAGAACCCGCCCACCTTAAGCCGATACGCCTTGCCGTTTTGCCGATTGAAGCGTCTCGCTTCCATACCTCGATCGCATAGCTAACTCTTGGACTTAGCCATTCCTTTGCTCTACTCGGTCGATTTGGCCTATCGCGCCCATGCCACAATCCGTTGCAAGGCCACGATTTGGTTTTGCGGACATTTCATTGCATAAGGCAAAATGCCAACCTCTTATCGTCCAGCGTAGAAGCATAGCCTGCACACCAGATCAACTAAAATCAGTACTTGCTCAAGCGGGACTTACTCTTTGCATCGATTCAATTCATAGATTCCAACCGACTCAAAGCTTACCTTTGGCCAACGCAACACTTGCATCGATTCATATCGATACCTCATCGGGTCAGCGCAACTCTTCGAGTCAACGACTCATCGTAATGCACCGATGCGGAGCGGGGCATTACAGAGATTATCTTATGATGTAGCTAGGAAGAAGGTCTATGAACCATTGACTTTATTTGCTAGAGTGGACTACTCTAGTCCAGTCACATCTACATCGAGGAACCCTCCATTTCTTAGAGGAGCTTGCAATCTATGCAATATGAAAATTCCGTTCTCGAAATTCTAACAAGTTCCATAATAGAACGAAATTTGTGAAATCAAGATTTGTGATCTCATTCATGGTTATTTAAACACACAAACAAGGGATATAAATGCAATACAAGGTCGTATCGCGACTTCTAGGTAGATGGAACAAGGGTTACGAATGTCTCCTTATTCTACGAGGGGCTACATAATAAGTATAGGGACCTATTTCAAAAAGTTTGGTTATGTAGTCCAAATATGGTGATATGCATGAATGGGTATTACTGGGTCTTAATGGGTTTTCCAATTTGACATCAGTCGTCGGTTGGATGAACCTTGGACTTTAATCTATATTGACTGGACAAGATCCCAATGATAAAACCATTTCTACTAGGTTAGGGTAACCTAGAATAAGTTTCCACCCAAGTGGTTGAGCTAGTTGGGCAGTCAGATTGGTTTAAATAGGTTATGCAAGCCTTGAAGGTGCGTCTTCCGTGACTTTTGTGTTTAAGTAGCATAAAAAGACACAATTGAATGGCATGCTAGTGACATGGGCATAGTGGGCTTCAAGTGAATCACAACCATATTTTGGGTCGAATGAATTGAATCAAGGTTGAGTCTCTGATGAAAGTCGAAAAGCATATCGGCATTATGGTAAGGGTTATAGCTAATCCTTTTTACCTGAAAGTCTTGGCACAAAAATAGAGTACAAGGGGACAGGTTTGAGTGGGACATGATATACCTAGATGAAGGTGGACTCGTCTAGATCTTGCATATGAAATTTGTTGGAAGGTATCGGCTGGTCTCGTGCTCCGAATATTAATGACACGGCCGGGGACACAAAATAATCTACATAGAAAGTGGGAGTCCATAGGTACTAATTATCATTCTAATAGAAATTTATCCTAATCAATTGGTGATATTTGTATGTCCCAAACTTTAGGAGGCTTACAGTCTACCCACCTTAAAAATAGGACATGGTCTTAGGAATATTGAGGTTAGAGGGTTCCCAAAGTCCGAATACTGTACCTCGACTCTTTGTTAATAGGGAATAAGGCACGGCGTATCAAGATACGGTAGATATAAGTCAAGTCAAGGATGATCTGCTCGTCCACTGTATACAAGAGTTATCGACGGGATAACCAACTCTAAGGCACAAGATTTCTAACAACTGAGTCATAAATTTCTATTTGGGTCAAACCTGCCAGACTATGGTCATAAGGGTTGTAGTGATCAGGTATTGCTGTTGACAACTGGTAGGTTATAGTGTGGCAGGGTATTTAAGCTATGGTTTTGGCTAAGCTAGTGACTGTGGTGTTCCAACCACTAGTTAGGTCTTAATAATAAAATTTACACAACTAGGACAATACTTGTTGAAAACCAATCTCGGGATGAGTGTCACGGTAAATAATTACCCTATTGTCCACTCATCTCATGTCTAACTGTGGGTTTTGGTCGAAGAAAGGTTGGGTTAAGGCTTAAGGGTTGCTAGTTAAGCAAGCTTCAAGCAATTAATTAGAGACTCACAACATTTGGTTTCTTGCAAAGAGACAGTCTCCTAGTTTGGCATTTTGACTAAGGGTAGAACCCTAATCGTACTCAAATTTAGAGGGCTTGAAAGTCCCAAAAGTAGTTTGAGGGACGAGAGGAGAACGAGTAACTTATTCACATGACTGGCCGATGGTAGCTACACTTGTATATACAACTATCATAGCCATGGGGGATACTTTGTACCTCTCTACCAATTACGAGCTTTCGTCTTTCCAAATCAGTGAAAGACAAAAACGAATAAAGAGTTCAATAAAGATATCACTGAATACAATTTCGTGATTCAAAGGCGAATGTATAATTCAAGAGGAATTGTCAAACAGTCGCGGATGAGATCCTAGAGATATCTACATCTCAATCCACGTAGGTTAATAAGAGGGAGAGCGAACCGAGTGTACTACGGCTGATCAGACCGTAATATATCAATTCTGATTAGACAATATGTTAGTGGGCGTCCCCAATAAACATATGTCTTGAATCAAGCTCGATAAAAGAGTAAGCTTGCAAAACTAGGCTGTGATAGCAACATTGGTCAAAATAGTCAAATTACAAGTACGCGAGAATTTGAAAGGAGTTACAAGTAGTTTGAGTCTTGTTAGGATCAAACCTTACCCGGTGATCTTGCTTACACGGTTATCCTACTATCTTCTTATCCATAATGCCTTGGCGACTAATGGGTTATGAACCTCTAAACTCTATATTCTAGGTAAACCTATTGGCGTCAAACAATATCCTCGTCAATAGGTCACAAGGACCACGGAACGCTAGATCGGGAGACACGCTACCCAATCTCACAGAACTTCCACTACTATTGGCTTCGGATCTTATGTGACATGCATGGCATTGTCCTATCCTCTATGGTATCCCAAACTTGTAATCATGTTTGAAGTCATTTCACCGCGGATTACGCCTCGCCCGTATACTCTGGCTGTGGTAAACCCTTGGTCTCGTAACTCAACATGATACCAAAATCGAACACTTCTCAAGTCTATCCAATATTGGCTCAAGGGTATCTATGATCAAGAGAGGACCACTAGCCATAGTTTTGGCAATATCCCATCACTCATATTTTCTTAAAATAATTTCACCTCTAGGGGTTGTGTCTCGCCAGTGCGCTGCTGGCTGCAGTGAACCCACACTATCCATTCTCACACAATTGGCGACAGTGCGCTGCTGTCTAATCATCGCAGTCATTAAATTACTCTAACTATATTCCTAAGGACTTCAAGGAGTTGCCAGAGTTTCAAACTAGTTGACTATGATAAAGCGTAGACATCTACCTATGAGTCTCAATCCTTACAGTAAAGGTTGACCGGGGAGAAAATAACTGAAGACAGTGAAAATAAGAATGTTCTAACATTTATCTCATATATGTATCCATTGGCTGAAAGAAAATTTTGAATCAAAACTGCCTTGAGATTCACATATGAATAATAGGATCAGAAATCACAAACTAATTCTTTACAGCAAAATAGGTTTTAAAACTAAGCAATTCTAACTTAGGATATAAGGTTTATATCTAATAAAGCAAAAGAAAGTTAAACAGTTCATCAAGATCAAGGCCTTAATTATAGGTAAGCCTAACTTACCAAGTGAATAGTGGATCCATATTGGATCATACTGGTCATATCAAAAGTATAGTGTACCTGTAGGGATCTAGCAAGTTATCTAAATTGCATGGCCTACCTAAAAACCTTAACTACCCAACGGTCAATTTGAACAAGGGACTCCTAGTCCTAGTTATTCTCCTAAATTATTTTAATCCAAATTGTGAATGAGCATTTCTTGGGGCAGGCTCGCAGTAGTATGACAATATGGTGCTACCACGAGTTCGCATAATTTGCGAAATCTGACCTGCATGGGCCACCACAAAAATTTGTCACGACCCGCACCCGTTTTTTTCTAAACGGATACGAGACGTGTCCAAGCCAGCCTACGCCGCAGTGTCGGCGGTAGTACGCTGTCATGGCCATGAAGATCATAATCACAAAGATGCTCATTCACATAATTAATTTAATTTACAATGATCACAAGTTTTACATTTGCAGGAAAATATAAACTTGTACAAATATTGAATGACTATAACTTGACTATCTAACTAATCTTCTAGGCTCGTCTGCAAGTACACCCGAACTCCCCATGCTAAATGAATCAACGGCTAACCTGAAAAATATGGTTTCCAGTCAGGAATGGAACGAGCACAATCCACTGAATGCAATTTCAAATAAAGAAAATGACTATAAAACAAAGGTTAGACATCAATCATGAGTTTTGAAAATAAACAGTAAAGCCATAAGAATAGACAGAAAATCAATAGTAAATAAATAGACTCATATACTTTTCCTACTGTTAGAAGTACCTTTGATATGTGATCGGTCTCGGGACAATTATGCGACACGGTCTAAAGTTACACGGTCTACAGTTACACGGTCTACAGTTACATGGTCTATAGTTGCACGGTCTACAGAAAATATTGCAATACAGAAATACTGTCTACAGAATAATAATCACGAACTACATAGTTTAAATGCAATAATAATCACGGTCTACACTGTCTACTTTACAATAAATAAATCACTGTCTACACGGTCTACTTGAAATAAATGCAACACGGTCTACACGGTCTACAAGAAATAAATGCAACACGGTCTACACGGTCTACACGGTCTAAGGTCAGATCACACATCCTTGGTACTTCCCATTCCCGACTCAACAATTTATAATAGAAAATAATCACACAACCAATGGCCAACCAATAAAATATAGTGAAAATCAATATCGAAATACAGACAATAAACTGTACTCGCCTGTGGTCCTCTGTTGGTAAAACCGACAGTCTGAACTACACAATGTGCCACAATAGTCAAAACCCATACAACAGTCCCCGAAAGATGAAATAAACAGTACCAATGATCTCAGAATAGTCCAATTAGCTAGGATTACCTGTCTTTAAGTCCAATTCTGGACACAGGGGCAAAACGGTAATTTTGGGCAAAAACGATATCCGCCGTTGGATCCGCTTTGCACCGAAAAGCGTGTCAGAGTCAACGGTCTCTAAAGTTGTCAAACTACATGTCTACGGATCCAGTTTTTCGATACGAACCCAACCGTATGTCCAGAGTTGGATTTCGGCGGGCCGTGCACAAAATTGCCCGTTGAGTGGGACCGTGGGGCCCGCAAAACGACGTCGGATTCGACTGTCTCAGAATTGGACCAACTTGGCCTACAGGACCAGAAAAATGATACGGTTCTGTTGGCGCAAGTTTCGTCTCGATCCGATGAGCGTGCACAAAGTAATTGAGAAATTTGTAAAGTGCACGATACGGTGAATTTTGACGGATACGCATCAAATTCGTCGCGCACACGCGACCAATTTGAATTCCGTCAAAGCCCACACGACCACCAAGCCGTTACGTAGCTTTCGATCCTTTCGGTTCGCGATCACGTCGCCCGGAATGGCGGGATGCACGTCGTGTGGATGAATTTCTAGTTTTTGAAAACAGATTTTTCGTCAAAATCAACCTAATTTTAAACAGAAAATAATCCACAAGAATTAAATCTAAAAAATAGGGTTTCCATCTTGGTTAGGTTGTCTAGAAGTCTGTTCAAGCGGTTTTCCAAAACACGCGATATCCTGATCGCAAATCGACCGCCAATTTGGCGTTTCAGGACAATTTCTAATACCCGAAAATCGAGTTTTTTTCCTCGATTTGGAACTCAAATCTCGTCGTGTACCTCGCAAATCAAAGCAAACTAATTAAAGGGATATGAAGGCGTATAGATTGGGTTCAAACCTGTTTAATTAGATCGTAAAACGACTGCACGATGGCGGAGAAAACTAGCCCGCGAAACGGGTCGTCAGGCCGCTGTGCTGCTGTCGTTCACACTCGTACGCGCGGGTTCGCGCGCCTGCTGCGGCGCCCTCAGGCCGACGGTGGCCGTGGGGTGGTCGCCAGCACAGTGGTGACGTGCGGCGTTGGTTAGGCTAGGGTTTTTCTCGCTCGATCTATATATACGCGCATCCGCTCGAAGGAAACTGAGTGCTCGGGTTCGCGGGTTGGCTTCGTGGGAAGTCTCGATTACTGCTGGGAGTAACGAGCGGGTTGCCAGCTGCTGTATTCCGCAGTGAGTTGGGTTCGGCCCACTGGCCGTTTCTCTAATTAGTTCCTTTTCTTTCTTTCTTTTTTTCTTAATCTATTATATTTATAAGCAAACACAAACACATATATAAATATGTGTGCATAATTGCATATACATACAAATATATAATCTATATATATTATACCTTTATTAGATAATAATAATAATATAACCAATAATAAAATATTATTATATAACAAAATCTCAATAATATCGATAATAATAATAGTAATAATAATAATAATAACAATAATAATGATAATAATAACAACAACAACAACAACAACAATAATAATAATAATAATAATAATAATAATAATAAATCAATAATGGTATATATACCATATAGCACAGTCTAAAAAATCCTAAAACGTACCAGGACCCTTTTCTACAACGTCGTCGAATATCGACTAATAACAATATTTATAATATCTAATTAAGACTACTTAAACTATCCATTAATTCGTTAAAACGAACTGTCACCCTCAAACCAAATTCCATCTACACGAATGTCATTGGACGTGCCGCCTGACTACATAGGCTTGGGCTCAGTTCGCGTCCAGTCTGGACTAAAATGGTATAACCGATTTTCCTAAAACTCAATAATACAAATAATAAATAAATAATCCTTCGGTAAGGGTTAAGTTGCAACTTGGCTTGGTTTTTCTAGTTAGGATATCACTATGGCTCGGTCTTCCCTACCAGGACTAACACACTAGTCAAAGCACGTCATGGCACTATCTGTGCCACGATTTCTAGTCACCCTGTACTCCAAAACTCATCTGTGGCTAAAGTCATCTATCGTAATAATTATCGAATAATTATTTACAGAAAATTCTAAAATCACTATTAAATAAATAAAAATATAAATACATATTATAAAAAATATTTTTTCGGGAAGGGGAGCTACACTAATCCTAATCCAAACCCTAATTTCGACCGCCCTACTTTCCTATAAAAGCCCCCGACCCCCAAAACCTAACCCTAGACTCCTCACGACCACCACAGCCGCTCTAACCACCACCATCGACCCATCGTCTCCGACCAGCCTCGTCGGAGATCGCCCTAGCCCAGCCCGACGCCTACAGCCCACGTCGACGCTTCCACCCACCACCAATCGACGCGCCTCACCGAGAGGAACCCAGCGCCACCCTTCGCCGCCGACCACGACGACTCCTCTGCCCTAGAGCAGCTCCGTTAGT
>JANAVB010021200.1:767639-1101847 GCA_029216955.1 Iris pallida
CTTAGAAATTAGTTTGGGTATTGTGTCACCCCACACTGATCTCCTATGCTAAAGTCATCATTTGGCTAGGTGTCCAGTCAGAAAGTCATGTTGTACCACTAGTGTTTTAGTATTTAACTTAGTATAAAACTAAGTTTATGTGTTATTTCTATAGTGACGTGTCACCAGGCATCTATAGCATTTCTATCACTGCCTTGCTTTGCTAAAGTCAAGTACCTCTACAAACTTTACATACTGCTATAACAATAAACTGTGATTTTCCAACCATGTTAAATGCTGATCCTTGGGATAGCAAGTTAAATCTTCACATGCTGTATTACTTTTAGTCTCTACCATGCTTAGGACAGTTTTCATGTCTCTCACATATTTAAACAACGGGTTAAAGGGAAACTGTTAGTAGTGTACGTGATCATGCCCCCTTCTCCATATGTATTTACCGAGCATTGTTACATTCTATATGTAACTTTATCGTATGTTTGATCCCGCGTTTGTGTATGGACATACACTGATGCCGTTAAGGGTACGTATGTACACTTCAAAAAATTAATATGTAATACTGTACATCCTGATTACCTATTGACTGATCACTCACCTGCTATAGTTTCAAACTTTGAAACAAATAATTATTGCCATGATGAAATATATCTAAAACTAGATAAAACAAGATATGTTATTTTATCTTTTTTCCATCACATGATCAGTATTATATGTTTGTTAGATTCAGTACTTGCTCTCGTCCTGACAGGATAACGTTATAGGTATACTTTCTGAGGAGGAGTTGCTTTGCGATTCCTATTATGGAGTTGCTGCCGAGGACCAGGCTTTATCTTACGAGGATGTACCTGCGGGAAAACTCGTCTAGTTTGCGTAGTTGCTCGGGGTTCCGAGAGTAGTCATATTGTTAGACTATATATTTTGTGTCTGGACCTATATCCAGCTTTACATTTTGGACTTGTACTTGGAACTTACTATTATACGAGATGACTTTTGTGTTTGGAATATTTCTGACTCTTTATTACTTATAGCACTGTTAGCACATTTTAGTCTTATCTTGGTATCTTTAGAACAGCTTGCTACGCTTTATCTCAAGCGTAGGCTGGACATGACTCGGCCCGGCCCAACAATTTGGGTAGCGGATCGTGACACTTGTTGCTTGTTGACACGATCGTTACACGAGGATTAGTACCATAGATTTTATTATATATCTTGATTATCTCTTATGTTTACCCTACTTACGATTGATTCCATGAGTACTAGCGGGACGAAAAAATATCTTAGTAGACATGTGAACAACACATTCTATCCCATGTGTCTATTCTTGAATAATAGCAGCTGCACACGACACGTGCAGGGTACCGGATTTACCAATTAGCCGTTTACACATCGAAACTGATATTTCAATGCACATAGATAGTTAAAATTCTAATTTATTTCATTTTGTTCTTCATACCTGCCATGTTACCGTAGTTACATATTGCTTCTTGGTAGCTATTTCTCGAGTTACATATTCTTCACACCATGATGCTAGTTACTTTCTAATTTCATTCTCATATGTTATATACATGTTTAGCGATTCTATTGTGTCTCGGATAGCTGTCATATGTGTACTCATTCCATTCCTGACTGGAAACTAATATTTTTTTAGGTTAGCTGTGGATTCACTTAGCATTGGGAGATACGGGTGTACTTGCTGACCAAAACCTAGAAATTAGATATAAGTGATATTATTTTCATTACTTGTAAGAACTTTGTACTCTTCTTTAAAAGTAAATATTGTAATAATTTATAGATTTGATTTAATAATGTGAATGAGTAATAAATGTTATATTTTATGATTTTGAGCATCTTGGCCGAAACAGCATTCTACCGTCGACTCTGCGGCGTAGACTGGCTTGGACACGTCTCGTATCCGAAAAGCGGGTGCGGGTCGTGACAGTGTCACAGGTATAGTCTGTTTGCCTAACTTGATTTTTAACTTTTTAGAAACCGCATAAGACTCTTCATATTTAGCGGTCATATCAATGAGTCTTTGCTCTGTGACTAAGTGCTTCTTATTCTCTATGTCATATAACTCTTGTATCTTAACATAGTCTCTTTCTTTCTTTTCAATTTTGAGGATAGCCTCATGATAGTCTACTTTAAGCTTGGCTATCTCATCCGTGTTACTAGTAGTAGATGTCTCTCTAATATTTTTAATGATATTCGACAATCTAGCTACTTCGGTTGTGCATGCCTTGACCTCTTTTCGAGATTGCTTATACTTATCAAGCACATTTCTGTGTTCTTCAAGTAATTCGCTGAAGGCATTTTCTAGCTCATCGAAAGTAAAATCATCATATAGAGGATTTGAGGATACCTTATCAAAAGCCATGAGACAGACATTTGCAGTGCGGTAGGGTCTATCTTCTTCCTCTGATTCACTAGCATCACTTTCATGCCAGATACTTATATTTGTATACTTTCGACCAATTGTTGTTCTTCGCTTGATCTTGATCTATCATATGAACTGCTTTTCTTTGGAGATGGGCAGTCCTTCTTCATATGCCCTGACTTCTTGCATCCAAAGCAGATTGTTTCTTCTTCATTGCTTTTATGGACATCTTTCTTCTTTCTGTTTGATTTTTCAAACTTTAAGAATTTTTTGAAGTTCTTCACTAGCAGGGCTTGTTCATTACTACTAGATGATTCGTCATCAGAATCTTTGCATGTTGATCTTCTGGCTTGAGCTTTGAAGGCGATAGATTTTTTTTTAGGGATTGCTTCTTCAAACTCTTGTAGGTCCAGCACATGGGTCATTAGCTTGCCCATAAGTGTTTCCAGAGTCATTATGGTGAGATTGTTTCCTTCAATGATTGCAGTTGCCTTTGGGTTCCAGTTCTTGGTCATAGCCCGTAGCACTTTTTTGATCTTCTCGTTATTACTGTAATCTATACCAAGGGATTGCAAAGGATTAGTAATATCAAGAAAACGAGTGAACGTCTGTGTAATTGACTCGCCGGGTTTCATTTTGAAAGATTCATATTCCTGTGTTAGTCTGCTGATTTTGGATTCCTTCACTTGGGAAGTACCTTCATGAGTTACCCCAAGAAGTTTCCAAATCTCATGAGACGTCTTACAGGTTAAAACTCGATTGAACTTCGTCTTGTCAATTGCACAGAACAGAGCATTGATGGCACGTGCATCTAGAATAGCCTTTGCTTTTTTTGCCTCTATATATTTATCATGAGGCTTGTCTGTAAGTATGCCATCAACTATTGTAGGTGCCGATTTCTTATAACCGTCAATAACTATAGACCAAAGATCAAAATCAAGAGACTTTAAGAAGAATGTCATACGTGTTTTCCAGTATGTATAGTTTGTTCCATCAAATAGTGGGGGTCTATTTGTGGATTGTCCTTCACCGTTAAACATTGATTTCACGGCTGCCATATATACTCTCTGAGGTTGTTATATTAGAATATAACCTGCTCTGATACCAAATGTAGGACCGTTGAGCACCTCTAGGGGGCTAAATAGAGTGAGTGTGAGTGCAGCAGAAAATAATCAACAATTAAAAATTAAAAGCAGATAAAAATAGTAGTGAATAAAGAGACAGTAAATAAATGTAGCAAGAGATCAGAGAATCAAACTCAATGGACACCGCGATATATACTGGTTTCCCTCTTAGAGGACTAATCCAGTCGCAGGTACTCTTGCCTGCTGTTAATCTACTATTCATAAGCTAATTGAGAGCATGCAGTCTCTTTACAACACCATGCTTGGTGACAAGTGCACGACCGACTTCACAACACCGTGCTTAGCGACGAGCGCACGACTGGCTCTGAAAACAAAAATGTGTTCTAAACTTGAACGACCTCTTTACAACTCTGACAACCAAAGACTCTAAATCAAATAAATGTTACTGGCTTTGGCTAAGAGATGTATAGGTGGAGTGTGAAAGCTTTAGATCAATGAAAACAGTATTGGATATAGATAGAGAGAAGAGAAGATGAATGATTTAAAATGAGAAATTTTCTTCTATTTATGGTATTTTTGAGAACTGAACTCCGACAGAGTTCGGGCAGAGTTCGGATCCAAGGATCTCACAAATGAACGTTGCATGCAGATTTGGAGGCAACAAACATTTGAATTTGAACTGACCAAACTCGGTCCGAACTCAGAACGAACTCGGCCAGAGTTCTGTCTAAGTTCATTCAGTACTTAGAAGAATATTTGGTCCAATTCTGTTAGCATAGGATAAGTGAAACTTTTGGTAAATAAAATTTTGATAGATGGGTAGGCTTTTTAGATAAGTGGACTGTGGATAACCTAAGCCAGTAATACCCTGTCAATTTTATAATTTGTATCCTAGACTCAATAAAGATAAAAATACATAATAAATTGTAAAATGACTCAGACAAATTTCAATACATGAATGCTTCAAAATGATGATTGACATGCTTGCAAATGTTGTAGTACACTTTAGAAATTGATTTTACTTGACCTGAAATGTTAGCAGCAGTTTGTATATTTTGTGTATTGACTTAAGTCATTGTTGATTTATCAAAATCGGGTGTGACCATTTAGTAATGGGCTAACAACTTTGTATTATTCGAGATTTTATTTCCTACTTGAGATTTCGTCTTGAAACCTTATTTCTCATCTAAAACTTTGTTGAGATTTCATTTCTATTTGAGATTTGTTTGAGATTCTGTCCTTAATCAAGGCATTGCTTGAAGATTTTATTTTCTATTTGAGATTTTGACTCGTCCCTATATGAGATTTTGTTCCCTATTTATGACATATTTTCTATTCGAAAATTTGTTTATGTTCACGACTTTGCTTCGACCTTGTTAAATATTTAAGATTTTGCTTGTTTCATATTCATAATTCGATACATGTCTCTTATTCGCTAATTGATACTCTGTTTTTTATTAGTAACCTTGCTTCCTATTCGAGATTTTGTTTCCTATTCACGACTTTGTTTCGATCTTGTTTCTATTTGAGATTTTGCTTTGTTTCATATTCGCGATTTGATATTGTGTTTCCTATTCACTAATTGATACTCTAATTTCTGTTCGTGATCTTACTTCCTATTCGAGATTTTGTTGGACTTTGTTTCCTATACAAGATTTTGTTTCTTATTTTGAGATTTTGTTTTCTATTTGATACTTTGCCTTATATTCACCATTCGAGACTTTGTTACCTAATCGGGATTATGTTCCCTATACGAAATTTTGTTTATCGTTTGAGATTTATTTTATTCGAGATTCCGTTTACCATTCGAAACATTGTTCCCTATTCGAGATTTATTTCTAAAATTCCCTTATTTGTTTCTTTAGTATCTAAAACTCATTGTTGGATCTTTTGTTGTTTCTTGGTACCTAGTAAAACTTCTTATTTTCTAAAGGCATATAACATCATTTTCAATCGTGATTTAGAACACATTTTGGATTATCTTAAACCATTTGGAAATTTCCATGGATAAGGTTGAGAGAATATTCGACTACCTATTATGAGGTGGCAGTTGCGTACTGCAGCCATTATCTGGATTATGGAGACTGAGGGTTCACTGCAGCCAGCTGCATACTGGCGAGGCATGAACTCTAAGTTAAAGTAATTTCAAACATTCATAGGGTTTTTTTTTGGGTATTATTGAGACTTTGTCCTAAATTCTTCATATTTTGATCTCTTGAATTGTTTCGTTAATAATTGTTGAAAATGGATAAGTTGATAGAATATTCGGTAACATATCATTATTTGAGTCATGGAACCAAAAGTTCATTGCAGCCAGAATACACTGGTGGGACATGGATTCTAAGTGAAGTGACTTCAAATATCTATATGTTCTCAGATACCATAGAGACTCTATCCCCTTTTCATATGATTATTGATTTTCGAGAATCACAAAACCTTGCACGATCACCTTGATTTGATACTAATATCTTATCGGTAGATTCCATACGTCTTTTCAGTCAATCTTTGTAGCTTCTCCTTCTTACATTTTAATGATGAATCATTTGATTTCCTCAATAAGTACCGATTGTTGTGTTTAGATTCTGTCCCACCAATTTTTTTTATTAATTATACTTAAATTTTGATCGTATTTTGTATAAACTTTGATCATGCCTATCTAATGATGATTTTCCTATTTTGCTCTATGTTCAAATCATGTTAAACTTTCGATTTAGATCACTACCAAAATTTATCGTTTTAGCGACGGCCACATCCGTCGCTAAACCGACGGTAATTACTATTAGCGACCGATAGCCGACGGATTTTGGCCAAAAAAATCCGTCGGCAATCAGCTCGTCGCTAATAACGTTGCGTCGCTAAGTTGTCGTCACATGACTGAATAGCGACGGATTGTCGACGTCACAATACGAAGCATTAGCGACGCATTTTCGACGGACTTTCGTCCATTTCAACTATTAAGTACTGAAATGTGTAGGCAATAGCGACGTAAAATTCCGTCGGTAACCCGTCGTAACAGCGTATCAGATCGTATCGTTCCATCGCTAATCCGTCGACACCTTCGATAACAAATGACGGATTAGCGACAGTTTTCTGACGAAAAATTCGTCGATCAGCTTCTGGAAATTAATGTCATTTCCAGCAACATGGTGACGGATAAGTCATCGCTATTCCGTCGACATATATCGACGGAATAGCGACGGAATAACCGTCGATCTTGTTCTGGAAATTCTTGTTATTTCCAGAAAACGGGCGACGGATAGGTCGTCGCGATTCCGTCGAACAATATACCATGCCGACGGATAATCCGTCGACCATCCGTTGCTACCTGGGAACATTTCCAAATATCTAGTTAGCGACGGAATAACCGTCGAAAAGTAGTCGAAAACTGGTGGTGACCATCGCAAAACGGTCACAAGTCCGTCGCTAACTGAGAATATTTTGAAAAAAAAATTACAGCGCTTTCCCTGTTCGCAAAAATTTGCATAAACCAAACCAATATATAATGCACACCAATTATCCAACAATCACATAGACCAAATATATTATGCACACCAATTATCCAAGAATCACATAGACCAAATATGCACATACGAATTTAATGCACACCAATTATCCAAGAATCATATAGACCAAACCAAATTAATATAAAATAGACATCAATTATCCGGAAGAGTAACCTAATATCCATCGTTATAATCCGATCATTGCACAAATATTCCAAATTTTTCACAAATATTCCAAAACACATAGGAAAGAGTTGGCCAGTTACAGTAACCTAATATCCAATCCTGGCGACCGATCATAGCACAAATATTCCAAAATTTTCATAAATATTCCAAAACACATAGGAAATTCGACTTTGGCCTCAACAAAGACCACAAGTCAGACGATGAATTCTCACAGCCAGGGATGATAGTTGCGTTGAGGCATGTACCATTCTATCAGCCACTTTGCATACGAAGGCTCAATCTGGTTGAGGTCTTCTGTAGGGACAGGAGGGTCGGTCCCGATGCTACTACTCTCTGACGGTGGCTCCTCCTTAGCTTCAAGCTTGGGAGCAATCTCTTCCCTGATGGTCATCGGTTCTTCCTTAACCTCGACCTTTGGTAACACCTTCTCCTTAACAGTCACCGGCTCTTGTTTGACGACGGAGACTTCCTCCGTGTCGACCTCCAAGGGTTTCTTGCCTCGATCCCTTCCTCGACTAGCAGCACCACCTCGACGAGTCCTAGGAGCCATCTTTCTGACAACAGAAATTTTCATATAGGGTAAAAAAATTTACTCAAGTTATAAAAGTTGTGACGTTGGTTTTTTGCGTTCATCATCAGTAGAGGGAGCAGCACTAGAAAAGTTGTGACGTTGGTAGCATGAGAGAGTAAAAATCTGTATCACAAGACTAACAGAATTACTATGTAATCATGTACTCACCAATAACCGGATGTAACTGGAGTCGTTGGGCCTATCGTGCAGTAATTTATGGATCCGCTGGTATAGGACAGATGTAGTTAGTATCTAGTGTATCAGATTAGTATCGGTCTATCGGTTTGGTATAGGACGTATCATATTGGTATTGGCCTTAACAAATTGGTATCATCCTATATCCGATATGTACATATATCGGCCGAATAGCTAGGATTCATATTGGTCTTATCGATTTGGTATCGGTCATATCCGATAGGTATCGGCCGTGTTGGATTAGTATAGACTATTTCGGATTAGTATCGTGGAAGGTTTAGTAACAACTGTACTTGGATTTTTCTCTTCTCGAACTAGAATACCATTGCAAGAGAATCACCAGATCGTGATTGGCCAGTTACAGTAACATACATACTTCCTTTTCCATCAGGAAAAGCAAGATTAAAAAGGAAGTATGTATGTGCTGTAACTGGCCATCTACGCTCTCGTGACTCTCTTGCAACGGTAATCTAGCTCTAGAAGAGAGAAATCCAAGTACAGTTGTTACTAAACCTTCCACGATACTAATCCGAAATGGTATATAATAATCCAACACGGCCGATACCTATCGGATATGACCGATACCAAATCGATAAGGCCAATATGAATCCTAGCTATACGGCCGATACATATCGGATAGGACGATACCAATTCGCTAAGACCAATACCAACCGATACGGACTATACCAAAATGATAGATCGATACTAATCTGATACGGTCAATACTTATAAGTACCTACGGTCCAGGAGGTTGATCCGCTAGTACATTCATGTACGAACAACGAAGTAACGATCCATTTCAATTTGGATGTGAAAATCTGTATTGTAAGACAAACTAAACATAATCAGTTCTATTTCACATGCTTAATTGCCAAATATGGGAACGAATGGCTCAGAACACAACCCAAAATTTATTCTAGCATACATTAGTGTGAATCATCTACGTTCTGTACATAGTGTAGTACATGTTCTTATCGTATCTAGTATCTGAAGGATGTTAATCAAGATGAACTCACATAATGTTTACAGTCTTGGTCTCAACTGTCTTCGATTCTATGATCCCATGTCTTAGGTTAAATAAATCACTAACCTCATCATGGTGAGTCTTGGTATAGCACTCAAATGTGGGGCATCCGTAAATTCGTCGAGGTTTTAAATCATCGACATTGAGTTTTAAACCCTCACGTAGCCTTTCTGCTTCACTTCTAGGGTCGAGCAGCATCTTCTTGCAAGCTTCGGTCTCCAGATACTTAGTGTCAAGATTCTGGACGCTTTCGTAGAGCATGTCAACGCATCCTAGCGTCAATTTCCTCGACAGGAAATTGACGCTAGGATGCGTTGACATGCTCTACGAAAGCGTCCAGAATCTTGACACTAAGTATCTGGAGACCGAAGCTTGCAAGAAGATGTTGCTCGAGCCTAGAAGTGAAGCAGAAAGGCTACGTGAGGGTTTAAAACTCAATGTCGATGATTTAAAACCTCGGCGAATTTATGGGTGCCCCACATTTGAGTGCTACACCAAGACTCACCGTCTGTATAGTTCGGTTATTGGCGCTCGATGTCCCTGTGGTAAGGCAATGGATGAGGATATTGCATGGAAGGGGGTTGCAGATGGAGGCAACAAGGATGGCATGTTTGTGAAAGAAGAGAAAAGATACATAATCACAGACGATTTGCATGTAAGGCCATTCTATTCCATGGAGTCTGCGTTATCTATTTTCTGAAAGCATGGGATCATAGAATCGAAGACAGTTGAGACCAAGACTGTAAACATTGGCCGCGATGAGGTTAGTGATTTATGTAACCTAATGTAGTAATCTTGTAATTTATAGTTGGAAGAACATGCAAGTAGCCTTATAGTTTCTGCCTCACCAGTCGAATGACTTAATTGCCAAGTATCGGAACGAATGGCTCAGAACACAACCCAAGATTCATTCTAGCATACATTAGTGAGTTTATCTTGATTCTGTTACGTCCTTCAGATACTATATACGATAAGAACATAGATGATTCACGCTAATGTATGCTAAAATGAATCTTGGCTTGTGTTCTGAGCCATCCGTTCTGATCAAGCATCTTCCTTCTCCTCTCCTCCACCATGGCTCTGAACCAATCTGCTCCTCCCTACTTCCCTTCTTTTTATTTGACTCTCTCAGCCACATATGACATCCAGCTCAAGTGTAGAGTCGGGGGAGAAGAAGTAGGCAGGAAGAGGAGGGGGAAGCAGCACAGCCGGCGGCATGACCCGGAGGAAGTACATAGGTTTTCTTCATAGTTCTCCTACGGCTGTTGAAGAAAACCTATGTACTTCCTCCGGGTCATGCCGCCGGCTGTGCTGCTTCCCCCTTCTCTTCCTGCCCACTTCTTCTCCCCCGACTCTACACTTGAGTTGGATGTCATATGTGGCTAAGAGAGTCAAATAAAAAGAAGGGAAGTAGGGAGGAGCAGATTGGTTCAGAGCCATGGTGGAGGAGAGGAGAAGGAATATGCTTGATCAGAACGGATGGCTCAGAACACAAGCCAAGATTCATTCTAGCATACGTTAGTGTGAATCATCTATGTTCTGTACATATGGTGTAGTATATGTTCTTATCGTATCTAGTATATGAAGAACGTAACAGAATCAAGATGAACTCACTAATGTAATACTAAGACATCATCTACTACTATATAAGATATAGTGATAGGTTGTCGTATCATCATTGCCGAGGGATGAGGGTCGGAGAACAGGTAACTTTATCTACGGCTACATAATTTCTGCCTCGTCAGTCGAATGGCTGCAGGGACTATGTCCTGATCACCATGTCGTACCGTAGATTAATGCAAATGGAGCTGAAAATATTCGTCGCTAACCGGTCACTAGTCCGTCGGTAACTAAGAATTTTTTTGAAAAAAATTGCAGCACTTTCCCTGTTCACAAAAATATGCATAAACCAAACCAATATATAATGCACACCAATTATCCAAGAATCACATAGACCAAATATGCACAAACGAATTTAATGCACACCAATTATCCAAGAATCATATAGACCAAACCAAATTAATATAAAATAGACATCAATTATCCTGAAGAGTAACCTAATATCCGTCGTTATAATTCGATTGATCTTCAAGTGTGAGAACGGATGGCTCAGAACACAAGCCAAGATTCATTCTAGCATACATTAGTATGAATCATCTATATTCTGTACATACGGTGCAGTATATGTTCTTATCGTATCTAGTATCTTAAGAACGTAACAGAATCAAGATGAACTCACATAATGTAATACTAAGACATCATCTACTACTATATAAGATATAGTGATAGGTTGTCGTATCATCATTGCCGAGGGATGAGGGTCGGAAGACAGTCAACTTTATCTACGGCTACATAGTTTCTGCCTCCCAAGTCGAATGGCTGCAGGGACTATATCCTGATCACCATGTCGTACCATAGATTAATGCAAATGGAGCTGGAGCCAAAATACAGAAACCAAAATACAGAATCAAATCCCTGGGACGGATGGCTCAGAACACAACCAACCGGAGAGGATACTCTGAGAGATCCATCTGAGTAGGACGTATACTCTGAGAGATCACCTTTACAAGAATGATATCAGTAGTGGGATTGAGTGCTGGAGGGAATATTATCAGAGTATACGTCCTACTCAGATGGGTCTCTCACCGTTACTATTTTTTTCTGACAGCATGGTGGATGTGCTCCGTCAACAGATTCTTGCTCCGAGCCAAAACTTTGTCCCGGAGCTCAAGTGGACATCCTTGGTGTAGAGCTCGAGTGAGAGGTTCCTGACAGCATGGTGGTCTCCTTTGTCAAAGTATCCGTGCTCGTCCCACAACCAATATGGGATGAGCACGGATACTTTGACAAAGGAGACCACCATGCTGTCAGGAACATCTCACTCGAGATCTACACCAAGGATGTCCACTTGAGCTCCGGGGCAAAGTTTTGGCTCGGAGCAAGAATCTGTTGAGGGAGCACATCCACCTTACCGTCAGAAAAAATTAATAACGGTGAGAGACCCATCTGAGT
This sequence comes from Iris pallida, assembly GCA_029216955.1. NCBI lineage: Eukaryota > Viridiplantae > Streptophyta > Magnoliopsida > Asparagales > Iridaceae > Iris > Iris pallida. The sequence goes on from JANAVB010021200.1 coordinate 779,587, forward strand.
AGGACGTATACTCTGATAATATCTCCTCCAGCACTCAATCCCACTACTGATATCATTCTTGTAAATGTGATCTCTCAGAGTATACGTTATACTCAGATGGATCTCTCAGAGTATTCTCTCTTGTTGGTTGTCGTATCATCATTGCCGAGGGATGAGGGTCGGAGGACAGTACAAATAGTCTAATACAAAAACAACTCAATATGTAGTCCAATACAAATAGTCTAATACAAAAATAACCCAATACAAATAGTCCAATACAAATAAGTACTAATAGCTAATAAGAACCACGCTGCTCACGCAAACGCTCAGTGATACGTTCACGCAACCACCTCGAAAAAGCGAGATTTTTGGCGCGAGGAGAGTTGTCGTCCCTTGCAAGGACTGCATGAAGAGTCCTCTCGGTCTCACTAGCTACCGGTGTTGGATGAATAGAACTCCCGATCTCACTAGCAACCGGTGCCACTTCCTCCTTAACTGTAGGAGGAGCCACCTCAGCATTCACTGTTTTCCTCAAATGACGTGCCGCTCCTCGGGTCATGGGTGCCATCTGGTAAGATCGATAGTCACAAATAATATAATTGTAACATAAGCAAGCTAACTAAAGGAACCATCATGTAATTTGAGTACATTTTTGAAAGCCGATAAAGTATAAAAAATTCGATTTTTTGCCAAGTGTGAGAACGGATGGCTCAGAAGACAACCCAAGATTCATTCAAGCATACATTAGTGTGATCATCTATGTTCTGTACATATGGTGTAGTATATGTTCTTATCGTATCTAGTATCTGAAGAATGTAACAGAATCAAGATGAACTCACATAATATAATACTAAGACATCATCTACTATTATATAAGATATAGTGATAGGTTGTCGTATCATCATTGCCGAGGGATGAGGGTCGGAAGACAGTCAACTTTATCTACGGCTACATAGTTTCTGCTTCGCCAGTCGAATGGCTGCAGGTACTATGTCCTGATCACCATGTCGTACCGTAGATCAAATGGAGCTGGAACTAGAGCCAAAATACAGTACTACTTCACCATGTCGTACCATTTTACTCTCTCTCTCTCCTTCCCCCCTCCGGCGCTCTCACTCTCTCAAGCGCTCTCACACTACTAATTCCTATGTGTTTTAAGTGTGAGAACGGATGGCTCAGAACACAACCCAAGATTCATTCTAGCATACATTAGTGTGAATCATCTATATTCTGTATACATATCGTGTAGTATATGTTAACCTTATCATATCTAGTATCTGAAGGACGTACGTAACAGAATCAAGATGAACTCACTAATGTAATACTAAGACATCATCTACTACTATATAAGATATAGTGATAGGTTGTCGTATCATCATTGCCGAGGGATGAGGGTCGGAGGACAGGCAACTTTATCTACGGTAACATAGTTTCTGCCTCGCCAGTCGAATGGCTGCAGGGACTATGTCATGATCACCATGTCGTACCGTAGATTAATGCAATTAATAGAGCTGGAAATATCCGTCGCTAACCGGTAACTAGTCCGTCGCTAACTGAGATTGTCACATACACATATGTATATCACAGCTAGATGTATAGATATATACATCTATACAGAAGCACACAACTGATAGAACTCGCACTATCCTTGAGACAGTGAACATATATACCATGAATCCAAACCCCATATATATTCACATTTACTAATCCAAACACCACCAAACTAATGGAACACCCAATATGGATAACACATTATTTAGCCAATATATAAACTCAGATGAATTTGAGAAGCAAAGCCACACGCCGTCCCCGACCAAAGCACGCCGCCCCAAGCCCGCCGCCCAGTAGTTCGGTTGCATATATATATGAAGAGTGCTTATGGGTGTGCGTCGGTTGCAAATAGCCCCGACGCACACGCCCCAAGCCAGCCGTCCAGCCTCCGACGCCGCCGCTCCAAGCCCACCGCCCAGCCCCCGACCCAAGCCAGCCGCCCAGCCCCCGATGCCCCCGCCCCAAGCCAGCCGCCCAGCCCCCGACGCCGTCGCCCCAAGCCCACCGCCCAGCCCCCGACCCAAGCCAGCCGCCCAGCCCCCGACGCCCCAACCCCAAGCCCGCCTCCCAGACCCCGACGCCCCCGCCCCAAGCCCACCGCCCAGACCCCGACCCAAGCAAGCCGTCCAGCCCCCGACGCCCCAACCCCAAGCCCGCCTCCCAGATCCCGACGCCCCCGTCCCAAGCCCACCGCCCAGACCCCGACCCAAGCCAGCCACCCAGCCCCCGACGCCCCAACCCCAAGCCCGCCTTCCAGACCCCGACGCCCCCGTCCAGCCCCCGACGCCCCAACCCCAAGCCCGCCTCCCAGACCCCGACGCCCCCGCCCCAAGCCCAACGCCCAGACCCCGACCCAAGCCAGCCGTCCAGCCCCTGACGCCCCAGCCCCAAGCCCGCCGCCCAGCCCCCGATGTCGCCGCCCCAAGCCCCGGACGGCCTAGCCCCAGCGCGCCACCCAACCCTTATACGACACCGCGAGAGAGAGAGAGAGGGGGGGTTACCTTCGGAAGAGAGAGAGGAGAGGACGCCGACGCCGACGACGACACCGACGTCGATCTCCGAAGCCGACACCGACGAGAGAGAGAGAGAAAAAGAGAGTGAATTTGGGGGGAATGCAAAAAGTTCCCCTCGCCATTTCATTTAAAGTCTGGTACGTATATATAGCGACAGACTAGCGACTGGTGAAAACCAGTCGTCCAGCAGTCGCCTGTTTTGATAAGTGCCGACTGAATATTCGTCGCTAAGTCGTCGACAATATGTCCCGCCAATTCTCTACACAATTCCCACCAAATAATCGACTGTGTAGCGACGACGATAAATCCGTCGCTATATCACCGACAGTCTAACGACGGATGTGCGACCTTTCATCCCCTAAAATTAACATAAAAATGGCAAAGGCGTGTAGTCGGTAATCCATCGCTGAGCGGCCACGAAACGGTCGCTAATACCGACGGAAAAATTCCGTCGCTAAAAAGCCGTCGCTAAATGAGCGTATTTTGGTAGTGGATCGTGCTTAGAAGATTGTGCCTTCATGATTTTATTCCTCTAAGTCGTAATTAAAATTCAGGTCACTCGTGTCTATTTAAATTCTTGATCATTGTTAGATCGCGTTATTTCAACTCCTTGCATGTAATTATCGTACTTAGCCTTAACTAAAGTTCGTTTAACTTCGTGCCTGACAATTTTTTGATTTTCAAATCGTGCCATTTTATCTATTTATTATGTCATTTCAAATCTCTAGGGTTTTTGTACCCAGTCATTGATCGAATTCACACTCGTACCTAATTGATTTTGAACTTAGTATCTTGCCTGTATTGTGCCATACTCTTTGAAATTTCGAGGATGAAATTTTCTAGGGGGAAGATTTATTACCTCGCTTTCCCGAATAATTTTTTTTGGCATTTTACTATTATTGGATTTAAGAAATAATTAGTATAAATATTTCGTGGACTAATTAATTTTCTAATAAGGTTTATTCGTGGATATTATTTTAAAAATAGTTTAATCATGGTTAGTTAATTAATCAATTGGGGATAATAACTAATCTAGAGTGTTTCCCAAGTTTTCTAACTAACTAGGAGTGGTCCCAAGGATTCTAACAACCCATGACCACTTCTATAACAACTATTGGTGTGATTTGTAATTTATCAATTGTGGAAGCCCTTAGTTATAAATTTCCCTATTTCTTTCCTTCTCTTATATTAAGCCAGAGAGGAGAGAGAATGAGCCTCAACTCATTTTCAGTCTCTGCTCCAAATAAAATTTCCCAAATTCCTCTGCTCCCCAATTCTCTTCAACCTAACCCTAATTCTTTGAGGAGGTCGCCATGGCGATGGCGACAATGAGGATCCACTCCTTCGGCAATAAGGAGAGCGGTGGCACCACCATCTACGGTCGAGCTCTCGACAAGCACAAACACCAGATCGGCACAGAACCAGTCCACACTCCGGCCGGCTAACCATAGCGGGGCGTTGAGCAAGGGACGATGACATCTAGGCGGAGCTCTTCCACGAGTTCTTCTCTGACGATTGTCCAACATAGCCGCGTGTCCGTGCCCTCTCCACTCGAGGAAGCAATTCTCTGTGAGTATCGGTCCCGACTTTGAATTCAGATCGAAAGGATATTCTGTGGATTATTGAAGACGTTTGGTGTTGATACTTCCTGTGGAGAACTTGACAAGCCAAAGAAATGGATGAACGCGTGTTCGACTCAAGGAGTGTGCTGACAAATAGAGTTTGAATTATTGTAAGTATTCGACCTGAAAATTCTTTGACTGTTGATTCTTGAATTTCTTTGGATTTTCTTTTAGAACCGTTGCCATCCTCTAAACTACTCCCTCTCTCTTCCCTGCATGACAACTGTTTGATAATTTGTGCCAACAGACCATTCAAGTGGATTCGTGGAGCTATGCCTAGTATGTGTCATCATTTCGAACCCGTTCTTTCCAAAAATCTTAGCTAATTGTACTCGAACTTGTCGATTTCCTTGCTCGTAATTAGATTAATAGTAAGTTTTTGATTAAATTGTGTCTAGGCGTGTCATGTTCGGGTGCCAGTTTGTCGGGTGTAGTGCATAGCTGTGTTTGTATGTGCGTGTCTGGGGTTCTGTTTATGTTCAGGTGTGTGTTTGTATCTACGTTTCCATGCATGTTCGTGTCCAACGACCACTCGCGTTCAATATTGGGTGTGTCCAGAGTTATGGTGTCCAACGGTTCGTGTTCATTCTTGGAAGATCGAGTGCAAGGGATTGGCAGAACAGAAGTAGCAGTTGGAAGTTTTTGGAGAATTTGATTTGGTTGTATGAGGTATTGAATTGATTTTATATTTTTATTTGTAAATTTTCTGTATAATTTCCTTGGGGTGTGGGATTTGAATATGTTGTGTTTTGATTCTTCTTTTAAATCCTGAGTACATTAGCTTCCTCTAATCCCGAGTAATATAGCCGTAGGATTTGAATGAATGCTTGGCTTTGAAATGGTATATTTGGTGAGTTGGTTAATGGCAAGATCATTTAGTTTTGAACTATTCCTACTATTGGCAAGGGAAATCTGTAGGTTGATTGAATCTGAGTTAGGAATCTTGGTTAGGAAAAATAGTTAACTGTTGAGTTTGAAGCTCTTATAGACTTAACTAATGGTGCATAGACTTTGAGTTTAAATTGTGGTCTGGCCTGTAGAGAACTAATAGGGAGGGTGTTTATGTAAGGTTCGGCTAGGCTGGCCTGGACCTATATTCTATTTAGTATGGACTGTGCATTATTTTACTGAACTTGATAAAAATGGAATAGTAGGGGTGGCATAGCTGATAAGGACAGGCCAGTGGGCTTACTAAATTCTTGAGTAGTGATATGGGTGAGAATGCGTAGCAGTATCCTGCAGTGAGATTGGATTGTGTGTGGGGGGATTCAATTAGTTTTGTTGTAACTTTGTGTATTTAGTTTAGTAATAAGTTACTGGGTTTGAATGGCAGATTTACGATTATGGGCTGGGCCTATCTTGGCTTAGAATGTTGTTGTGATAGCTTATGTGTGGAGTCTTTAAATAATATTATTTAGTACATTATTTTTCTAAGTACATCATTAAAACATATTTAACAAATTAGATTTAAACTCTCGCATTTATATAGTAATTATATTATTAATTAGAAGTTATTTTGTGTTACTAGTTGCTATAAAACATATCCAACTCTTTTTCCTATTTAGTTTAACTTACCTATATAAATAGCTTAGATAAATTGACTTAGAAGAGCAGCTAATTAGTTAACAAAACATTTCTGTTTAGACCCTAACCAAACTATATTAAATCAGGAGGACTTACATAGCTTCTTCATATTTTCGATTACCCTGAGCAAGGCAAGTATATTCTCTGGTTCTGTTCATTTACTTCATGTCTTGTACATTCCCATTTTGGACACGATGTTACACGATATGGTCTTGTGCTCTTGTTCATGTTTTCTATACTTTACTTGTGTTTGGGGCGGGAAAATACTACAGATATGTGACTAAACACAAACTAAATTCTTGTGAATAACTTAGGTTCACACCGTGCACATGGGACCCTAAGCTGTACTATTATTCCTATACCCTGTGCTACCCCAGTCGGTCAAATATTCTGGATATATTTTAATACATTGCACATGTTAAGTTCCTTGTATATTTCATGTTCAGGATTTAGTTCATGTATTTATTTTCCTGTACTTCCTGTATTTAGTTTTTTAGTACTTCATGTTCTTTACTTTTTCTGTAGTTTATATTCTCATGTTCCTCGTACTTATTTCCATATCATGTTATTCTTGTTCATTACCCTAGAATTGTACTTTGCTCCGCTCCTGACTGGATATGTTGTAGGTGCACTTGAGAATTTTGTCCAACCTATTATGGGCCAGAGCCGAGGATCTTAGCCGAGCAAGATGGTGTTTGCCATTGATTGTAAAAGAACAGAACAATTATCGGAGGACTGAACTTAGACTCACAATACAAACTCGCTCGTACAAAGAAAGCCTAGGGACAAAAACCTAGGTACAGCAGACTAAGTACGATTGTTTATTTTTGATTCTGGGGGTGACGATAGAGGCTCGGGAAAGCGACGGCCGCTCTGCCTTACTCCTTGGACGATCAGTATGTAGCCTTGGCTCGGGGAAGATCTGCTTGGCGTTGACGAAGAAACGCTCTTCTTGCTCTCCTCGGATTGCTCTTCTGGCTTCTCTCTCTCTGTGTGATTATCAAGGGGGAGCTCTCTCTGTGTAGATCTCTCCCTTCTTATTTCTTTTGGTGCCGACCTCTCTCTCTCTTCTTCTTCTCCTTTTTTTTCAAGGGAATGATGCTGGCTATTTATAAGAGTGGGGGGTGATCATTAGGGTTTGCTAATAATTATCTGTTTGGAATGTCGGTGCTCCTTCATTCTATCTGAACCCTTGATCCTGATTATAGTGAATCTCGGCCATTAATACGGATAGCATCGTATCTCATGAGCAATTAATGCTAGCTGCTTTAAATCCTCGTGATTGATTATGCCAATGTCTGATTGCTCGCCACGTGTCCCATTAGCTTGATGATAAATGATATGCCCTGATCTCATTAATTATGACGATGATGTCAAATATATTTGTTGAGATTCGGTTAAATCTCTTATTGATCCCATGCCACGTGTCTTAATTGTGAGTCCTGTCAGAGCCGCTTAGGATTGACGATCTTCGAACCGCAGAGAGATACTCTTTGTAAGCCGCATAGGACGATGCTTCATCGAGCCGCATATGCGTAATGAGCTGGCGTTGTATTGGACCGCAGGAACTCGTTTATTCTTGGCCGCATAAGCTCGCCTCGAAACTTTGGTAGACAGTGCCACTTTGAAGATTTTCCTTATTCCCGAAGTACTGCTTTTCGTGTCAGTCATTATGACAACTTTATGTCAGGTCTGTCACTTGTCAGGTCTGTCAGCCGTCAGAGCATTAAATGCGTCCACACGTTGGGCACAGCTGTTTTTGAAGACCACGTGGCCTCTCTCTCTGGGCCGCATGGAGTTTACTCGAGCTGCCTATGTGCGTTGAGCCGCATGTCCATGTTGGTGACTTTTGAGCCGCATGATACTCTTGAGCCGCATGAAGCTCGTCTGATTTTGAGTCGCATGAAGCTTACTAGGTTCTGCGCCGCATGAAGAATGTCTCATGACCGAGCCGCATGAAGGACGTCTCATGATCGAGCCGCATGAGGAATGTCTTATGACCGAGCCGCATGAAGGACGTCTCATGACCGAGCCACATGAGGAATGTCTCATGACCGAGCCGCATAAAGGACGTCTCATGACCGAGCCGCATGAGGAATGTCTCATGATCGAGCCGCATGAAGGACGTCTCATGACTCGCATTAAGAATGTCTCGATCTGTCCGTGCATTCGCTTTGTGGGCCCGGGTATCCCGAACACACGAGTGCGTAGGTATCATGTTTTCTCCCTGATGTGGGGGCTAATAGAAACACTTGCCCTCGATCTTTGTTGGGAGACTCTTGAGAACCACTCTGTCCGTTTGCCGCCGGGGGCTGGACACAGGCGGCTCTGTACAACTTTCCATCAGAGGCCCACTTAGCGGGACGCTCTTGATGGTCAGAGGTTGGGACAGCTGACTGAGCCCGATGAGCCCGCGCTGCCCTAGACTTCTTCTACTTAGCACCCGAAGGTGCATAATAGGAAGAGTCCAAGTTTGGAAGGAGGGAAGAGAAGTTGGTGCCCTTTTCAAAGGAGGTAAGGAGGCTCTATTTATAGCATGGAGTGAGCCCTTTCTTCTTCTCCTTTCCGATGTGGGACTAAAAGCAATATTTTCCATGCTTCTACAGGACCCCCTTCAAAGTTTCCAAATTGCAAATTTGGAACACTTTGAATAAGAAGCATGGAAAGTAGATTTGTTTAGGTGTGGCAATCCAATCAGAGGTAGCATGGACGTGATATGTTTGGGTACTTCCGTTGGGGATTTTATGTGGACTTATCATCCTTGGTGTACCTTGGTTTTAGGTACGGATAATAAGTTGAGAGAGGGAACCATCATATTTACTCAGAGGTGGTGAGGACATGGCAAGTATGAGGGTTTTACCGTGGAATCTTCCTGCTCAGAGGTAATGAGGACATGGCAGGAGTGGACTCAGCGGAGGATATTTGTGGGCCTATTATCCTTGGCGTAACCTGGTTCAGGATACGGATAATAGGATGAAAGGGAAACCAACATACTTACTCAGAGGTAATGAGGACATGGCAAGTACGAAGGTTTTACCGTGGAGTCTTCCTACTCAGAGGTAAAGAGGACATGGCAGGAGGGGACTCCATGGGGGATATTTGTGGTCAACAGAGGACATTTGTGGTCAACAGAGGACATTTGTGGACCTATTATCCTTATCGTACTCCGGTTGTGGGTACAGATAATAGGTTGAAAGAGGACCGGCATACTTGCTCAGAGGTAATATGGACATGGCAAATATGACGATTTCTTCGACGGAGCCTTCCCATTCAGAGGTAATGAGGACATGGCAGGAGTGGGCTCAATGAAGAGTGGGTACATAGAACGACTCAGAGGTAGGAGAACGTGGAAGTTCTATGCGAGGGGACGGTTTGTTTTTGGTAGAAGTGAAGACGACTCAGAGGTAATGAGGACATGGTCGTTTCGGAAATTGGTGGATCGACTACCCTTTTTGTGCACTGGAAGTGCGGGTAGTGGATCATGAGGGAGGATCTCCTTTAGGAAAAAAGTTCAGGGGTATGTTTATACATAACGTTCTCCCTAAAAGAGTGACCGGGATGTAAGTTCAGGGGTACCAGCGGGTACATGACTTGGTAGTTTAGGATTTTTGTGGAAGGAGGAGGTGAGTTCAGCGATACGAGAGGGTACATGACTCGAAAATCTGGAATGTTGTGGATATGAGGTCAACGGTACCAGCAGGTACATGACTCGGTGATCTGGAGAGAATGTGGATGTGAGTTCAGTGGTACCAGCGGGTACATGACTAGATAATCTGGAGTGGATGTGAGTTCAGCGGTACCGGAGGGGGGGTACATAACTCACCAATCTAGGAAATTTGGAGGCGGAATGTGAGTTCAGCGGGACCGGAGGGTACATAACTCAATCATCATGGATTTTTTTTTTTGATGTCGTTTCGGACGTAATACTTCTTCAGGAAGTTGCCGTTGATGGGCAACATGAGCAAGTCTCAGTGTGAGCAGCCACATACTTGGCCAGCTCCAACTCTTCTTCGGCCACCCCCTGTGTAAATGCAGACTGAGAAGATGATTTGGGCAACTTGATCATCGGGGGTTCTGTTGGTGGAGTCGAGCGGGGAGTTGTTGGCAAACTAGCGACCCCCAGTTTGGTAGTTGATGCTGGGCGGGGAGTTGTTGGCTCGCTAGAAGTCCCAGACTTCGTATCGGGGTGAAGAACCTTCTTGGGAAGGCGTATTGTGAGCGGTCTGTCGGAGGGATTGGGCTTCTCCGTTTGGAGCTGACCGACTCTCGGTAGTCTGATGGTAAGTGGCCCTGTTATGGGTCTCGACGCTTGGCCGGACCTTGGCAGCCGGATTCTCATCTGTTCTTCTTGTGCGGAGAGACTGATTGCGTCCTTAGGTAGAGTGGCCGTAAGGGGTGCGGAATTGCCCGATTTGCGAGCCTGAAGGTGGATCGTTAGAGGTTCTTCTGATCCTGTAGCCGTCTTGTTGTGAGCTTGCACATCTTCTTCGACCAGATGCTTCTTTGATTTTTCGTACAGACAGGAGTCTGAGTAATAAGATTCGACCCCCTTGAAGGGATCGATATCGGCAAACTCTGTCCTCACGAAGCCGTACTTATCGACATATTTGAAGCACTGGTGTAGCGTGGAAGGCACGATCATGTAATCGTGTATCCAAGGCCGCCCCAGAAGGATATTGTAAGAGGTGTCGGCATCTATGACATAACAGGTGACTTCTGATTGGAGATCGCCGATCTGACACTTCAAACGGATCTTCCCTATTGGGTAGCTCCTGCCCGAATTGAAACCGCTAATGGCGGTGCTTGTAGGTGTCAGGCGATGCATCGGAATGCGAAGATGATGTAGCAGATCCTTCGAAATGATGCTTATAGAGGACCCAGGATCAATGTGCATTCGGTCCACCTTTACGTCGCCGATGTATCCAGTGTAGTATAGCGGGCGATCATGCAGGTTAGTTTTGATGAGCATATCTTGCGGAGAGAAGACGATATTGGGCATTGCTCCCGTACATGCACTATCTTGGAGCTCTGCAGGTTGGTTATCTCCCGTGAGGTTGACCTGAGCCAAGTATGCGTCGGCATTTTGGAGCGCCTCACTTAAAGCCGTACGGACATCCTTTGAGAGCCTGAGGAGTTCATATAAAGACAATTTGGCCGGGGTATTAGCTAATTGCGCTAAGATGTCGAAGTTGTAGGGCCTCTCCAGCCCCTGAGGTGTCTCCTTCCGGAGGGACTTGTCGAAGCGAGTCTCCTTCGGCCTAGGCTTGTCGGTCGTCGAAGGCTGAGCCGGTCTCGGAGCATCATTGGTAGTGGGCGGATGATCATCAGTCGCGTTTTCGGTCACCGGTTGGGCTTGTGTTCCAGATCGAGTAGTGACGGCCGAGACTTCCTCTTCTTCCGCCGAGGCAGTGCGACAGGATCTGACTTTTTCATTTTTCCTTTTAGAAGGTGGAGAGGGCTGAGCTACCTCGTGGACTAGGTCCGGATGGACCCACATGATTTCCTCTCGTGATGTGGTGAGGGGTATTAGACCAGTGGCTTGATCGCGAGCAGGCAGCAGATTAGCAATCTCCATTGTTGCCAGAGGGATGGGTATAAGCCCGTCCTGAGTCTCTGTTGGAGGGAAGCTACCGAATTGTACGGATACCATGTTGGCTGCCACGGTTACCTCTTCGAAATCGATGGCCAGGGCGTTCGAATCGATGAGGTTTTGGATATACCATTTCAGCTGGTAGCAGTCGTGTGTAGCATGGTGGACGTAGCGATGGTAATGGCAGAACTTTGGGTTCTCCAGATCAGCCGGCCGAGGCTTCCGTCTTGGTGGAGGAAGCTGAATCCTATCTCCTTGTATAAGCATGTCCAAGATAGGCTTGACGTGGCCGTCTTCAAAGGAATAAGTGATTTGAGGCCATTGTTTGTCTGCTGGCTGTGGCTCGGGCTTTTGGGCTGTATCGGTCACCATAGCCTGCTTGCCTTTGTTGTCCCGGCTGTTGGAGGGGCTACTCCCATTGTCGTTGCTGGTGTTGGGACGCTTGCTCTTGTTCTCTCCCTCCGAGATATGCAACCCCAGTTGGCGAGCCTTCTTCAATCGTTCTTCAGCACTTGTAGCACTGATGATAAAAGCCTTCCAGTCCTTGAACTGACTTTCGCCCATCCAGAGACTAATTGTTGGAAGTAGTCTCTTTTGGCAAATTTCAATCAAAGAAGAGTCCGGGTTGCCAGATGGTAACTTCATTGCGGTTTGACGAAACCGCTCAATGTAATTTCTCGTCAGTTTTTTCTCTCCTTGAACGACGTCCATGAGGGTAGACATCGTAACGTCCTGCCCTACCTCATAGAACCTCTCCAAGAACAAGCGCTTGAAGCCAGCGAAGGAGTGGATGCAATTGTCTGGCAGGTTGCGGTACCAATCGAAGGCGACTCCTTCTAATGCCCCAATGAATAACCGCGTGAGGATAGCATCATCATGGGGCAGATGGTCAGTAGTGACCTCAAAGTAAGTGATGTATCGACTTGCTGAAGTCTTGCCATCATATGGGTTGATATTGAACGGCTTATATCTTGGCGGAAAGGGAACATCCCTCCATTCAGCAGGATATGGTTGCCGTATTCTGAGGTCTTGAGAGTTTTCTCGGGCGTGGAACATTGCTCGGAGCTCCTGAACCTCTTTTCTTACTTCTCGGGCCTCATCTGTCGCGGTAGGAGCCGTTATCTCGGGAGGATTATTGCCCTGGTTTGGCGCCGCTGAATTTGAATCTACGTTGATTGCGGGACCCGTGCTTGTCTAGCCAGGTATCACTCCCTGCAGAGTAGGAAGTGCCACTTTGATCTCGTCTACAGACTTGACCAAGGTATGCAATATGGCCTCCAACGTGTCGATGCGCTGGCGATCGCTGGAACCGCCTTGATTGCTGTCATGAATACCGTCTTTACATGAGGAGTGACGGAGAGAGTGGTGGAGGATATACCCTCCAAGTCGTATCCATGCGTCGAGAAATCATCTGGATATGTGGGGATGTTCTCTTCAGGTTCGGACTCGGAAGGAACACTACCCCCAGCTTCGGAGCTTGCTTCGTCTCGAGAATCAGCATCTATTATACCCGATAGGAGGGTTGTTTCTCGGGGTTCGTCTCCTTGAAACATTGGATTATTGTGGACGTTCGGAGGAGTACTACCCCCAGCTCCTACGACCCCCAGGGTCGGGGACGATGAGTCTCCTATTGCAGCAGATTTTGTCTTTGAACGGGTGTGTTGGTATACTCCGGTGGAGGGCAACCGTTTAGCCAACAATTTCTTAGCTGTAGTGGCTGATATCTTTGGACTGGAGATGCTTGTCTTCTTCCCTCTCCCCTTGGCGGGGACCTTCTGAGCGAAATTGCAGGAGACAACAGGAGGTGCCTCATCTTCTGAGTTCGGGTGCTGTAGTCTGTGGAAGACGGACGGACGATCTTCCGTCACTGCCGCGTTGTTGCAGCAGCAGTTGACGATGATCTGGGTGCAGTGACGTCCATGTGAGGATTCTTTGCACGCCGAGGCCCCTTCTCTTTTCTTGCGTTTGTGGAGGATCGCCTCACGCAGGTCAGAGGAACCACTCTGTCCGTTCGCCGCCGGGGATTGGACTTGAGCGGTTCTGTACAACTTCCCATTAGAGGCCCGTGTGATAATCAGCGGGACGCCCTGATAGTCAGAGGTTGGGGCAGCTGTCTGGGCTTGATGAGCCCGCGCTGCCCTAGACTTCTTCTTTCTAGCATTCGTGGGTGCATAATAGGAAGAGTCCAAGTTGAACATCACAGAGTCTGGCTTATCATCCAGAGAGTCATCAGGGTTCGGACCGTACGAGAGACGGTCGAAAACTGATCGAGAGGAGCATGGAGCAGGTGCTATGCGGCTGGGAGCGGAAACCGTGCAGGCTGTCTGCATGCGGTTGTCTCCTGTCGTCGGACGAGTTCTTATGCGGCTAGGGGTCACGACCGTGCAGGCTGGCCGCATGCGGTTGGCATCTGTGGCCGCATGGGTTTTCTGCAAACGATTGACTTTACTGGCCGCATGAGTCTCATCCATGTTGTCGGGAACTGTAGTCGCATAAGTTACGCGGCTGACAGAAGTAGCCGCATGAGTTTTCTTCATGCGGTTGGCGGATGTAGCCGCATGGGCTTTCTCCTTGCGGCTAATACTCTTCTGCGGTTCGGTCCGCGTAGAGTCCCTCTTTGTCCCTGCAAGTCCAGCATCATAATATTTTCTTCTGCCGGACTTGGGGACAGCAGAGTTGTCTACGATCTGAAGTGGAACCGCAGGAGAATCCTTCTCGCCGTCTTGAGCAACAGAGGACATCCCATCGAGGGCTTGAGGAGGAGCAATGACTTCGGTCTCCATTCTTTGCGAGCCTTCGTGGTACGGGTGCGCTTCTGGGCCGGGCCAGCGCTGCCTTCAGAGAGCATCTCTTCGAACGCCTGTTGGTCGAAGCGGACGACCATCTTCTTTTGTGTGGAGCCAAGTTTGGCTGCATCTGATTGCGTCACCAACTCCTCAGCCGTGGAGAAGTTAGTCCCCAGCAGAGTCACCATCATGTTTGCCATTGATTGTAAAAGAACAGAACAATTATCGGAGGACTGAACTTAGACTCACAATACAAACTCGCTCGTACAAAGAAAGCCTAGGGACGAAAACCTAGATACAGCAGACTAAGTACGATTGTTTATTTTTGATTCTGGGGGGTGACGATAGAGGCTCGGGAAAGCGACGGTCGCTCTGCCTTACTCCTTGGACGATCAGTATGTAGCCTTGGCTCGGGGAAGATCTGCTTGGCGTTGACGAAGAAACGCTCTTCTTGCTCTCCTCGGATTGCTCTTCTGGCTTCTCTCTCTCTGTGATTATCAAGGGGGAGCTCTCTCTGTGTAGATCTCTCCCTTCTTATTTATTTTGGTGCCGACCTCTCTCTCTTCTTCTTCTCCTTTTTTTTCAAGGGAATGATGCTGGCTATTTATAAGAGTGGGGGGTGATCATTAGGGTTTGCTAATGATTATCTGTTTGGAATGTCGGTGCTCCTTCATTCTATCTGAACCCTTGATCCTGATTATAGTGAATCTCGGCCATTAATGCGGATAGCATCGTATCTCATGAGCAATTAATGCTAGCTGCTTTAAATCCTCGTAATTGATTATGCTAATGTCTGATTGCTCGCCATGTGTCCCATTAGCTTGATGATAAATGATATGCCCTGATCTCAGTAATTATGACGATGATGTCAAATATATTTGTTAAGATTCGGTTAAATCTCTTATTGATCCCATGCCACGTGTCTTAATTGTGAGTCCTGTCAGAGCCGCTTAGGATTGACGATCTTCGAACCGCAGAGAGATACTCTTTGTAAGCCGCATAGGACGATGCTTCATCGAGCCGCATATGCGTAATGAGCTGGCGTTGTATTGGGCCGCAGGAACTCGTTTATTCTTGGCCGCATAAGCTCGCCTCGAAACTTTGGTAGACAGTGCCACTTTGAAGATTTTCCTTATTCCCGAAGTACTGCTTTTCGTGTCAGTCATTATGACAACTTTATGTCAGGTCTGTCACTTGTCAGGTCTGTCAGCTGTCAGAGCATTAAATGTGTCCACACGTTGGGCACAGCTGTTTTTGAAGACCACGTGGCCTCTCTCTCTGGGCCGCATGGAGTTTACTCGAGCTGCCTATGTGCGTTGAGCCGCATGTCCATGTTGGTGACTTTTGAGCCGCATGATACTCTTGAGCCGCATGAAGCTCGTCTGATTTTGAGTCGCATGAAGCTTCCTAGGTTCTGCGCCGCATGAAGAATGTCTCATGACCGAGCCGCATGAAGGACGTCTCATGACCGAGCCGCATGAGGAATGTCTTATGACCGAGCCGCATGAAGGACGTCTCATGACCGAGCCGCATGAGGAATGTCTCATGACCGAGCCGCATAAAGGACGTCTCATGACCGAGCCACATGAGGAATGTCTCATGACCGAGCCGCATGAAGGACGTCTCATGACTCGCATTAAGAATGTCTCGATCTGTCCGTGCATTCGCTTTGTGGGCCCGGGTATCCCGAACACACGAGTGCGTAGGTATCATGTTTTCTCCCTGATGTGGGGGCTAATAGAAACACTTGCCCTCGATCTTTGTTGGAAGACTCTTGAGAACCACTCTGTCCGTTTGCCGCCGGGGGCTGGACACAGGCGGCTCTGTACAACTTTCCATCAGAGGCCCGCTTAGCGGGACGCTCTTGATGGTCAGAGGTTGGGACAGCTGACTGAGCCCGATGAGCCCGCGCTGCCCTAGACTTCTTCTACTTAGCACCCGAAGGTGCGTAATAGGAAGAGTCCAAGTTTGGAAGGAGGGAAGAGAAGTTGGTGCCCTTTTCAAAGGAGGTAAGGAGGCTCTATTTATAGCATGGAGTGAGCCCTTTCTTCTTCTCCTTTTCGATGTGGGACTAAAAGCAATATTTTCCATGCTTCTACAGATGGAGCCATGACTTAGAGTTAGAGGCTACAGATTTAGATTTGCTTTATTTCTGGATATTTCTACTTCGAGACTTCATGGTTGTATTTTATTCCGGTTACCAGATTTGTCTTTGGCATTCATATTCCTTAATTGTATTATATGACTTGTGGATTGTGGTGATCATTTTTGGGACGGTTATAGATGTTGTGATGTTTCATTATCTAGTGACTTGGAGTTTTCCTTAGAATTATACAGCTTACTTCGTTGTGTCTATCAATGAAGGTTGGGCATGTCCGACTTGTATTCGAATATTTGGGAGCGGGTCATGACATATTTTTAGTGGTGGCCCATACAGGTACATCCTAATGGCACTTAGGCTATATAGTGCAATTGGGGAACCTGCTAGACTAAGAAAAACTCATCACAGCATAGGATTGCGGAAAAATGGTTATGGGTATATTTTACTAAGCTTGGTTATACTTATTATCTTATAGTTTAGGTCATTTTAACGGTTTTCTATTTTTCAGATGGCTTAGACACACAATACTGGAATTGTGGATTCACCTGCACTTGAGGCTTCTGAGCTTCCACCCCCTTTTTTCGCTCCTACTATCGCCAATGGTAGTACCCAGTTGATGGAGATGTTTCAGGAGTTCCTCAATGCCCAGCGGGAGCAGGTCATCCTTTTTCGAGCCAGGGAGGACTTCTAACTTCCAGACTCTCGAATCTTTGGACTTTTCCGATACCAAGCGCATTCCTTACACCGAGGAGCAGATAGAGAACCTAGAGCCTTCACTTTTGGAGATCGCCCAAGTCTCTAAGGATCTGATTCCTCTGATTGAAGTCACCAGTCAGGAGATCCAGAATGTAGCACGGACAATAGAACGAGACGGAAAGCTGAAGGCCAAGAGAGACATAAAGACTTATGATGGAGATAGCAGCTACTCTGGACCCGCAAAGCGTCACAACACTTAGACGGTGCTTCTTCAATCGCATCATCAGCCGTATCATCAAAGGTAGATTCAGGCCCACCTTCCTTGTGTGTTCTACAAGAGGACGGAACATCATGTTGACAAGTGCCGCAAGAGGCTTGGACTCTGCCTATTTTGCGGATCTTCTGCCCATCGAGGGAAGGATTGCTAGCAGGTCGTTGATTATGGTGGCCGAAGAGCACCATGACCTCAGCAGCCAGCACCCCAGCAGCCATATCTTTCTGCCAGAGCTCCTGCACTTCAGCCACAGCGGGAGATTCAGACTCAGATCCAGATGGCGATCATTTACAATTATTATCGCCGCCAGGACATCACTACAATGAGTGCCACAAGAGACCGAGGCTATGCTTTGTTTGCAAAAAATAAAGTTTGATTACAAACTAAGAAAAGAGTACAAGAGTACAATTGATTTCTGAGAAAGTACAACTATAGAAATCTGATCAGAAGATGATCACTTTATCCCTTGGACGATGCAATGTAGAAGAAGATAGCCTTTGAAAAGTGCTACAGTAAGTGCTCAGGAGATTATGATCATTAGTGATTCTTTGAAAGTGATTTGGAACTCTATTTATAGATTTTAGAGATAACTGTTAAGTAGTTATCCTGGTTGGCGCACACTGTAATTGGCGCACCATTCATCCCTTGGCACAAACGGTTAGTTTAATTTCTTGGATGCGTGGCATACTGTGATTGATATGCGCTTGGTCATGGGCAGTATCACAGACACATTCTTTGAGATTAGTGGCACGTGTGCCACGTTATCTAACTGCTTAGGATGATTTAATCAGGTAGCGCCGAACGCTACTTGTTGTTTTGTAACTTTCTGAATGATGTGGTGTCTGAATGATGTAGTGCCATTGGGCGGGAAGGACAATACCTTAGCATATGGGCTAATATACACTTTACCTTTTGTAACCCGTAAGCTCCGCCGGAGTTGCGGGTGAGATTACCCACTGTTACTGATGGCCACTGACGTTCTGCGGAACGTTATGCTCTTAGGCCCCTGGTTCCCAGAGAGGAAACCATGCTAATCATTTTAGCCAGAGAGCCCATACGTTGGAGGGTTGTTCTTAAAACTTCATTCACTTAGATTGGTTAGGCTACCTTATCTGTTAGGTATGAGTACTTTTGGTTTGGGTACTTATATCTGACCGTAACTTGGAATAGTAACTTGTCGCATACTAGTTTGTCACATCTTGTCCTTGTTTGGTTGTAGGTATGGTTCACTGCTTCGATGAGAAGGTACTGAACCTTGTTGTGGTCCGGATACTATATATTGGATTCATGACTTGGAAAGATACTACATCGTGGGTTAGGGTGCCATTCCCTATCCTTCTTTGGTTGGGGGATGGTACGCTAATTCAATGGTGGAGTACTAGACCATGATATGATCCGATTTGACTTATTATTATTGAGCAGTTTATATTGCATGTTCTTTTTGTATCTTGTTATGTCCCTCTGAGGACCCGGTGATTTCTCCTAGTATAGATATGCAGGACTTTCCACAGGAGTATGGCCCTGGTCTAGACTCATCCTTCACGATCGAGCGAGTTGTACCTTCTGATCACAGCTGCCCCCATTGGGTCGAGGAGCCTATCTAGTTATCTTTTCTTCTATCTGTTTGTCTCGGAGGTTGGACTCCAATTTCTTTAGTTTAATTTATTCTAGTGCTGGCAGTGGATTTGTCTCTGCCCGACCATCAACTATATTCTGACATTTACTTTGATTCATGAGGACTATTTCTTTTATATTCTATTACGGATGAGATGTAGCTTTTACCTGTGATTGTCGGTTGTTATTTATTCATAATACAGCTTAAGTGTGTATTAGAGATTTTCATATATTGGAGTATATCTCATATACATGCAGCTGGCATGCTACGTTCCTAGTCCTACGTATTTTGGGATTGGGACGTTACATATTTTTGTGGTGGCTCATGTAAGTCAAGATAAATTGTTTGGTTACTTTACCGTACCAAGAAAGCATGCGTATAGGATTACAAATTTAGGATCTCATCCACATACATGACAATCTTCCTTGCTTTCATTTTGAACTCACAACTGACTATCTTGCTTTACTTCTTGCTTGAATTATTCTTCCGTAAATCCTTATCCCTCTTTTGTGCGTACTAGGTAGACATGTTCCACCGTTCCATCACACTACTAGTTCAACTCTTATAAGTTGGGTAGAATGCCTCACAACCTAAACTTCCTTTGACTATAACCAAAGCCTTAGACAAGAAGACAGTAGGACGACTGTATAGGCACGGACACCGGACCTGACTTAGATTCTTAAGGAACTTTAGCTATTTATATTTCTTTCATCATTATTTCGCATATTTATATTTTTAACTACCTTGACTAAATGCTGCTATTATTGCCTAGTTTCGTAAGCTTACTCTTTTATCGAGCTTGTTCAGGACATATTTTATTATGGGCGCCCACTGATATATTGTCTTATCAGAACAGGTGTATTATGGTCTGATCAACCATAGTGCACTTGGTTCGCCTTTCGTATGATTATTCTACGTGGATTGAGATATGATTAGCTTAGCATATTAGACAAATATACTTGCCCTCTAGGATCTCATCCACAAATTGTTTGACATTTCTTTGATTTCCTTATTAAACTCTCTTTCAATTGCTTGACTTGCAACTTACTTGAATCCATTCTAACGTTGCTCTTATCTTCGTGCCATCAATATGAATCTACGAAGCGGACCCACCTCTACCCTGACCATCACATCTGGTGATGTAATTACTCAGGAGGAACAGGTTCCTCCAATGACCCCGGTGACCCCGTGTCAGCTAGAACAACAGCATAATACTAAGATCCCGTCGACAGTACAGCAGGAGACCCAAGTACCTCCAGTCAGCCAGGTTGGGCAGACTACTACAGTACCATCAGGAGGAAATGTACCACCATCATTTCATCAACAGTTTCCACCACAGCCCGGACCTCAGATGCCCCCACTTCCGACTGATGCGGACCCAACCACCCAGTTTATGTATGCTATGCTATAGTCTCAGTGGCAACAAATTGAACCGTTGAGGCATAGCATGATGGCCTACTTAGCTAGACCTCCACCACCAGCCCTGGTACCAGCCCCAGCTCCACAACCTTATTTAGGCTCTATTAAGGACTTTATCGACATGATGCCTAAGAATTTTAATGGTACCGAAAGTCCGCTAGAAGTTTCTGCATGACTTCTCAGTACAGAGAAATTTTTGAAGGCATCCCAGTTGCCAGCACATGATTGGGTGACAGCAGTGGACTTATTCTTAGAAGACAATGCTCATCACTGGTGGAAGGCTGAAGAAAGATGATTGGGCCCTAGGATCACATGGAAGGAGTTCTACGACCTCTTCTATGAGAGATTTTTTTCCATCCATGTTCGAGATGCTCTCTACGACCAGTTCCTTCATCTGAAGCAAGGGAACATATCGGTAGATGAGTACGACGCACAGTTCAGCCGTTTGAGTGGATTTGGTGCGGCATTAATCTTGACAGAACGGGAGAAGGCGAAGAGATTCCATCAGGGGCTCGCACCAGAGCTCAAGACTTTTACTACTACATAGTCTCGAGTCTCTCATGCAGCTGTCATGGAGGAAGCACGTACCCAGGAGCTTCTTCGCAAGGAACAGCAGGCACAGAGACGCCCCACACCGACAGTTACACCAGCTAGGGCGACTCAGGGTGGACATACCAGGAGGCCTACCAGATAGTACCAGCAGAGGCCCATACCCTACCAGAAGCCCACCTGCAACTACTGCGGAAAGAAGGACCACATTCGAGATGGTTGTCGGATTCGTCTCGGCTTATGCTTGAGGTGCGGATCGGAACAACATAAGATTATAGATTGTCCCGAGCAGCCGAGGCAAGGGCAAGCATTAACCATGGCTGTGATAGACCCCCATCCCGAGATTAGGGATCTAGCAGGTATTACTCTAGTTATACCTTTTTTTATTATTTTAGTCATGGCTTAGCATTAGAACAATACATTCACTAACTTAGCTAATATGCACAGCATAATACTTCGTCTTACTATGATTTACCAGTTATCGACGGCAATGCATGAGCACTACCTTTGACACCATTAGAAATATCATGACCATAGTCTAGCAAGCTTACTAATAGAAATTCTTGACTTAGTCGTTAGAAATTCTTGTATGACGTGCCTTAGAATCTGTGATCCCGTCGATAACCCTCGTATGCTATAGAAGAGAGGAGAATCATTCAACCTCCATGTATACCATTTCGAACCTAACACATTTTCTTCGATTGGGTTAATAAATCAAGTGGTTTATAACGTCTATTTCTCCCGGTATCATTTTGATACCTTTACCATGACTTTGACATTTGGAGCACAACACTAGTCATTTTCTTCCAACAAATTTCACCTTCATAAACTAGACAAGCCACTCTACACACATGACATACATGTCCCACACTAATACACCATCTTGTGCTCTATTTCAATTGCACCACATGTATGACCTATTTTTTTCCCTTAGAATAAACCATAGATTCCCATTCTCGTCCCATTTGATTTTTTTCGTGCAATATCGACCCATTCCCTCCAACAAACTGAATACCCATGATCCATACAAGACTAAGAATACCCTATCTTGTAGGATATGTTGTCAGTTTGGACTCCTTTTACAACTACCACCTCCATCTTTCAGGAACCGATTTATGATTTTATGTACATACTCACCCTTGCTATTCAGCCTCATTATAGTTTTATTTGCTATATTAAGTTTTATTTTAATTTTGAGGATAAAATTTTATAAGTTGGGTAGGATGTAAACCCCCAAATTTTTCGAGATTTTTTTTTTGATATTTTTAGTCTCTTAAATAATTTGTTTTGAATTATTTTATTATTTTTTTATAAATAATGGCTTAGTCATGCTTAGTTTTTGTTGTGCACACTGACTTGACAATGTGGCATGACGTACTAGTGTAGTCAAGTGCCATGACTAGCATGATAGCTGTAGGCGTCACTAGATTTATGTATCGTATTATTTTGTTCATTAAAATTTTCAAAATCATATTTGGTTATCTTTAAATGTTTTACTATTTAATTATTTATTTATCCATTTATTTATTTTTCTTTCTTTTAAAGGATTTGAAAATCTATATTGTTTGTGAAAATAATAAGAAGTAATATGTGCCCTCCCCAATTATTATGACTCTACTAATTTGTTGTTTACTATTATTATTATTATTATTATCGCTATTATTATTGTAATTACTATTATCTTATTATCATTATTATAATTATTATTGAATCTTTTGTTAAACTTATTAGTAGAGGATTTATATATGTAAATTTTCCCTACATCTAGGAAAAATGCCCCCAGCATTCTATTATTTTATTTTGATTTTTAAAATTATTTTTACATATTTTATTTTATAAATACTCAATTTTTTTAGGTTTATAATATTGATAAATAATAATAATAATAATAATAATAATAATAATAATAATAATAATAATAATAATAATAATAATAAAAGTTGAACATCTACTGTTCCCGAAGGAACAGTAGATATAAAACCCGACCCTGTTACTCTCTTCTTTCCACAAGAAGAGAGTCTCGAAGAGAATTGGATTCGATTTGAATTTCAAAACAAATCAACTTCAAATCTATGCAAGATTTTCGCAAATCCTAATCCTGTTAGTTTTTGAGATAATCATAATTTCGATTGGGTCATTAATCAATTCAAATCAAGTTTAATCTTGGTATCTATATGCGTGAGCAGCCGAGGGATCATCACATATTCTCTGTAAAACCTCCTATAAACCCCTCCCCCCCACAGCGACTCACGAGTATCCTGATAACCTTGTGCCCCTTCCTGACCGCCTGCCACCACCGGTGACCGCTAGAGCAGTCATCGCCAACCCGCGATCAGAGAGCACTCTGTTACTTCCCGGAAACCCCACAACAAGGTACCCATATTCGCACATCAAATTCTTCCCCTTCGATCAATCACTCCGTCGACTCCTATGCGTAGATAACCTATACACCTAAAAGCCCTGTCAATTACTTTATATAGAATCAAATTCTATTTGGCAATAAATCAATGTAAAAATTGACAAAAATAGTCCTAAAACATGACAGAAAACTAGCCCCAAACCCTATATTAGAAGGCAGCGTTTTGCCGATTCTTCGACAATTTTGAGAATCTGTTTAAATAGAATTGTAAACAACATATACAAGTAGGAAAACCAACTTGTAGTTTTACTTTTCATTATTTATATTGTGATTAATTCAGTTTCAGACTTTAGGGAAAAATTGGGTTTCGAACTTCAAATTTCAATAAAAACATACCGATACGGCGTACGTCCCGACAAACCGGACGACATGGTCGTAAACCATAAGCATATAAAGACGCGTATGGATGTTGTCGACGTGTGAAAATCGACGAAACTCGATTTTATTGTGCGTGCATGACGAAATCGAAGTGTATCCGTCGAGATACCCCGTATCGGCCATTTTACAAACTAGGCCATAACTTTATGCACGTTCGTCATATCGAGACGAAACTTGCGCTAATAGGATTGTATCATTTTTCTGGTCCTGTACGCCAAGTTTGGTCCGATTCTGAGAAGATCGACCAGAACGTCTTTTTGGCGGGTCCGTGACCCGTTCGAACGGGCAAAATTGTGCATAGCCCACCGAAATCCAACTTTGGACATATTGTTGGGTTCATCTCATCAAATTAGACCCGTAGATATGTAGTTTGATGACTTTAGATATCGTAGGTACTACCACATTTTTGGTGCAAAACGGGTCCAACGATGGACATCATTTTGACCCGAAATTATAATTTTGCCCCTGTGTCCATAATTGGACTTTTTGACAGGCGTTTCAAGACATTTCTTTTATACCAAAATTGTTCGTGATGTTTATTTCAGCATCCGAGGTCGTCCATAAAAGTTGGCTTTTGTTGCTTCATGATTCGATACCCGTCTCTTATTCACTAATAGATACTCTGTTTTATTAGTAAACTTGCTTCCTATTCGAGATTATGTTTCTGCAACCTTATTTCGATCTTGTTCCTATTTGAGATTTTGCTTTGTTTTATATTCGCGATTCGATACTTTGTTTCCTATTAACTAATTGATACTCTGATTTCAGTTCGTGATCTTACTTCATATTCGAGATTTTGTTAGACTTTGTTTCCTATACGAGATTTTGTTTCTTATTTCAAGATTTTGTTTTATATTTGATACTTTGCCTTATATTCACCATTCGAGACTTTGTTACCTATTCGGGATTATGTTTCCTATACGAAATTTTGTTTATCATTCGAGATTTATTTTATTCGAGATTCTGTTTACCATTCGAAACTTTGTTCCATGTTCGAGATTTATTTCTAAAATCCCCTTGTTTGTTTCTTTAGTATCTAAAACTCATTGTTGGATCTTTTGTTGTTTCTTGGTACATAGTGAAACTCCTTGTTTTCTAAAGGCAGATAACATTATTTTCAATCATGATTTAGAACACATTTTGGATTATCATAAACCCTTTGGAAATTTCCATGGATAAGGTTGAGAGAATATTCGACTACCTATTATGAGGTAGCAGTTGCGCGCTGCAGCATTATCTAGATTATGGAGACTGAAGTTCACTGCAGCCAGCTGCGCACTCGCGATACATGAACTCTAAGTTGAAGTGATTTCAGACATTCATAGGTTTTTCGGGTATTATTGAGACTCTGTCCTAAATTCTTCATATTTTGATCTCTTGAGTTGTTTCGTTAATAATTGTTGAAAATAGATAAGTTGATAGAATATTCGGTAACATATCATTATTTGAGTCATGGAACCAAAAATTCATTACAGCCAGAATACACTGACGGGACATGGATTCTAAGTGAAGTGACTTCAAATATCTATATATTCTCGGATACCATAGAGACTATATTCCCTTTTCATATGATTATTGATTTTCGAGAATCACAAATCCTTACACGATCACCTTGATTTGATACTAATATCTCATCAGCAGATTCTATATGTCGTTTTAGTCAATCTTTGCAGCTTCTCCTTCTTACATTTTATTGATGAATCATTTGATCGATTGCTGTATTTTGATTCCGTCCCACCGGATTTTTTATCAATCGTACTTAAATTTTGATCGTGTTTTGTCTAAACTTTGATTATGCCTATCTAATCATGATTTTCCTATTTTGCTTTATGTTCAAATCATGCTAAACTTTTGTTTTAGATCGTGCTTAGAAGATCGTGCCTTCATGATTTTACTCCTCTAAGTCGTAATTAAAATTCAGGTCACCTCGTGCCTATTTAAATTCTTGATCATTGTTAGATCGCGTTATTTCAACTTCTTGCATGTAATTATCATACGTAGCCTTAACTAAAGTTCGTTTCACTACGTGTCTGACAAATTTTTGATCATTATCAAATCATGCCATTTTATCTATTTATTATGTCATTTCAAATCTCTAGGATTTTCGTACCCAGTCATTGATCGAATTCACACTCGTGGCTAATCGATTTTGAACTTAGTATATTTCCTGTATCATGCCATACTCTTTGAAATTTCGAGGACGAAATTTTCTAAGGGAGAAGATTTGTAACCCCGCTTTCCCGAATAAAACTATTATTTGATTTAAGAAATAATTAGTATAAATATTTCATGGACTAATTAATTTTTTAATAAGGTTTATTCGTGGATATTATTTTAAAAATAGTTTTATCATGGTTAGTTAATTAATCAATTGGGGATAATAACTAATCTAGAGTGTTTCCCAAGTTTTCTAACTCACTAGGAGTGGTCCCCAAGGATTCTAACAACCTTTCTAACAACCCATAACCACTTTTCTAGTAACTTTTGGTATGATTTATAATTTATCAATTGTGGAAGCCCTTAGTTGCAAATTTCCCTATTTCTTCCCTTCCCCTATATTAAGCCATAGAAGAGAGAGAATGAGCCTCAACTCATTTTCACTGTCTCTGCTCCAAATAAAATATCCCAAATTCCTCTGCTCCCCAATTTATTTTGACCTAACCCTAATTCTTTGATGATGTTGCCATGGCGATGGCGACGATGAGGATCCACTCCTCCGACAACTAGGGAGCAGTGGTGCCACCATCTACGGTCGAGCTCTCGACGAGCGCAGATACCCGATCGGCAAGGAACCAGTCCACTCTCCAGCCAGTTAACCATGACGGGGCGTTCAGCAAGGGACGATGACATCTAGGCAGAGCTCTTCCATGAGTTCTTCTCCGGGATCGCTCAACATAGCCGCGTGTCCATGCCCTCTCCGCTCGATGAAGCAATTCTCGATGAGTATCGGTCCCGATTTTGAATTCAGATCGAAAGGATTTTCTGTGGATTATTGAAGTCGTTTGGTATTGATACTTCCTATGAAGAACTTGACAAGTCAAAGGAGCGGATGGAAGCGTGATCGACTCAAGGAGTATGCTGACAAATTGAGTTTGAATTATTGTAAGTATTCATCTGAAAATTCTTTGACTGTTGATTCTTGAATTTTTTTATATTTTCTTTTAGAACCGCTGCCATCCTCTAAAGAACTCTCTCTCTCTCTCTCTCTCTCTCTCTCTCTCTCTCTTTCCTGCATGAAAACTATTTGATAATTTGTGCCAACAGAGCATTCGAGTGGATTCGTGGAGCTGTGTCTGGTTTGTGTCGTCATTTCAAACCCGTTCTTCCCAAAAATCTCAGGTAATTGATACTCGTACTTGTCGATTTCCTTGCTCGTAGCTAGATTAATAGTAAGTTTTGGATTGAATCGTGTCCAGGCGTGTCGTGTTCAGGTGCCCGTTCGTCGGGTGTAGTGTATAGTTGTGTTCATGTGTGCGTATCCGGGGCTCTATTTATGTTCAGGTGTGTGTGTTCGTGTATGCGTGTCCATGTCTATTCGTGTCCAACGACCACTCGTGTTCAGTATTGGGTGTGTTCGGAGTTGTGGTGTCCAGCGGTTCGTGTTCATTATTGGGAGGTCGAGTGCAAGGGATCGACAGAACAGAAGTAGCAGTTGGCGGTTCTTGGAGAATTTTATTTGGTTGTAGGAAGTATTGAATTGATTTTACATTTTTATGTGTAAATTTTCTATATAATTTCCTTGGGGATTTTTGTGGGATTTGATTGTGTTGTATTTTGATTCTTCTTCTAAATCTTGAGTACATTAGCTTCCTCTAATCCTGAGTAATGTACCCGTAGATGAATGCTTGGCTTTGAAATAGTATATTTGATGTGTTGGTTATGGCAGGATCATTTGGTTTTGAACTATTCCTACTATTGGTAAGGGAAATCTGTAGGTTGATTGAATCTGAGTTAGGAATCTCGGTTGGGAAAAATAGTTAGCTGTTGAGTTTGAAGCCCTTGTAGACTTAACTGATGGTGCATAGACTTTGAGTTTAAATTGTGGTCTGGTTTGTAGAGAACTAATAGGGAGGGGGTTTACGTAAGGTTCGGCTAGGCTGGCCTGGACCTATATTCTATTTAGTTTGGACTGTGCATTATTTTACTGAGCTTGATAGAAATGGAATAGTAGGGGTGGCATTGCTGATGAGGACTGGCCAGTGGGCTTACTAAATTCTTGAGTAGTGATATGGGTGACAATGCATAGCAGTATCCTGCAATGAGATTGGATTGTATGTGTGGGATTCAATTAGTTTAGTTGTAACTTTGTATATTTAGTTTGGTAATAAGTTACTGGGTTTGAATGGCAGATTTTCGATTACGGGCTGAGCCTATCTTGGCTTGGAATGTTGTTGTGGTAGCTTATGTGTGGAGTCTTTAAATAATATTATTTAGTACATTATTTTTCTAAGTACATTATTAAAACATAATTATCTAAGTAGATTTAAACTCTCGCATTTATATAGTAATTATATTATTAATTAGAAGTTATTTTGTATTACTAGTTGCTATAAAACATATCCAACTCTTTTTCCTATTTAGTTTAACTTACCTACATAAATAGCTTAGATAAATTGTCTTTGGGCCAGAGCCCATGATCTTAGCCGAGCAGGATGGAGCCATGACTTAGAGTTAGAGGCTGCAGATTTAGATTTGCTTTATTTCTGGATATTTGTACTTCGAGACTTCATTGTTGTATTTTATTCCGGTTACCGAATTTGTCTATGGCATTCATATTCCTTAATTGTATTATATGACTTATGGATTATGGTGATCATTTCTGGGATGGTTATAGATGCTGTGATGTTTCATTATCTAGTGACTTTGAGTTTTTCTTAAAATTGTACAGCTTACTTCGTTGTACCTATCAACGAAGGCTGGACGTGTCCGACTCGTATCCGAATATTCGGGAGCGGGTCGTGACAAGCCCCGTCGAAGCCCACCCCCCTGCACCATCAGAGCTGGGGTTCCCGATCCGCGCGCGCGCGCGCGCACACACACACACACACACACAAGCTTTGAAACGGCTCAAAAGTGAGCCGTCCAACCATATGAATATCATCATTCTTTAAATTTAAAAAAATTACGAAGATTATAGTTTTAGAATCTATTTTCTTTCGCATAACCGAATACCCTCTCCTTTATTCACATATATCCATAATGAGTTATAATTAAATTATAATTAAAAATTTACAATATTAATTAAAATATAAAAATATATAAATCAAAATTTAATTTTAATTTAAATTTTTTAGTTATATTTTGATAAGATTAGAAGAAGAAAATTATTTTATGTGCAACACACGTCTTTTACTAGTACATATATGACAATGCTCTAGAATCCCCCGGGTGGTTTCATATTATGGAATCATCCGGGTGGTTTCATATTATGGAACCACCCTATGTTACATTAGTTGATTGAGATTGAGTGAGTGAGATTAAGATCTAACCCATGTAATATATGGTGGTTCCATATATATCTAGGTATTTTCTAAATGTACTTCACATTTTACTATAGAGCAGTTCATTGGGACTGCCAACAATGAAGGAGGACTGCCAACTTCGTTCACAATCTATCTTAATATTCAAATTCTTTATGACTGCCAACTTTGTTGGCAGTTCTACTTTCCTAGGTAAACTGTGGACTGCCTTTAGAAATTACCTATATATATATAATGAGAACTAGACTTTACTGTAAAAGTTTTCATTCCAAAAAATTTCTTATCTATATATTTACTAATTAAATTATTTATTATATTTACTACGAATAGTTATGTAATTATTTATGGAATTTTTTTTTAAATTTTGTTGTTCTTTTCAAGTTATTATAAAGTGCAATGCATCATCCGGAGGAGGTACACGTGGTAGTTCTGATGGTCCCGGGCAGCACCGCTGATTTTTACTCGGGACCTAAACCCAGTAGGGAACCGTTGCGGACTTGACGAAAGATCAATCGAAATTCATACAAAAGGGTGGAATCCAGATGGGATGCTTTTGAAAGAAACTGACTCTCGAAGCTCCAAAGCATCTCCCCAATCGATCCCCACAGTAAAAACTATCGCCAAGAAGAGGGGAGAAAAAAAAATACCGACTAGAATCTTTTTCAGAGCGGAAGAAACCCGGATTTTTTTTTTTAGGGAAAGTTAATCAAAAACCAAATCCTAACTCTCCCTCCAAATTTCGATCAATCTTTGTTGGTAGGTTCATTTTTTTTTTCTAGGAATTTCCTAGATTTAGATGCCCTAATTTTCTTTCTTCTGGGGCACTCGTGTTTCAAGAATGACGAACTTGGAGGAGAGGCTCGAGGACCTCGGAAAGAGTCTCGCGTCGCCACCTGATTCTTCCGAAGAACTACTTTCCCTCCTCGATGTACAAACCCTAACTCTTATTTCCTTTCATGCATGTTGTCTTTTTTCGCTCATCCAAATGTAAAGCTTGTTTGTTTTCCTTTTTTCAATATATGTATGTATGATTGTGTATATCTGAATTAGCATCGTAGACACTGTTTTGTAGATTTTGGTTTGTAGCACGTGCCTTACCTTTCCCCTCAGATTAGTAATAGGTCTTCTGAACTTTGCTATGCCTGCTAGCTCGGTTAAGGATTTGTGGTTATACGATCGAGTTACTCGTGTGCAGGATTTGTGGTTCTACAATCTAGTTACTTGTGTGCAAGTTTGGATCTTATTTTATTTATATGCAGTGGCGTAGCCAGAACTTTCGTCTAGGGGGCGCGACAATTACTATTAAATTTTTTATAATAAATATATTTATAGTTTCAAAAATATCATATATTTGTTGTATTCTTCTCATTGAAAAAAAAATCAAGTTCTCCTTTTTAGTCCCACGTTGACTTGGAGTTCTCATATTCGTCTGTATATTAGTTTATATCACTTACTGACTTGTGAGTTGTTGTGGACTAATCATGTGGGCCACACGTGCGTGTCGCCGCCGCCGTCCGGCCCGGTTCAGCGCACATAATGTGTACGCGTCCACATTCCCGTCCATATTACCATTTTAAAACGCCAAACGCGTCCCCCCAAAAAAAAGGTCTCCATTGGACAATTTCGAAAAAATTGCCATTCATAATGACATATTTTCTTTGTGAGTTTGGAGGCATTCACATTTATATATATAAAAGTGTGATAAAAAATATATTATATATATAAAAGATGGTGATAAATTGTTCAGTGTTGTCAATATAGAAATATATCTCATGAACATCGTTTTTTTTAGTGATGTATATACTGCTTTACTAATTTCCTTTTTGTTCTATGTGCTACTAAGGTAAATCTTAAAAAACCCAACATATTTAGAAGCTTCCGTAGACTTTAGCATTTTGTTCATAGACATTAGCATTTTGTTCATAGACATGTTCTTGAAAGTATAGTGCTATGATTAGTTGATGTTCGGTTGTTCCCTAAATATATTATTTCACCGATCTGACATTGCAATCTTGTTGTAACATCATGATAGTTTTTTCTATGCCCATAATAAAATTACATACATAATACTTCACCCAAAAAAAAAAAAAAATATAAACACAAACTCAAAATTTGAGGGGGTGCGGCTGGCTACACCACTGTTTATACGGCTTGAGGTTGTCCATGGTATATGTTTCTCTGGTTCTTCTCGTTATTTTATCTGATGGGAAGTTAATAAAGATGGTAGATTTGTCACTTTTTGACGACTTTGGCTTTATGAGAATTTGAACTTTATGCACATGCTTTCGTTATAAGTGCGAATCAAATATTGGTTGGAGTTAGTCTATTGATAATTTGATATCCTCATATGTACTCTCCCTCACTATATACTGTTTGGCTTTCTAGAGAAAAAAAAATCCTGACCTGATTTTGTTTGTGTAGTGATTTGTATTTGGTTTTTCGTAGTATAGCCTATATTGAGATTTAGTTGTTTCTGCATGATCAATGATCTGTGCTTCTCTTGTTCTTTCGTGATTAGCAAGACGGAGATACTTTTACTTTTTGGTAATTAAAAGATGAGTAGATTGGCCTAATATTTTGATAAGGGGGCATGCCATGTATTCCCAGTAGGAGCATGGCCAATTTGGCCTGTTAGTTAGAAAATGCTAACTGATTCCACACAACTTGTTCAAGAAAAGACCAAATAAAAAACATAGAGACCACTATCATAACATAATCCGTTTTCTGTATGTTGCACTATCTGTTGTTGTATCTGGATAAGTAAAGCCAGATTGCTGGAGAATATTGTTATTTAGTTTTTGGTTATATTCCGGGATAACACTTGGTCAATTATAATTTGATGCTTTCAGTGACCCTGGAAGCAATCATGGACTTGGTTCAGAGTTGACTTGTTCTCCAATATGGTTCCTTATATATATATATATATATATATATATATATATATATATATATTATACAAAACACAAAGGTTTTTGAATCCTAGGGCTGACTGTGCCAAGATAAAGAGTGGTTGGGATTTAATCTTGGTGAATCAACGGTTGTGGGGTTTTATGGGGAAGAACATTATTGGGAGTGGACTTTTATGGGGAAGAGCATTATTGGGAGTGGGGTTTTATGGGGAATCCAAAGATGGGGATTTAATATTTTGATGGTTGGGATTTAATATTTTGATGGGGGCCTTATAATGGTTGTGGATGAGCATTATTGAGAGTGAGATTTTATAGGGAATCCAAAGAAAATTCACATCCAGCAGTGGTTGGGATTTAATATTTTGATGGGGGCCTCAAAATTATTATTGTTCATTTAAAATTGGGGGTCCAAGATTTTGAGGGGGAATACCTTAAATGAACCATGCCCTATGGGCACGGGTTATGACTAGTATATATATATATGACATTGCCACAAGGAATTAT
This sequence comes from Iris pallida, assembly GCA_029216955.1. NCBI lineage: Eukaryota > Viridiplantae > Streptophyta > Magnoliopsida > Asparagales > Iridaceae > Iris > Iris pallida. The sequence continues at coordinate 812,056 of JANAVB010021200.1, forward strand.
TGTCAGTATGTTGCACTTCATTTCTTCAGACGTGTTGATATCCAGAAGAGCAATGTGAAAGGATTGGTGTGGAATACAAGTAATCATGCAAACATACTTGCTGAGAAATTCTAAACCCTCAATTTATATGTTGTGCTATTTTGGGCCAACCACCAAAATAGATTGGTTAGTTTAGGTTGAGTTTCTCTAGGATGGACACACGGACATTTCATTAGATTGCTTCACCAACTTGTGCCTTCAATGATATTGCTTGCGTAAGAAAGTGGGTTAGAATAATTTGTTTTTTTTGGGTCGTGATAAAGGTTCTCGAGAAGTACATTGATGTGCTTCTTATGTTGAGCAATGGAAGTGTGGAATCATAGTTTGCAGTATCGGACGATACCGATCCGATACGGCCGATACCTGTAGAGTTTGGCATGTCCCGATCCGATATCGACTGATACCCGATACTGACCAAGACCGACGTTTGGGGGGGGGGGGGGGTCTCTTTCTCAGTGCATTTCGGTAAAAAAAGTTGGACGAGAAAGACCAATCATAAGGTTGTAAAAGAAAAAAACTTATCTATCCCATGTAAACTAATCGGCAAGGGTGACTACCATTCATTCAATTTCAAAACTACTAAGAAACAACATTGAAAATACTTAAAATTATGCCTAAATGTATAAAATATATTTTCTGTTAGTAACTTATTAATAATTATTTGTTTTTTGATACCAAAAAATCCGATACTCCGATCCGAAACCGCCGATCCCAATACTCATAGGTATGGTCCGATTCCGATACCGATACTTCGAACCTTGTGTGGAATGTCGAGGGTGGCCACTACAACAAAACATAGCCATGCAAATTATGACGGGGAGAGGTAGTATACAAAAGATCATGGTTGGGCCATATATATTGTCATTTTCAAAGCTTCCATGAGATATCTTAGTGTATGTGAAGTTCATTCATCTATAACAAAGATGTTTTCTGCGTTCGTGGATTTTTTTTTTTTTTTTGGGGGGGGGGGCGGTTGTGTGTGCTCGGTGGCTTGGGTGTTCCATCGGATATGATATTATTAATGCAGATTCTTGCTGGAGACATTAAAGACAATTAGTATGGTGAAGAGTAAGCTTATCATGGGTTTCTGATAGGTTTTCTCTGTGTTTCTTAAGCAACGTGGCATGAATCCATCAAATGTCCGTTCCAAATTTTTTGATTGTTTCTGTTAAATGTTGTAATCGAAGATGGGTTTCAGCATGAAACTAAGAGAGTTTTATAGGAATGATTTTAGTTTTAAAATCCTAGAAAATTCTGGATTGGGGGTTGTTTGGGCAACATTTTTGAAGAAGATTTTGATGCGGGCCCACTTTTTAGGCCTTTCAGTTATTTAGGCATAAAGGGGTATTGTGGTCTTTCACCACAATAACCCTCTTAGGGTTTTGTTTCTCCTTTCTATTTATAGCTAGGGCTAGCCGTCATTAGTTTTGATGCTTGTGTTGAGAAGAAACTCTCAAGCGTCATTCAGAAGGGTTTAGACTTTGCCCGTCCATCAAAGTTGGGAGTTTGTTCTTTTCTCTAATAAAGATCGTTATTTTTCTTCTATTTCTATTTTTCTATAAATTATTTGTGAATCGATCTGGTCGATTCACATCAATTGGTATCAGAGCTTTCTACGAGCCATGGCCGATGGGACGAGAAACACGATCGACGAGAAGATCCGAGGTCTTCGGGAGGACTTCACCGTCGAGATCGAGAGCTTGAAGAAATCCATGGAGGTCCTCGCAAAGGATCAAGCGTCCACGAACCTAGAAATCCGCACGGAGATGCGTGATATGCGGAAGGAGACGTCGACGATCATGATGCTTTTGCAAAACATCTCGAACAAGATCAATGGCGGCGAAGCGGAGGCGGCGACAACCCAAACCCTAGGCGACCAACTAGGGTTTGTTCAAACGGAGGGGGAAACGACCGAAGATCACGGAGGACCGGCCGACGGGCGATGGCCCGCACCCGCCGTCACCACCGCGCCGCCGGGCGGGGCCCTGGCGGCCGGCGAGCAGCGCCGGACGGCGGCCGAAGGTCGCGGGGGCTTCGCCGTCGACCGCGCGAGCCCGGGCGGGGCCGCTGCCGTTGTGGGCGGCCGCTGGCCGGCCCCCGACCGCCACCCAGGGCCGATCGGCGCCAGGGGAGCCGCCGGCGAGCGGCTGTGGCCGGACGCCGCCGACCATTTCGGTCCCGGCGGACCGGCGCCACACCCGGGAGAGGCCCTAGGACTTGGGGCTCCCTATGGGGGTCGGACGATGACCTCGAACTACGGTGACAGGTTCACGGGTTCGGGAAGGGGCTTAGCTGGAGTTCCGGCTCGGACGGGAGGGACGGAGCCGCCAGGAGGGGCGAGGAACACCGGAGGCAGCAATTTCTTTGGAGAAACGGCGGATCCCGCCAACTTCCAGAGAGGGGATCTACCCCCACGACGACCTCCACGGAGGAAGAGGAGGAGGAGGAGGATCCGACGGAGGAAGAGGCCGCTATAGCAACAGACACAGTTTCCAGATTTTCACCTTGAGGACAAGGTGGCTCTTTTAGGGGGCGGTATTGATGCGGGCCCACTTTTTAGGCCTTTCAGTTATTTAGGCATAAAGGGGTATTGTGGTCTTTCACCACAATAACCCTCTTAGGGTTTTGTTTCTCCTTTCTATTTATAGCTAGGGCTAGCCGTCATTAGTTTTGATGCTTGTGTTGAGAAGAAACTCTCAAGCGTCATTCAGATGGGTTTAGACTTTGCCCGTCCATCAAAGTTGGGAGTTTGTTCTTTTCTCTAATAAAGATCGTTATTTTTCTTCTATTTCTATTTTTCTATAAATTATTTGTGAATCGATCTGGTCGATTCACATCAGATTTCTGATTTGCAACTCATTACTCAGTACTGATCGTGCTATATAATGTGCTAAAACAATCTTTATGACATGATACTACTATTTCTAGGAACTGGGCAGAAGAGTGGCACCTTTGTGTTTCTTTTCTATCTAATTTTTATGTTGATATTGAATGCTTAGTGTTGGACATTTACATTGTTAAATCAAATATCTTCAGAAAAATTCTCTTTAATGCACAAATCTTGTTCTTTCCGTGCTATTTTCAGCTGGCTGATGAACTCTTATCAAAAGTCGAACAATCACCGTCCCAGTCAACATTGACTGGGCTTAAGCCTCTGATGAGTTCTCTAGCTACGAAAGAGCTATTGAGACATTCGGATACAGATGTTAAAGTTGCTGTTGCATCTTGTATTAGTGAAATTACAAGAATAACCGCACCAGAAGCTCCATATGAAGATGATATAATGAAGGTCCGGAGCAATTTTTTGTAATGTTTTTAGCAATTGATATCATGTACTTTGATAAGCATCTGATGCTAAAGTTCTGTCTTATGGTCGGTCTTTTAGTCATTTAATTATATTGACCTGTTCTTATTGATATGTAGGAGATCTTTCAAATGATTGTTGGAGCCTTTGAAGGATTACAAGACACATCCAGCAGATTCTTTACAAAGAGAGTTTCAGTACTCGAAACTGTTGCAAAAGTTCGGTCGTGTGTAGTGATGTTGGATCTTGAATGTGATGCCTTGATTCTTGAAATGTTCCACCATTTCTTGAATACTATAAGGTAAAGAATCCTATATGTCTATTCTTTTTACTAAGCCGTAGGCAAGATATTTATCTTGCCATAGTATGTTTGGTCATTTTTGGGCCTTTTTCTTCTCTTATCTGGAATTTCCCATGATCTCTACATAATAAAATCTAATCTTCAAGTAGGCATGTTCAATCTTCTTAAACATGAAATAGAAATCCATATTGATAAAGCCTCTGATATTGAATCAAAAGAGACTAGCAACGATGAATGTTAACCTTAACATTAGCAAGAGAAATTAGCAAGAGAAGTTCTCTCTTGTTTAGAGCAGCAATGATAAGTTCTTGAGATAAATTGCAAGTTTTTGAGATGAAATGGTAAGTAGTCACCTAGGACCAACTAAATGAGGACTTGGCTTATTATTGAAACTACACTACATGAAATGTAGGCCCAAACTAAAGTCCACGCACCTCATTGTTACAGTACTCAAGTCCTGATGACTATTAGTCCAAATTATTACAAAACCAAACTGACCGCAAACTGGACTACCACATAATAAAAGTCTACTCCAGTTTTCAGCTTAAACTTATAAGCTTAATCTTGACATGGCACTTCATCACAGGGCGATCATTGAAGTAGTGGTAACACCATATCTTTTTTCCTTGAAGATATGACACCCGTTCTAAGTGATTTCAAGCTTAGGAGTTATAGATGGCATGTAGCCCCAGGTTGTGGTTCAGTCACCTAGTACTTTAGGGCATGCTGTCTTGAAATGGACTTAGCAGTCATAACCTTGATGGATAGGTCGCTAATCTAGCAAATACCAGAATTGATGAATTCTATTTCATGAATTTTGTATTATTACTGCATGGTTAATCATTAATGAATTATTGAGTATATTTATTCGGGGAAAAAGCAAAATACTATTTTAGTATCATGCGTCTCTGAGCTTTGGTTGAAGCTCGTTTTATGGAGTTGCAATGTTGTTGAAAGGAAGTGATAGATTGATGATATCATAGTTTGCATTTTCTACACTTCTTTGTTTTTGAAGTTTTTGGGAAAAGAGGATTCCTTGGTGTGTTAGTGAGGCTTGAGAATTTGCATCATGGAGGATGTGGATCTGAACCAGCCTCTTTATAAACTGGGGTCTGTGTTGTGTGGGGAAGTTGCATCATGGAGGATGTGGATCTGAACCAGCCTCTTTATAAACTGGGGTCTGTGTGTGTGTGTGTGTTGTGTGGGCAAGAGTGGGGCAAGGATAAGCCTAATACATTTTGACCTTACTATATCCTAATAAGCGAAAGCCTTTCTGTACATAACATCCCTTAGGCTGTGTTTGGATGCTAAGAAAGTGAGGAAAAGAAAAAGAAACATGATCCTATAGTTTCTACATGTAATCTTTTCCCTTACTTTCCATGAAACCAACCATTGAGCCATGGCTAATTGAAAACTTGCTAACAGTTATTAACCAAGGGAAACCTCACAAGATAGTTATTTTTCGAACAGCCTTGTGTAAAAGGAGGTAAATGATGCAGTTTAGATCTTTCTCATAGCAATTAGGTGGACCTACATTGCGAGTATTTCATGCCATAGATATACTTGAAGCCTCGAAATACTGGGACAAGCAGATTCACACTTTTGTACTAGTTGTCTGTTCTCAGTATTAAAGCGATTTGTTCAGATTTTATATCTACCCCAAGGTAACTAATCATATGTAAGATGACATCTTGTTTGCTTAACTATTATCTAGGAAGCACTGTCACAGCACTGTCACACCAATTATTAGTGCCATGTCCGTATTACGTTGCCCTTATTGAAGAACCGTGTCAGACACATACATGGCACATTCACTCCAAAGTACACCAGGACACGACAAAATATGTCATGTGTACATATTATATAGTGTTGTATGTGTGTTTGTGAAACATAAAGTATTATAGATGAATTTTAGCCTATTTTGCATAGATGGCTATGGCAACACGTTACGGCCCGAGACAGACAAGTCGTTCCCGAGACAGACAAGTCGTTACAAATATGAAAAATGAGGATGTGGTAGATGGATACATCATCCAGAACATGAAAAATGTTAGTAGATCGGAGGTTTCATCAAATTTTGTACAAGTATAAATGAAAGTCAAGGATGCTATGAGCTTATTAGCTTCAGGAGCCAATAGCCATTTTTTTTTGGGGGGGGGGGGGAGGATCTACTTTTGAAAAAAATGCAAGTGAGATAAAAATCCATTTATATTTCGTTTGTTCCATGCGTTATTCTATTCTCCTTGAACTCATAGATACATCTTTTATAGTAAGTATTTTTTTTGAAATCTAGGATAATGTTTTGAAGGGTATTTGAGACTTCAGTGGAGGTGCTGTATTCATATCCGATTGTATCATATAATTGTATACTTGCTACCCCAGATATCGACTGGTATATTGGTTTAAAAGTCTAAGTCTATTTAAAACAATACAAGATCGGTGACTCAACCAATACAAGACCGGTATCCGATAAAAGGAGCCTTGTGTATGTATTATAATTGTATACTTAGGATGTTTCAGCACACTGTTCTAAAAATTGGCCTAGACGGCCGTCTATGCGGTGTCTAGGCGCTAGACGTCTAGGCGGCGCCTAGGTGCTAGACGTTGGTGCCCGCCCGATGTCCGTCTTGGCCACTCCAACCCCCCGACTATGCATGTTTTTGGATTTTATGGACATTTTCTGCAATTTTCAATAGTTTTTTTTTTTTGGGGTTTTCTTATTCTTATTTTTAAACCGCAGCCGCTTAGGCGGCTGCCTGGGCGGGCTAGGCACTAGGCGCACGGTGCCCGCCCGACTAGCGCCTAGCGCCTTTTACAACCTTGCTTCAACATGGTTTTTAGTGTCTCTTATTTTTGTCATGCCTACACAAGTTTCTACCTGTTCAAACTTCCAATGCACTTTGACAACCTTGATTAGAAGGAACCCCTAGTTAACTACCAATCTCCGTGACTCCGTGGCATGTATGAATCATGGTTTTGCTACTTAAGTTTTGTGATCAATTCAATCATGATGATTATTGAGTATACTTATTTGTGAAAAGATAACAAGAAGCAATCGTCATTTTCTGCTAACTTAGTAGCTTCAATCAGTTGGTTTGCCAAACACTGAGGGGTCTAGAAAGTGTTCACATTGGGATTTCCTCACCTTAGAAGCTATGTGATAACTAGCACATGTTATTTAAGTATACTCATGTCTAAAAGATTCTATGAATCATCTACATTAAATGATGTCTTTATTTGGAATAATATGATATAAATTCATATGAGCAATTATATGTACTTACGGTATGAAGAATTGATTTGTTCGAATCGTTGACTATATAAGTTATAAGGTACATGCCTAGACAATAACCTGGATGCGTAAATGATTTGCCAATTCACTGAAGAGTGCAAAATTAGTTGCCCATGTGCTTTTACAATTTTGTTAGAGGTCCATAAATACAGAAGACAACTGCAAACTTCACTCCCTAAATAAAACTAGAAAATGGACTAGTTGGTCCAAAATTGGCTGATGGTCTAGTTGGATCTTAATAAGAAGTTGATCATTATGAATATTGGCAAAATGAAAAAGTTAATAGGTTAACATTGATACTGTAATAGAAGACTTTCTGTTTGATAGACCTTGTTTATGATGATTCGTAATACCATGTAATCACTGGATTATTTGTCCAGTTATTTCACTGTTGCAGCTTTGGATGTCTAATTGGTGATGTTCCCGAAACTGGTAATCAGTACCTCTGGGTGACGACTATCAGAACCAGATTATTGTCCAGTCAGTCTAGGGCTTAGCTCCCTATTTGATATTTCGTCTAAAGCTCCCTAGCGCCTTTTACAACCTTGCTTCAACATGGTTTTCAGCTGTAGGTTGTCCCTTATTTTTGTCATGGCTACACAAGTTTCGACCTGTTCAAACTTCCAATGCACTTTGACAACCTTGATTAGGACCCACTAGTTAACTACCAATCTTCGTGACTCCATGGCATGTATGAATCATAGTTTTGCTACTTAAGCTTTATGATCAATTCAATCATGTCTAAAAGATTCTATGAATCATCTACATTAAATGATTCTATATTTGGAATAATATGATATAAATTCTAAGTATAAGGTACATGCCTAGACAATAACCTGGATGTGTAAATGTTTTGCCAAGTTACTGAAGAGTCTGCAAATTTAGTTGCCCGTGTGCTTTTACAATTTTGTTAGAGGTCCATAAATACAGAAGACAACTGCAAACTTCACTCCCTAAATAAAACTAAAAAAAGGACTAGTTGGTCCAAAATTGACTGATGGTCTAGTTGGATCTTAATAAAAAGTTGATCATTTTGAATATTGGCAAAATGAAAAAGTTAGTAGGTTTACATTGATACTGTAATAGAAGACTCTGTTTAATAGACCTTGATTATGATGATTCGTAATACCATGTAATCACTGGATTATTTGTCCAGTTATTTCACTTTTGCAGCTTTGGATGTCTAATTGGTGGTGTTCCAGAAACTGGTAATCAGTACCTCAGGGTGATGACTATAAGACCCAGATTCTTGTCCAGTCAGTCTAGGGCTTAGCTCCCTATTTGATATTTTGTCTAAAGCTCCCTAAGTGAAGAACAAAGCTGCAACAAATTCAGCAAATGAATACTTTAATAAAAGTTTGATTGCTTTGCATAATTCTAGAATGAGAAGTCAGTTGATAAAATGCGGTCTAAAAAATTCTCTCTCATACTGATTATGCAGAATAGTAATTGCATTTAATCAGACCCCGGATCTAGTTGAGGGTTTGGCTGGCTAATTGGTGACGGCCCATAAATTGCTGTCAATTAGTTACTCTTCATGATCACAGTGATATCCAGATTTTTTGTCCAGTCAGTCGTGGTATAGCTGCCTAATTGATAATTCTGACTACAGCTCCCTAATTGAAGACCAAAGCTGTAATTAGCACTACATATCTTTGTAAATGATAAGTAAATCTGCTCAAATTTGATATTTCCCACATCCAAGGGTGTCTCCGGTTGTGTCATATTTTGGGTTCCTTTTTCGGATTTTTATGTGTTTTTACACAAATTTGGATTTTATTGGTTTGCTTAAGTCCTTATATATTGGGTTACGTCACTATTATATTAGTAAACAGAAATACTTGCACTAGTGATAACTAGAAGAAATATACATCGTCCAATAGTAATACAAAATTCACTTGAGAAAAAAGAGAGACGGGATGACCACTAACAGACAGTTTGACCAAACATTCCAGCCTTAGTGACACTATTGCTCATCCTTGAAGTTGAGTTTTAAGTCGTGTTTTCGGTGTATTTTTGGTCTTCCGCCGATAAGATGTAGTTTTAGGGCTTGTTTGAGTAGTGGGAGGTATGAGGGAGATTGGGAATATGAGTTCTATTGGAGAAATGTCCTTCAACTTTCTCGTTTACCTTCTCCAGAATGTGTGTTGGATAGATACGTGGAAAGGAGGCGGGAAGCTCAAAAATTCATTGTACTATTGGAGAATAATGAATTTTAAAAATTTAAAATACCCTATGAAATTCCAAAATTTAAGCATTCTTGATCGCCTAATATTTTTCAGTTACTTATTTCTTAAGAATTAATTATCTAAGTATGATAAATTTATAATTGTTGAGAAATTATCTTAGTCTCGTAATATTGGTTAAACATTATTAGTTGCTTAATAATCACAGTTTTCAGTATCGGCCGATACTGAATTGATACAGCATATACCGATACGGTTCGGTATGTTCATATCCAATACCTACTGATAGTGATACTTACTCATACTGACATTGGGGGTCCTTTTTCCACCCAATCCAGCAAAGCAAATTAAATGAAAAAAACTAAATTGGCAAGGATGCAAAAACATAGTAAGGTGGTAAAAGCATGTAAATGAAAAAAATTATTATAGGTAAACCACTAAGCAAGGGAGATTATTATTTCATTCAATTTCAAAACTATTATGAAATAACACAAAAAATACTTAAACATTATGCTTTAATATCTAAAATATTTTTTTTCTAAAATTTTAATAATTCATTAATCATTATTTGCTTTCTTATACCAACAAATTTGATTCTCTGATCTGAAACCACCGATATTGTCGATATCGTCTGTCTCGATACTGCTAATACTACCGATCCCGATGCCAATACTGCGATCCCGATACCCATAGGAAGGGTTCAATAATGATACTGCGAGCCTCGTTAAAAATATTAATTGAAAATCTTATGTAATTATTTTGAATACTAACTAATTCTAATTAACTACTTACTAATTAATATATTTCATGTTCGTTAAGCATTACTAATTACGTAGTATTAAATTTTTTTATTTATATTAATTACTCATGGTGTTAATTACTTAATACTATTATTTTGGAGGTAGTTATTTAATTGTCTTAATTATTTAGTATTATTTGATTAATGCTATTTATTACTTATTACTTACTGGCATATATGCACGTGCATTGCACGTATTTAAAAGACACTTATAGTCAAAATTTGTTCATTTTTCAATGAATGAATGATGCTAAACAAAGTCCATTTTTCAATGCCTCATTTGTAGGTACCCAATGCATTTAAGAGTTGTTGTAATTAGGAATATCAAATGACAACTCTTGTGATTACCTATATACCCCCTATTAATTTAGATATGCCCTATTAATTTTAATTAATCTTGTAATTAGTAAATATAATAAAGGGTATTCTTGGAAAGAAATTTTTCACGGTGATACTTTTGGTATTATATAGTAGACTTAGATTACTTATTAATTTTTAATAGTAGTTATTACTATTGGAAAATTAAATCAAGATCCGATCTACTTAATTTTGTTTGGAGGATGTAGAAACTTGGATTTAGGAGACACAATATTAAATGTTGCGTTGGGAAGCACGAATACAATTAGCTGAAAATTTTGGGTCAAATTTTTGAATCCGACATGAATTCACGTGGGACATTAAATGCCGATTGGGAAGCACGAGCACGATTAGTTAGCTATTTGAATCCGGCACAAATTCGTGTGGCATGACCAGATTTGAGTCAGATTTGGACCCATACGTACCTGGGTCACTTGTTGGTTGGTGACTCGTCTCTATTGTTCGTAGACTTGCAACACTCTAAATTCGAACCTTTTTCTGTTATACAAAGTTATGGGTCAAGGTAAGCAATAGGTGGCGTGGCCTGAAAATCGGCTTGTGATCGGACCGACCCATGCCCGATCAAAGATTTGACCGAGCTTGGCCCAACCTCAGTCAGAGGGGATCGGGTTGGGTGCTTCCATTAGAAATCCGGTCTTTGAAAATCAGCAGCATGGACCGGTTTCCATCCCGGTCAAAGCTCGGTGTATATATATATATATTATATATATATTATATATAATTATATACACCATATATTTGTTATTATATATATCATTATTATTATATATACACACCATATATTTGTTATTATATCTATACGTATATACCATATATATATATATAGATAGATATACCAATTATATATAAATAGATACTATGTATGCGTATATATCATATATATATTTATTTCATATATATACTTACTATGTATATATATGATATTAAAACTATACAAATAAAATAAATCCATTTTTCTAAATAAAATCCACCATCCTTTGGACTATGCAGTTAAAGCATAGACTAGTTAGCATGCGTTGTAGAACCGTCTGATTTTTCGCAAAAATCGGATAGGGATATCTATCATTTAAAAGCATATTGTCACTGATTTTGCCGTTTTTGGATATTGTTATGTAGAATTATTTTAAGTTTTTACGTGTATAATTGTAAATAGTCAATAATGGAAATATTTTTCAAATCAATGTCATGAATTAGGTACTCCGAAACCTTGCGATGCACGTGGTGTTGATAGTATAATGTTATGTTAATTACATCAATCCCATACTTCAAAATAGGAAAGTACCCCTTGATAACTGAGAATTTTTTTCGCAAGTAAATTTGTCTTGAAACATGTACTTTTCCTGTAATGGAGCAATGTGCACAATTTTTAACTACTTTGTTGGAAATTTAATCCAAATTATACTTAATATATGAAGATATTTGAGATTGATCAAGTGTTGTATTTGGTAGGTCCTAGTCTTAGTAAAGTAGGAGTCCTATTTGAATCCACGTAGCTACTTTCAGTAAAATATAGAAAGTGTAACAAAGACGGTGCTACATACTAGACAACGTCGGTTGTACTCTCTACAAAAGAAGCTGCTGAGATGTACACGTATGAGCATTAAGAAAATAAATTATAGGGGAAGTAAAGTTGTAGAAGAAGAGAATACATTATTGGGGTGGGGGGAGGTCATTAGTTATTATTATGTAGAATCATGGTAGCCAAAGGTGCGCCTCGCAGAAAGGCGCAGCAGTTGCGCCTCGTCCCTCACTAGGCGATGCCCCTTTCTCCGGGTGCACCCAGGGCGCGTCTAAGGCGCAACCAAGAAAAGGCTCATCTTTTTTTTATATATATATACAAAAAAATTTGAGGTATGAAAATAACCTTACCTCATACAAGTTGGAGGGAGATAGTCCTTTCCACGGTTGCCAAAGTTGGTTACAGTTGAATTAGAAAAACTAAAATTTACTAAAAACGTGGTAGAAAAAAATATAAAACATATTAGTTCAGTTGATTACTACTGCTATTACCGCTCTGCTAGTTCACTTGGTTATGTTTTAACATATTTTTGTTGGTTTAAATATTCTTTTTTATTTCTTATGTTACTAATTTATTTGTTTATGTATATTTTTGTTATTTATTATTTTTGTGCCTCACTTCGCTCGGACGTACGCCTTAAGTGTGGCTTGCGCCTCGGACGATATGGACCATTTGCGCCTCAAGTGCGCCTTGCGTCTTTGACACCTTGTGTAGAATTAGTACTAACATTAAAAATAACATGATCTATTTTTTACCGCTTTTCGATGACTAGTCCCGACTAGTCAAAAAGCAGTACTCTGTTTTGCTACCACTTTAACTACATAGCATGCGGGCCAACCAGGACCCAGTCCGGACTAGCCCGGTCTGGTTCACCCGGGTTGTGGGTCAGGGCTGGGCTTGACTATTTTGCTCAAAGTCCTACCTAGCTTGGGTACTTTAATTGTGCTAGCTCGGCCAGAAACCGGTCAAACTCGGTCCGGTCCGAGTCGGCCCTACCCCGGCCACCACATACCTTGAGTAATGGGTCGGGGTAGATAGAAAGTCAAATCGACTCGAACTTGTAACTTAAATGACTTTAAGTGAGTGAATATTAATCCGTGAAGCCTACTCGATCTGGTGACGTAAGTGGCCGAATTTAACCTGTGGGAAGCCAACCTGAACCCGACTCTATCCGCATTATTTTGTCCTAGTTTTTCAAGGTTGGCGTGTCGGATTCGCCTTGATCATGTTGCCATGTTAGTATCGGTGCGATATAGATGCTGCACCACCTTTCTCCTAACTCTCGCTATCCAAACGGAGAAAGTAGGAAATATCCACTACATTCTACTATTTCTTCCTTTATGTAAACATCCCCTTGGTTGCTTTTTATTTATCAGCCGAAGTGATTTATATTTGTATGAATGTGTGTATGGTGGTTACTTTAACTAGTGTTCTAAATGGCGGTTGAGGCGGCCGCCTAGGCAGTAGGCGGTCTCTCTCTGCACCGCTTTTGCGGTAGGCGGTGGAGTAGGCGGCCAACAGAGGTTTGGCAGCATAGGCGTGTGCCTAGCCGGAGCAATACCTACCAAGATGTTTTGGCCAAAAGGTTTTGCAATCATTATGGACATATGGTTCACTTTTACAAAACTAAAACTTCTAAAATTTTCGTTCTACAACTTAGTTATGCATGGAACACTCTTAAAATATGCATATTATGCAAAGGAAGGTCGTAAAATAGTACAAAATGTCCAAAATGTATCAACCGCCTAGGCGGTTGGCGGACTCTCTCCGTTGCGCACCCACCTACCGCCGTTTAGAACCTTGACTTTTAACTCAATGTAGTATATAGCTGATACAATGAGATAATGTGATGGAATATTTATATGAGTGGGCTTGATATGACTATAAACATGATTGGAACCCTTCATCTAAATGTCCTAGTCTTCTTTAGATTCAAAATCTCGTGCACGTGTACAACTACATGTGTCTTTTACAACTTGTCACTTTGATTCAACTTAATGCATGTGTTATACATGTTTTGCCTGTCCATCTATATGTTTGAGGATGTATTAATCACATGGAACAGTGCTGATAATCTGGATGGCAAGATTTAGCCATCTCACATTAGGGATTCATCTCACTATATGTTGGGCCCCTTTTCTTACTCGTGTTTGTCCAACAGCATCTTCATATGTGGCCACTTAACTTTGGTGCTAGTATGTTTAGAGAAACCTCTTTTTGTGCTATCACCTTTTAGATCTTATTGTCAAATCTTTGAGCTGTAGTTGCTATAATTAAGATTCCTTTCCTCACATGTAGTTCATATTTACATTTTTATTATCTAACCTGCCATTTGGTGCTACTTATGTATTACCAATTTATTATTACTGGATGCTTTTTATTTACTGCAGCTTGAATCATTCTGCAAATGTCTACTCAGCAATGGAGACTATTATGACACTTGTGATCGAGGAGAGTGAGGAGATTTCCTCGGAGCTTCTCTCATGTCTTTTATTTGTTGTGAAAAAGGATAATAAGGTAAGCTTGTTTGTTAATGTTGTTATACAGACGTTCAACCTCCTGGTGCTGTATTTATCTGTTTTTTTTTCAGGATGTTCTGCCTATAGCTAGAAAATTAGTGGAGCAAGTAATGGATTACTGTGCAAATAAACTAAAACCATACATTTTGGAATTTGTCCAATCCACTGGTGCTCTTTTGAGTGACTACAGTAAAGTTGTTGCATCCGTATGCCAGCAGAGCTCGGAGGCCTTGGAGAACAATGAAACTAATACTTTGGGTGAAATTGTGGTATGTTAGTTTAGTTCCTTTCTGGTGGAATTTTATTCTTCATTCATGGTTATTTATGTTTATTTTCTATTGTGTTTATAATCATAGATCCCACCTCTTAGAACGTGAGGCTTAACATTTTAGTCTGAATAATTCTTATCCTCACAAAATATTTGTTTATACATGGCCAAAATTGTGTTTATGATACAGATGGACATATTAGTTCAGAGTATCATTACCAAACAATGTTTTCTGTGTGGATCATAGTTTACTTGTCTTGTCATGTCTTATAGGCTCATCAAGTTGGCTTTTTTCTTACTCACTTTCTGTCCCGTCCCGATTCCATAGAATCGATAGTCGTTCCGTGGACGTGATGTCGTGCAAGCCTAAGTCGCACAAGGCACGAAACATAAGGTTATCCGAAATACAACAACATAGAGAGTACGTAGGAAACGTTTCTTTCATTGATATTGAACTTCATTACATGACTCGATTACAAAAGGTGGCACGCGAGCTTACAAACTGACTCAAATGAGATAGTCGTTCCATACATTTTCACCCTTTTATACAAAAACAACAAGACACTCTCTGGACCTTGAATCAGAGAGTTGAGGCATCTTCATTTTTGACTAATGCAGGGGTCTTCAAAAGGATCGATCAAGCCTTCGACACACGGACGTGGCTTCAAAACAAACAAGCATCGTTTTGCTAGATGGTACGTCCTTCTTGGTTCGTGGCACCTGTGGAGAGCGAGGATCAGTACATTGCCGTGTACTGGTGGGTGGCTAATTAAATTCCATGCTTTCATTTGGTTCAAGAAATTATATGGAACATACATGTGAAATTGGTGATCTTTGTAGCCGTCCTAATCAATTTCATGCAAGCAGTTGAATAAGGCATAGGCAATGAAACTACAATAGATCTTATCCACGACATAGCGTGCCGTTGCAGTGAAACTTACCATGTTCTTCCATGTCAGATTAGTATCAATATCTATAACATTGTGTGTGTGTGTGTGGGGGGGGGGGGGTCACTGGCAATTCAAGCCATCCTGGCGTATAGTTTGGTCTAGGCGGCGATCCTTTCAACGCGGGTAGTAGCGAGCTCCGCTAAAAGTTTTTGAATGACCCGTGTTAGCATCCAGCACAACTATCTTGCTTTCCTCCTAGGTTGGATTGGTCCTGTGGCCCCGGGTTATCTTCCGAGGTAGCGAAACTTTGTGCACAAGTCCATGACCGACTAAAACTAGTTATTCAAGCATGGTCTACGCATTCATAAAGATACAACCAATTTCAGTATGTTCCGCCTTATTGTTGCAACATTCATTAATGGCACCAATCTTTGTTTAACACAGTTCTATGGCATAGATGCAAGGTAAACATGTAACAGTTCTATAGCAGGAGTACTTAAGTAAAGCATGCATAGTTCTATGGAAATAAGCAGTTGTGTCCGTGCATCTACATCTAACATTTCATTCATATTGATGTTATCGATTGATTGGAGAACGAGAGGGTCAAGGGGAAGAAGGGTCAGCCACTCACCTTGTTAGACTAAGGCGAGGGAGAAAATATTGGTTGCGCTAGACGACGCCTACGCGATCACCTGAAATCGCATAAACAAGAAATTAACACTTTATCCTTCTATTCCGAGTTCGATATGAAATGTGAAGTTCGAAAAACGTAAACAATGAAATACATCGAAAACATTCACGAAAAAGCATTCATAAAACCAAAGAAGCAAACACGGCATGAAAAACCAGGTAGCGGAGAGGCCTCTCGAGCCTAAGCCGCAGTCTTTCCTTAGGACGCAACCCGCTGATATGAGACTTGATTCCGAAGAAGCCGATCCATAACGAGGAAAACATCTTATTTCAATCGGTTCCGATCAATCGATAGCGACAACGTTTCTTAACCGCGCTCCCCGCGAATGGGAAACGGGGCACGGTGTTGGGACGGAGCACTACATCTTCCATACCATTGTGTTTTTTTTAAGGTTTTCCGTTGTATTTTATGTTCTTCAATGGCGGTTTTGAGCAGCTGTAGCCTTTACGGTGATATTATTCATTGCATGAATAGACTTAACCACACTGTTTTAAGATTTTACTTGTATAACTTTAGTAGTAGGCTAGTTTACATTTTAACTGTATTTGAGTTCTCTACACAATTCTACCATCTTTATTGTTGAGTACTGTCCAAGTAAAAAAGAGTAGGATAATTCGTTCTTTGTTATAGGATTTAAAGTTAAACCATTACTTTAATATGTTAAGACCTAGTTGAGGGTAGTAGATCGTGTCTCTGGACTGGCTTTGTTGCAGTTGGAATTTTCTGCACATTAATGATGGCACTAACATCTCCCATTTTACTACATTTTGCAGAAGTGGGATATTTGTAAATAGTTGATTACTACATCTTGTCCAGGTCGAACTTTTGGTCGGGGGAATTCCTTAACATGAACTGTACTTGATTTAGTTTACTTAACGTATGCTATGGAATGTGATGATGTTTTTAAAGCGGCCAGAGGATCCTTAGCAACCGTGACCTATGTTACCTGTAGTCGGGTATGAGTGTCCAAAGTCGGGTCCTTCAAACTCATAATTGAAGGACACGGACTCGGCTAAAAATGATTCATATTTTGGGTATGGGTATGGGGATAACCTATTAAATATATTTGAACATGGTTTCATAAAAAGACATCATGCAATTAATTTGCATGATTTTATAAAAAATACATGTAATTAAATTTGTATGGCTTCATAAAAGATGTAATTAAATTTGCACTCTTTCATAAAAAGACAACCTCTTTTTAAATTTGCATGATTTCATTAAAAAATAGTTGTAATTAGGTTCGCATGGTTTCATATATTTAAGTTTATAATTAAATTTGCATGATTTCATAAAAAGACGCATCCTGTAATTAAATTTGCAAGGTTTCATAAAAAGACAATCTGTAATTAGAAACTACTAGTAAACTTTACTGAACTAGTTGAATAAGTCCCTAAGAGACGACCCTTTTATCTTCCATGCTACTTCACTACCAGTCTACCATATTAAAATAAACTATCTACTTCACTACCAGTCTACCGATTGTCACCATGAAGATCCGATTGTCACCATGGAGAATCGGATACGGGTCGACACGGATACTTGTCCTTAAAGTGGAGGGTCCGGGTAACAGAGATCGTGACCTCTAACTCCCCAACTGGTTGAGTGGAGCACATTATTCTGTCTAGATGGTCCACCATCGTAAAAATGTGGCTCGATGTTATACTATAGTTATAAGAATACAACAAGAAAGCCTTTAATCCAAATTTGGGATTGTCTGTCTGAATATTTTTCTTCCATTAGCTCTGTTAAGGGCTGTCCTCAGTAACACTAACAAAATGATGCAACACGTCGCTACTGAGGAGCGCCTCAACGTTTGTTCTTTAAGGAATTAAGGATTCATTTCATAGAGATTCGACAATGTTTTACGCTGGCTGTTGGGTGCCTAACACAATCCTCCTCCTTCCTTTGGACTTGGGACCAACACTGAAAATATAGGATATTAAGCACAACACAAATAGAGCTTTAACAATACATGATAAATTAAAAAAAATGATGCTATTATGAGAAACAATTCAAACAACTTAATTAGGTGCCCCGAGTAATCCTACCACTCCCAAACCGTGAGACTAAGAATTCGATATCTAGAACTATCTATACGGCATCAGTAAGGTCTGGCTATACCATTGGTAAGGTCTGCATGTGTTTGAGAGTTGGTGAGGTTTTTGGTAAGGTGAGGAATTTGATACGAATAACTGTATATACGCCATCAGTAAGGTCTGGCTATACCATTGGTAAGGTCTGCATGTGGCTGAGAGTTGGTGAAGTTTTTGGTCTTCGGTGAACCCGGAGGCAGCCGGCTCAGGAAAGTGCTAGCACGCTCTTCTGTTCTGCTAGTTTCTTTGCTATGTCACGACAGTACTTTTTCTTGTTAGCACTTTCAAGGGGAAGTGGTGGTCTTGAAGCATCAGGGCAAAGGGAGCAATAATATTAGCTTTGGCATTTCCACCCACTTTAATATAACTCATTATAGAAAAGTTTGACTAAAGGGAGATAAACAATAACTACTAAGATGGTGTATGGAGAGAAATATTATAATTACCATCCTATGCTTTACTAAACAAAGCTGTAGGAAAAATAGCAGGACAAGGGAACTTAGCAGACTCCTTACACGGGCGTGTTTGAGTTTGTCGGGCTATGTAGTCCATGTTTGGTACCACATTGCTTAGGAATGAAACTCAGAGGCTTATAATAGTGGGTGTATTTGAAGTATGCGCTTATGTAGTCTATGTTTTTTTGAGATAAGGCCAGTCTGTCTCTGTCCTGGGCTACTAGCACCATGACCCCTTCTGATTCCCATTTTTATTTTGTCCGCTGGGATTCAAACCCATGCCCACTCCTCTACCTTAAGTGTTATCACTGGACCACCCTTGGTGTTTATTTTTATTTCTGGTGGTGTGTACAAAAAAAATTTGGAGAGGCTTGTAGTTAGAAGCTGTGTTTGAATGTATGGGTTTTATGTAGTCTATGTACAGTCCCACGTTGTCTAGGAATGAAATTTTTGGTCTACTTTTGAATTTATACTTTTGGTACCAATGCCTAATCGTATATGCGATACATATTTAGTTAATTGGTTTCTCCAATTTCCATAATAGCTGTTTCTCATTTAAAACTGTATCTAGAAGTAAAACTTGAAAGTGCTCCATGATACTGTCTAGGGGAAGAATAATTTAACATGATTGTATAATGGTGGTCTGCTAATTGCTCGTCTATATGATTCCTAATATTTTTGGTGAGAATTTGAGCAAGTTAATTAATCTTAACCATAAATTATATGATTCCTATGACCAATGGGATGACACTTCAGGTGGAGGATAGCAAGTTATCCGAAAGGACTGTATCAGATGAGATGCTTCAGGTATTTACTTCTGTTGGTTTGCTCTCCATGGTCTTCATCATGTGAATGCAGCACAATTTATAGCTTCCTGTCTTTAGGTATCTTTGAAGCAGGAACAAGAAGTTGCTTGTCCGGAAAAAGTTGTTTCGGAAAACTCACAAAAAGAGGTATTGAATAATGGTACTGTTCAGGTGGGGAATAGTGATGAAATAGCACAACCAGCTTCTCCGAAGCAAAAGACTGAGCATTCTCCTCGCAATGGCCCATCAGTAGATGCTGTAGAAGCTAGCCTTGCTGATTGTGGTAATTCAGAACTAGTTGCTGTAAAACCCAACGCTATGTTAGATCTCAATGCAAAAAATGTGAAGGGTAGAAAAAGTAGCTCAGCTCAGTTAACAGATACCACAGACCATTCTCGAATGGGCAACAATAAAGAAACTCCGGCAGTATCTAGCAAGAGAAAGAGTCATAGTAAAGAAGCTCAGCCTTCACAAGTTGATGATCTGTCAGCTAAGGAAGAAGTGTCAGCTGGTTCTTTAGATCCAGAAAAGAAGGAAGAACTTCAGCACCATCCTGTTTTAGAAAATACATCTCCAGATGGTGCTTCACAAAATCCCAGCGGGAGTCTTCCAGAAGTTACTCGAAGCAAGAGGGAACGACCATCTAGACGCAAGACAGCAAAACAAAGTGTTTCTGATGCAGTAGCTGGCAAACCTGCTTCTTCCTGCTCTCAGAAGGATGCTTTAGGCAATTGTCAAAGCCAAGGTGAGGTGGCTCCTTCCAAAGATGACGGCAAGGAACCTGAGCGTATTAGCAGATCAGAAGGAAAATCTGAGATGCATTCAGGCAAAAAATTAGAGCTAGATGTTGCTGCTGCTGATGAAGAACCAGCGACTGTAACAAGTGATACAGAAGTTAAACAACAAAGACAAACAGGGAAACAGGGATTGAAAAGAAAGCTTACTGAAGGAGATATTTCAGGAAAGAAGCATAAGTCAAACATAAAGCAGAAGGGCGAGGATTCCCTTGAAAATGATCTACCTGGAGAACCAAGTTTGAAGGTTATGCATATTTTCTTCTATTAAAGAATATATTTCATATATACAGTGACACTATTGCCAATTTACATACATATTTATACATAAACCAGTTGTGTAGATGTTCTCTTGTAGTAGACATGCTTCAATTTCGGCACTGCATGTATAAATATCTTTTTATACATATGGACAAATTAATGATTTGTGCATAGATAAGTGCAGATGCGACTTCGTACCTGGTGGGATCCTTAAAGTATCCTCGTTCGATCTGGATTCATCTTTGCATGAATCTTTGCCTGGCCGTTTGGTGTCATATTTGGCTTTTGCATGTTTATGTAATTTTATATGGTCATATGATCAATAAACAAAAACTTCCACATAGATCGAGGCATTTGGAAGAATGTAGTAGTTTCTAAAGTCTTTCGATGGTTTTAATTCTTCGAGATAGTTTACTATCTGTCCTGTGGTGATCCCAGTCGAGGTTGGGACAGGATCAGGATAAGCGCACTTAATACTTTTTAGGTCGCAAGCTGCGGTATACATCCTGGCTGGGGCAGGTCGCATGTTGTTTGTTTCACTCTGTTTACATATAACAGCCGGTTTGAGCCTAGCTAGTCCTACTTTACATTATTTGGAATTCGGACTTCAACTGATCTAGAGTAGACCTACAAATTTGACAGTTTCTGATTGTAAATTTCTAACACTTTTGCCATGTAAGACATGCTATCTATGTACAATTCAACTCATGTTCCCTTGAATCCATTCATGTCTATGGTAGGGATTACATATATTATTTTCCAACTATGCTCCGTTCTTTCGTGAATACTATCTACTATTGTATTATAGTTTATCTTTTGTATGACGAAACAATCACTTGAAATAAATGAAAGTGTTGTTAAGATATTAAGTACTATTATGCAATATTTTAATAGTGTGGACCTATATGTAAATGTACAATTCACATCTCTATATATGTGAGTCAAAATCCTCACTTATAGGTTGAGGGGTTCATTATATTTCTACTTGGTATCAGAACCAAAACTCCTTAGTCGCCACCTCTCCTCTTCTCTCTCCTGGCCCCCAGTACAATAACCCCCATCTACCTGTGCAACACCCCGTCCCCTGTAGCCCTCTTGCAGCCACCCTGCTAGCCCCAAAACATCTGCTCGTCCCCTTGCCTGCCACCCTGTAGGAGGAAATAATAGGATGATTATTATTGAGGGGGAGATTACATATATATAGGAGAGGCTAGCCTCCTCTCCTATTATTCTAAGCAATGTGGGACTAAAGCCCATTAACTCATAACTCTAATATAACACTTAACACCCTCCCTCAAGCTGGAGCATAGATGTCAATCATGCCCAGCTTGTTACATAAAAATTGAATCCGAGGATCCATAAGAGGCTTTGTGAATATATCAGCTATCTGGTCGCCGATCCTCATATGTTGAAATTTTATCACTCCTTTCTTATATTCATCACGAACAAAATGAATGTCAATTTCAATATGCTTCGTCCGTTCATAAAATACTGGGTTGGTGGCAATGTGAATAGCAGACTGGCTATCACACCATAGATCTGCCACTTGAGACCCTGCATCTTCTTCCAGTTCTTGTAGGAGATGCTTCATATATAATATCTCTGACGTGCCATGAGCAATAGCTCGATATTCTGCTTCTGAGCTCGAGCGTGCTATCACACTTTGTTTCTTGCTCTTCCATAACACTAGATTTCCACCAATAAATACTGAGTAGCCAGATGTAGACCGTCTATCTGTCAGGCTTGCTCCCCAGTCAGCATCAGTAAAACACTCAATGCGAGTGTGTCCATTATTCTCCATTCGAATTTCTTTTCCTGGATTTTTTACTAGATAACACAGAATTCTGAGAACTGCATGCTAGTGTGGAATTCTTGGAGAAGCCATAAATCTACTTGCAACACTCACTGCAAAAGAAATGTCCGGACGCGTCATAACCGCCAAGTAGTTGAGTTTTCCAACTACTCGACGATACTGATCTGGATTGGTCATCAGGACTCTTTCGTCTGGACGTAACTTCGCCCCTGGATCCATAGGTGAGGTTGCTTCCTTTGCTTGCATCATGCCTACATCATTTAGTATGTCCAACACATACTTTCTTTGAGACATTACAATGTCCCGTTTACCTCGTGTGACCTCAATGCCCAAGAAATAGCTCAAGGATCCCATATCCTTGGTTTGAAATTGTTCTCCAAGAAACTTCTTGAGGCTTGCAATACCCTGGCTGTCATCTCCCGTGATTAAAATATCATAAACGTAGACTCCAAGGAGTATTCTTCCAGCAGATGTGTGTCGATAGAAGATTGAATGGTCCTTCTTCGATTGACACATGCCAAATTGAGTAACAACATGCGTAAATCGACCAAACCATGCACGAGGCGATTGTTTCAGACCATAGAGAGCCTTCCTCAGATGACACACTTTACCCTCCCTTGCAACGAACCCGGGAGGTTGCATCACATATACTTCTTCATCAAGATCCCCGTGGAGGAAAGCATTCTTTATATCAAGCTGGAGTAACGGCCAATCATATCGGATGGCCAAGGTCATGAAGACACGAACGGATGTTATTTTGGCCACAGGAGAGAATGTCTCGAAGTAATCCTCACCATAGGTTTGAGAGAATCCTTTGGCCACCAGTCGAGCCTTCAATCGATCAAGGGTGCCATCCGGTTTGACCTTAATCGTGAACACCCATTTGCAGCCGACAGTCTGTTTACCAGTAGGTAAGTCGACTAAGTCCCAGGTATGATTCTCTTGGAGAGCTTTCATCTCCTCGTTCATAGCAGCACGCCAACCAGGATGTCGGAGACCCTCCTCAGCGGTCTTGGGAATCTGAATCCCATCAATAGTAGCCACCAGAGACCGAGTGTGACTGGTAAGACCTTTGTAGCTGTCAACATACAAGGGATGATCACGACATGCACGACGAGGACGTTCTGGAGGCGGGACCACCGGGGCTGCTGGCGGAACTGGTGGAGCTGCTGGTGGAACAGAAGGAGGCAACTCATTTGAGCCAGAACTGCTGATCGAACTAGAGGAGGATGAATCTGTGGACGATGTTGGCAATGGCTGAATCGGTGTATATGGACCATCTGACTGGGAGACTGGCTCGGTAAGGGAGGGCACCCGTACGGGGGACTGTTGTGTTTGAGGAGGAAATAACAAAAAATCATCTCCGGGATAGACCAGAGGAGCCGGACCCTTTGATTGTGGGAGTGGTGGAAATTCAGTTTCTATAAAGGTAATATCCCGAGTGAAAAAATATCGCTTTAAGACAGGGGAGAAACACCGATACCCTTTCTGATCTTTAGGATACCCAGGAAAAATATATTGTAGTGCCTTAGGATCTAATTTAGAAAGGGTTGGTCGGATATCCCGAACATAGCATAAGCAGCCAAAGATTCGGAGAGGCAGAGGAAATGGCTCTCGTCCAAGAAAAAGTCTAGAAAAAGGAGTGTTACCATTGAAAACGGACGATGGCATGCGGTTAATAAGATAACAAGCAGTAAGAACCGCATCCGATCAAAATCGCTTGGGAGTACGTGCATGAAACATAAGTGCACGTGTTGTTTCCAATAAATGGCGATTCTTGCGTTCGGCTACACCATTTTGTTGTGGTGTGTACGTACAAGAAGTTTGGTGGATGATGCCATGGAGGGCCAGATGTTTATCGAGATCACGTGATAAATACTTATGGCCATTGTCACTCCGAAAATTTTTGATGGGAAGACCAAGTGTTTTTATTACGGCATGAAAGTTGCACCAGATGTTAAATAAGTCGGAGCGATTTTTCATCAATTAAATAAAGGTGACACGTGAATAATCATCGACAAAAGTAACAAAGTACTTAAAGTCCATGACAGATTCAATCGGACAGGGTCCCCATATATCAGAATGCACCAACTCAAAAGGAGCAGAAGCAATTTTATTTGGACTTACCGGATAAGGAACCCGATGATGTTTAGCTAAACTACATGGCTCGCAATGAAAGGAAGAGGGAATATCTAAAGATGGGTACATTTTCTGGAGAGCTTGGGACGATGGATGGCCTAACCGACAATGTAACTCAACAATATCGAGTTTCTTGCTGGCACAGACAACGGAAGGAGTTGCGTCAAACAGGTACAAGCCTCCAGCCATATGCCCCTTACCGATAGTCTTTCCAGTTTTCAGGTCCTGAAAAACACAACCATCAGGAAAAGAATGTTACCGAGCAATGTAGTTCACGAGTAATTTGACTAACAAAAATTAAACTGAACTGGTTCCCAGGAGTAAACAGTACAGAATTGAGTGACAGTCCGGAAGCAAGATTGGCACTTCCACGGCCTCGGACTGTCAGGGAACCTCCATTGACAACAGTAATGCCAGAAGCACGACGTACAGGTACATAATTATGTATCATACCTGCGTCACCAGTCATGTGAGAGGATGCACCATAGTCAATTATCCATTGCTTGGGTTTCACTATGCATGCGGCTGAGTATCCGGCTATGGAACCAGACGTAGATGCTTCACCACGACGTTGAGCCTGAAAATCAAGAAACTCTGTATATGAGTCCGAAGTCATCTGAATAGATCGGACACCATCATCAGGGGCGTCAGTGGTGATATTTGCAGCATGTGATTTAGTGCATTGCCAATAGAAATGGTCAAGCTGACCACAGTTAAAGCATGTGCGCGGTTTTCCTCCATCACGACCGCCATTGTCTCGTCCTCCATCATGACCAGCATTACGGCCACCCCGTCGGCCGCTACGACCACCACGGAATCCTGTACGAGCGACCCCGAGAGCAGAACGATCAGCAGGAGTATCACCCGGAGTTGTCTCAACGACT
This sequence comes from Iris pallida, assembly GCA_029216955.1. NCBI lineage: Eukaryota > Viridiplantae > Streptophyta > Magnoliopsida > Asparagales > Iridaceae > Iris > Iris pallida. The sequence continues at coordinate 837,490 of JANAVB010021200.1, forward strand.
TTGGCAGCCCGAAGGGCACGATAGTGTGCTTCCAACAGGGACGATACATCAGATCCAACAATAATCTGAGAACGAGCAGAGTCCGCATCAGTACGGAGAGAGGCGAGATAAGCCATGACATGAAGCTGCTCACGTTGAGCCCGTGCTTCATTAATATCCGACGTAAGAGGTAGTACGCGGTCGATCTCATCCGTCATAGCCTTGAAGGCCCGGAAATGTTCTTTATGAGATTTGTCTCCTTGATTTGCTCGGTACACACCAACGACCGAGTCATATATACGACACAAATCGCGTTTACCATCAAACGCCGCCGCCAACATTTCTCATAACTCCTTCACGGAGTCCGTATTTTGAACCATGTCTTCCACCGATGGTTCCATGCAGTTCATCAACTGTGTAAACAGTCGACTGTCATATGTCTTCCATTGCTCAAAGATGGGATCATCGTCTGCTGGAGGGTTGTCAGTCAGATGTTTGGACAACCGCATTCCCCGAAGTGTCTTCTCGACCTTCTTTCTCCATGTCGAGTAGCCCTCTGGCCCTTCCAACCGTCGATCGACAAGTCGAATGGAGGAAATCGTTGTGCTAGTGTCCGCTAGTGTGTTGCCGACACTAGTATCTGTGGCACTGCTATTCGCCGTAGAGTCTCCCATTTGTCAGAGATTCGACTGTCGACGTGTTCTTTCCACTTGATAAACACAACTCTGCCAATGCGCGCGCATAGAAAGCACAGAGTGTGGATCACAAGCCAGGTCAGAGATAACCCATGGTAACCTCTGATAGATCCTGGTGTGAAGATCAGGGAAAGAAACAAAGATTCATGCACAACAAACTATATGTGTGCTCTTTGTTAAATTTTCAGCATTGATGGGCAGAGGTTCATGCAAATGTTTCCCCTCTGAGTATCCCAACAATAATTTTTTTTAAGACTAAACTAGGGTTTGGAGGGAGAGGGTGGTGGCTGATGGAAGGAGATGGTTAGGGTTTGGAGTCATGGGGGGGGGGCTGACAAGAGGCCGGGGGGGCTGACTGGAGCGGAGGTGGGGGGGGGGGGCTGACAGGAGGGGGGGCTGAGCAGCAGCGCGGGTGGTGGGGCGGCCTGACAGGAGCGGACGGGGGGTGGCCTGACAGGAGCCGGGGGAGACTGATTGGAGCGGGGGTGGGGGGGGGGCTGACTGGAGCGGAGGTGGTGGGGGGGGGGGGGGGGGGGCTGAGCAGCAGCGCGGGTGGGGGGGGGGCTGACAGGACTGACAGGACCGGGGGGGGGGGGGCGCTGACAGGATTGGGGGGGGGGAAGGCGGCTATATTTTTTTTTTCTTTTTCTTTGTGGAGGCTAGGGTTTTGGCTCTGATACCATGTAGGAGGAAATAATAGGATTATTATTGAGGGGAAGATTACATATATATATATATATGAGAGGCTAGCCTCCTCTCCTATTATTCTAAGCAATGTGGGACTAAAGTCCATTAACTCATAACTCTAATATAACACTTAACACACCCCAACCCCAAAGTCCTAACCCTAACCTAGCCGCTATGTCCACCCCCTCCACCCCCAAACCCTAACCTTGTCGCCCAAGTCAACGACAAAAAAAAATCGTCAGAATGGAGATCTTCATAGGGTAAACTATGATTGTTTGCGTGAACCTCTGAACCTCGACAACGACATCATGAGTTAACATAGAGCAAGCTTGATTGTTTATGTGAACTTATGTTCCTGGTTCGGTTTCCACATTAGGATCTAAGAGAGAGCAAACTATGTTTGTGTGAATCTCTGTCATGGTTTGTGTGATCCACCTTCAATCTCTGCCAAAATTGCGCATTGGCCAGGTTGATGTGAATATCGGGTCGGGACGATCAACGATATTCGAATTGAGAATTTGAAGGATGATGAACATTGAGGTGAGTAGCAGTGCTAGCAATACCAGTGTCGAAAACGCCGTGGCAGGGACACTAGGTACTGGTATGACGATTTCATCTATTCGACTTGTCGATCGATGACTGGAGGGGCTGGATGGTTACTTCACATGACCAAAGAAGGTCGAGAAGACGATACGGAGAATGCTATTGTCAAAACATCTGACCGACAACCCCCCAACAGTGGGTGATCCCACATACGAGGAGTGGGAGACGGACGACACTAGATTGTTTACACAATTGATGAATTCGATGGAACCATCAGTTAAGGACATGGTTCAAAACACAAATTCGGTAAAAGAGTTATGGGAGGTCCTAGCGATTGCATTTGATGGAAAATGTCTCATATCTATGACTTGGTTGTTGGCGTCTACTGAGCTGATAAGGGAGACAAGTTATATAAGGATCACTTACGTGCCTTTAAGGCCTTCACTGATGAGGTGGACAACGTGTTACCCTTGACGACGTATATCAATGATGCAAGGACTCAACGACAGCAACTCCATGTCATGACATATCTTGTCTCATTCTGTTCTGATGCAGACTTTGCACAATCTCAAATTATTGTTGGGGTCGAGGTTTTATCTCTGTTAGAAGTCCTCTTTCGTGTCCTACGGACAACAAAAGTAGTAGGGTCTGGTACGAGTGATACATTTGCTGATCGATCTGCCTTGGGGGCTGCTTGTGGTGGTTTTCGTGACTGTTGTTGTCGTAGTGGTAGACGTGGTGATCGAAATGTCGGCTGAAATGTTGGACGAGATGATGGAGGCTGTGATGGAGAACGACCGTGCAAATGCTTCAAAACTGTGGTAAAAAAAATTTTCAGTGGCAGTCCCAATGCTCTTGCTACCAATGTTGTATCAGATGTTCATGATAATGAAGAGCGATCCGTGCAGATGACGACAGAGGTCTATGCAGAGTTCGCTGAATTCTAAGCTCAGCGTCGTGGTGAAGCCTCTACATCTGGATCCACAGCCAGATACTTAGTGGCGTGTGTGGTAAGGTCAAACCAGTGGGTGATTGACTCGGGTACGTCTAATCACATGACAGGTGATGCATATGTGGTGCGTGATTGTGTATCTGTGGGTCGTGTGACAGGTAATACTTTTGCGAACGACAGTTCCCTAAAAGTTCGTGGAAAAGGAAGCACCCTCCTTTCTCTTGGTCGGCCAACTCAATTCAGTTTTACGCACACCTGGAAATCCATTCAGTTTTTTATCTATTAGTCGGATTACTTGTGGCTGCAATGCTTGGTAACCTTTTTTTTTTCCTTTCTGATGGTTGTGTTTTTCAGGGCTTGAAGAGTAGGAAGGCTATTTGTAAAGGGCATGTGGCGGGACACTTTTACCTATTCGGAACGAATCTTCTGTTGCTTGTGCCGGTATGACATTCGATCCGTTTGAGTTGCACTTTTGGGTAGGTCACCCATCTATCCAAGCTTTCCAGAAAATGTGTTGATCTCTAGAGTTTCGAGTTCCTTTTCATTGTGAGTCATGTAGTTGGCTAAACATCATCCAGTACCCTATCCGCTGAGTCTAAATAAAGCTATCTCAGCTCCTTTTGAATTAGTGCATTCTGATGTATAGGGTCCAAGCTCTATTAAATCTGTAATGGGTTTCAAGTACTTGTTTCCTTGATGACTACTCACTAGTCATTTTTGTCTACTTAGTGAGAAATTGCTGCGAATTATTTGATATTTGGTGCAATTTTTATGCTGAAATAAAAATCTTATTTGGAATTTCTGTTAAGTGTCTTCTGAGCGACATCGTGAATTCATTTCCCATCTGACTAGACATGAAAGTATTCACCAAATTTTCTATCCTTGTATACCACAACAAAATGGTGTTGCTGAACGTAAGAATTGTTATCTTTTGGAAAAAAAAACACGAGCTCTTATGTTTCATGTCCATACTTTTAGAAAATTTTGGTTAGATGCTCTCCTTACAGCTTGCTATATGATCAATCGTATACCATCTACTTTTTTCAATAACAATACTCATTTTAAGGGTTTTATTCAATCGTGTGCGTCTTTACCTCTTAAATTTTTTGGGTGCTTGTGTTACGTTCGAGATACTCGACCTACCATTTCTGACACTCAAATGTATTTTTCTTGGGTATCCTAAGGATCAGAAAGGGTATCATTATTTTCCTTCAACTTTGAAGAGGTATATTATGTCTCGGGATGTTACATTTGTTGAGACCGAGTTTCCTTCGCTCTCTCCAACTAATGATTATGTTCCCAAAGTTTATCTAGATGAGATTTTTCTACAGTATCCAATTCAAACCCAGCAACCCCTGTGAGGGTGTCCTTCCTTACCGAGCCAATCTTATTATTTGACGGTCCGCAAATACCAGCTTAGTCCGAATCGACTTCGCCAGACATCCACCAATGTAGAACTTGTGTTGTCACCAGAGGAGTCCTCCAGCTCCACCGATTCACTACCACCTGATATATCGGCTCGCTTCCGTCGTGCATGCTGCGACTATCCTTTGTATGTTGATAACTACAAAGGCCTTGCGAGTCCTATACTCAGTCCTTGGTGGCTACTATTGATGTGATTCAAATCTCCAATTTTGCAAACGGGGGATTCAAACATTCTGGTTGGCGCGCTGCTATGCAAGAGGAAAAACAAGCACTTCGGAAGAACAATACATGAGGTTTGGTGGATTTGCCTACTTGTAAGAAGGCGGTAGGTTGGAAATGGGTGTTCACAATCAAGGTGAAACTAGATGGCACCCTTGATCGCCTGAAAGCTCTTCTTTGGGCAAAATGTTACTCTCATACGTACGATAAAGATTAGTTTGAGACCGACCCACTTGTCGGGAAGATCTCTGCGCACATGCTCCTATCCTTAGCCGTCATATGACTGGTCTCTACTTCAGTTGGATGTGAAGAATACATTTATCCATGGGGACCTTGAAGATGAAGTGTATGTAGTGCAACCTCCTAGGTTGGTTGCAAGGGAGGGTAAATGATGTCATCTGGGAAAGGTCCTCTACGGTCTCAAACAATTACCTCGTATCTAATTTGGTCGATTTATACGTCGTTACCCAGTTTGACATGTGCCAATCAAAGAAGCATTCGATATTTTCACGACAGACATCTGCCGGACAGATACTATTTGGTGTCTATGTTGATGGCATTGTGATTATGGAAGACGATAGTTAGGATATTGCAGAGCTGAAAAAGTTTCTAGATGAGCAGTTTCAGACTAAAAATATTGGAGCATTGACGTACTTCTTGGGCATTGAAATCACAAGGGAAAGCAAGACATGATAATGTCTCCAGCGGAAATATGTGCTTGACATCCTAACTGAAGCAAGAATTATGCAAATGGAGCAACGTCATCCATGGATCCAGGGATAAGGTTACTCTCCGATGAGGGGATATTGATGACCAGTCCTGATCAGTACCGCCGGCTGGTTGAAAAATTCAACTACTTGGCAATCATGACTTGTCCAGACAGTTTTTTTGTTGTAAGTATCGCGAGTAGATTTATGGCTTCTCCAGGGTTCCGTATTGGCAGACAGTTCTCAGAATCCTGCATTATCTAGTCCAGAATCCAGAAAAGGAATTCAGATGGATAATCAGGGATATTCTCATTTTGAGTGCTTTACAGATGCTGACTGGGGTGCAAGTATTACGGATAGACGATCTACATTTTGCTATTTGGTATTTATTGACGGAAATTTAGTATCGTGAAAGAGCAAGAAGCTGTGTGTAGTCTCATGATTGAGTTCGAAAGCGGAATACCGAACTATTGCTTATGGCATAACAGAGGTGTTATATCTGCAACATCTTCTAAAGGAGCTGGGTAAAGAAGCAGGATCTGAAGCAACAGACATGTGGTGTGATAACCAGTCAGCTATCCATATTGCTACCAATTCCGTGTTCCATGAAAGGACGAAACACATTGAGTTCGACATTCACTTCGTCCTTGATAATTATCAAAAGGTGTGATAATATTTCACGTGAGTACTGGTGATCAGATAGCCGATATCTTTACGAAGTCTCTTTTAGGCCCTCGTATGAAGTTTTTTTTGTAACAAGCCGAGTATGGTTGATATCTATGCTCCAACTTGAGGGAGGGCGTTAAGATATTAAGTACAATTATGCAATATTCCAGTAAGTGTGCACCTATATGTAAATGTACCATTCACATCTTTATATATATGAGTCCAAACCCTCACTTATAGGTTGAGAGGTTCATTATATTTCTACATATGCAAACAAAAACATGGTAACCATGGAAAATATTTATAAATTTTACATGATCCTTCTTAAGCTTTTTGTTTGAACGACCCGAGTTCTTCTATACGAGAGTAAGACACTTCCAAGATTTTTCATGTCGACTTTTCCCATTTTGCTCCGGCTTTTAAATAACTAGTCACGTTCACGTGCGTTGCACGTATAAAAAAATCAATGATAGTGTTAATAAAGTATATAAAAATTTAAATTATATTACAATATTTAAAATATAATTTGAATATGATTTGTTATGATTATCTTTTTTCAATTCTGGAACATAATTTTAATTTTAAATATATTCTAGTATAGGGTGGTTTTTAATTTTTTACGTGAGAGAGGATTCGGTTACCTACACAGAAAATAAGAAAATAAGAAAGGTAGTTAATTTTAATTTTTTAAGAAAATGGTTGATGATATACACGGCTTAGACGGCTCAAGCTTGACCCGTTTTGAAGCCCCTTTATAATAGTAGAGATAAAGAAAGGTTCTTAAAGATAGTGAAGTGAGTTGGCCGCTCTCATTAGGTCGAAATGAAAAATAATATGTTCAAGAAAAGAGCAGCTTCACACTTTCCAAAATAAGTGAAGACCTTTCTTATTTGTGGTTCTGTGTTACCTAATCAATATATGTGTATCTAAATCAACATGTGCTACAATAATTTGTGCATGCAAACAACATAACTGCACTTTTTGTGAACGTTGTGGACGTACACGCCTTCTCTGTATTTGTGGTCCGGATCCATCAAATTGCTGATATAAATTTCCTTTGGATGCTTATATCTTCCTGGATAGTATTCATTTAACTTTGCCATCTCTATGTAGTATCTTTTGCATAGTCTAATCTTCATCAGCAATTCAATATTTTATTTGATTATGCCTTCTCTCTCATCCTGTATTTCTCTGTCCATTAAGGGTTCCATTATATGTTATTGAAAATACTCTTATCAATCAATCCGTTCTTTGCTCTTTTTTGAACATGCTTCCATTAATATAACATCTATTCTTCTGTTCTCTTACTATGTCTTTACTGCTCAACATTTTTCAGTTAAGATTGATACTATGGAAAAACTGTAACATAATTGGTGATGTTCCTCTCTTTTTTACCATAAACTATATTTTATTCTTAATAGATGGTTGTGTCAAATTGTTCTGCATCCTTCAGGAAGTTATTTCTTCACCTGGAACTCCAAAGGTTTCAAATATTGATCAAAGCCATTTGGATGATAGTAAGAAGCCAACAACATCGAGGAAGCGTTCCCGGGGAACAGAGAATGTACAGGTATTTTAAAAATGTATTACGGTTTATTTAAACTGCTATCTGTTTTTTTCCCTTTGCAATATTGCAATGTGAGCTTGGTTGAGTAAGCCTATTTTAATCACTATACAATGGAAAAGTTTCTTGATTTATACTTGAGAGGTGCATTGTGAGCATTAATAGCTTTACTATGTTGCAAGGTAGGTACAAGTGGTAATGGTTTGATTGTGAAACTTATGTTTTCTTCTTAATACTCTGTTTGTTGATCTGCTGAAATCATTTGATTCTGTTTGGGGCTATTTCTGAGTTTTGTTTTGCAGTTGTTCCAACTGTGTGTTTGGTCAGATGGGTTTTGCAATTTGGTTTTAAATCCCTGCATTAGTTCATGCTGCACAATACTTTTGTTCTGGAGCCATTCCTGTGTCGGACGTGTAGACACTACTTGGTTTCAAAACCCATTTGGAACATTACACGTTTCAGACTTGTCTATTCATAGTTGTTTCTGTCTGGTTTGCATATACTCGAAGTATGCCAAACTGGTATTGGCCATATATTTTTAATGATCAGTATAAGATTCATAGTTCTGGTTCTGTTTGGTGGGGTTTTGGAGTTTCGGCTGAATCAAGACGAAACATTAAATTGTATGAAGAAAAAGGTGGGGAGAGTAGCAGTCTTATTAACATGAAGAAGGAGAAGAAACAGAGGGGGTAGAGGAAAATAGAAATAGAGAAGAAGGAAATATCTCGTTGATAGATCTGACATAAAGAGAAAACATGAAGATGTTTTAGAAGAGTTAGAAAAAACGTCCATTTCAGGAAAGCTTGTTAGGCTACCTTTTCAAATATCCCCATGTTAGGCTCATGCCTTGCATGTGGTACCAAATGGAATACTGGATAAAATTTAACTGCAATCCAAACTGCATTTGGTACCAAATGGATTACCGGATGAGATGTAACTGCAAAAAGTCTAGGGTTGTCAAAGAGTCCTGGAGTTGATTGTGCAATTAGAATGATCCGATTTTTGCTCCCAGAAAATGATCCATCATGATAATCCTTCGGCTCTGGCGAGGAGGTGATGGATCTTTATTCAATTGTTGAAGCTTGTTTGGGTTGGTGTCATGGGGGTGTGGACTTGGCCATAGTAATCAAAGGCATGCCTGAAGTGCACGATGCACCAACCTCTGTGTAGTGTCCCGTCCCGCTCAGTCAATCGGAGGAATCGAAACGCCGACGACGTTCGGACTTAGCCTTGCAACGGCTGCATGAAGGCATCGCTCGGTCAAGGCGACCGCTCGCTCAGGTGGGGTAGTTTCGGTGAACTTGCCTCATCTTAGCCTTCACATAATAAATCGCATGTTTTCAACTTGCACAAGTAGGCTTGATAATAAAAGAGACGAATCCACATAGCTAAAGGGAATAATCCCGACGGGTCGAATTGAGTTAGAATATGGAAAAGGGTCCAAAACGATCGTCTTAGAGTTGGTGCACGGCGTGCTTTGAAAATGATACTTGGTCCTTCGTCCCGTGGCTTGGGAGAAGGAAGAGTTGGTCTTCGCCACAAGCTAAGAGTTAGCCAAATTCATAGGCGTCGCCCGCATAAATACTTCATAAAGCATGCACGGTCTCTTCGCCCAAGGCGTGGCATAGCCTCTGCTCGCCGACGGGTTAAGTTGTATTGCACGGCTTGTGGCATAAGTCTAGGCACTTCAAATAACTTGGTTGTTCAAGTCGAACGCGTGCACGACATATTCCTACGACGCAAGGCTTGACGCAGCCTTTGCTCGTCAAGTTGTTGCAAAGTAAGTTAGGCAAGTTACGTTAAGCTATCAGTAGTAGTAGCAGGCATGGCCCTTTGAGTTCTACGATCGGGTATAACCACAAAGTCTCACGATCGTAAGGCCCGTCATACAAAGTATGACTTGGACGGTGGTGTCATATAGAGTTTCAAGTTGGTCTAAGACACGATGGCACGGATTTAATATTTTAAGGCACGGGCCACGGTTGAGTCAGTGAGTTTGGAAAGTGTTTTGATAGTTGTTCTTGAGTGAGTGAAATGATAGGGCAAGAAAGAAAGAATGCTCGCGACTGGGTCGTCGAGGCAAGAAAGAAAGAATGCTCACGACTGGGTCGTTGAGGCAAGAAAGAAGAATGCTCGCGACTACGGGTCGTCGAGGCAAGATCTCAGATGTGAGATGTGTTGAACTTAGCCCTGAAAGAGATGGTAACACTAGAAGTAGCTTTGACTGTGTGAGACATCAGTTTGAGTCGAGTCTTGCATGGTCATTGGACAACTTGTACAAGGTAAAATAAATCTGTTTCTCCAACGACGACCCCGACGGTCCAGGGGAACCGTTGCGATAGAGACATTCGTAGCTGTGCTGGATGACCGCACGGGTTAGGCGGGGACTTGCAGCGGAGCTAGCTACTCGCGCTGGCAAGGAGCGTCCGTCTAATCAAAAGCTCAAAAGGAGTCCATTATAGGGCTGGGCCCTAGTGACTAGTTCATATAGATGAGTCGGCATGGGCGGCGATCCGCGTGTATGCCTTTGGATTGAGTCGAGTATTGAGTGTAGTATATCAAGGAAGTTGAGTTGAATGTGTGTGTACAGATGGAACACAAAATGTTGGGCCTAAGATTTGGCTGCAACGTAGGCGACGTGCTTCGGCACGAGATGTGGCGTCGAGTCTTATGTTGTCGGCATATAAGTTGCATGGTTATGGTTGAGTGGGTTGAGTTTAAGTCAGGAAACTGCCGCAAGGCAAAGTTGGTTGAGTGACACTAACATTCACAAGTCTTGATTGGGTCAGTTGGTGATCAAAGTAGCAAGGGCCGCGAGGCGGCGATATGGTTGAGTCACCCTGAGTTGCTAGGCACGGCACGATGGATTCCTAGCACGATCACATGGAAATGGAGCCTCATCGCGTAGTTGCGTCTCCGATTATGGCCGTAAGGCAAACACGACTTGATAGGTTAACGTTGAATGTTGCAAGTACGAGATGGTCTAACGATACCAAATAGGCAAGGCGTCGGTCATAAAACTGATCCTAAGACAAGAGTAGAAAGACAATTGATAAGAAGGGACTAAGTTGCACAAAAGTAAATCAAACGTGTTGGGTTTGTATGGGTGGGCGAGGAGCTCATTCCACCAGTACAGTTGAGTACTGACACCCACATAGTTTCCATGTGCAGGCACAGGTAGAAGCTCGTGGCGCGGAGCTCGCTTGGATGCGTCGAGGCACGGAGTTCCTTGGCGATTCGAAGCGCGCGGCCGTATGGAGTAAAGACTTATACATGACATAATGTATGGACATCGCCTTCCGAAGCTTCCGCTGGATCGACGACTTGTATTTGAGAGATGAGAGAGAGCTGAGTGACTTGTAATGTGAGCTTGAGTGAGCTTGAGAGACTTGTAATATTGGCCTTGCGCCCTAATGTAATCTTTGCTTCAATATCAATAAAGAGCTTCTTTTGAATAACTTGTGTTTGGTTCTACTTTCCGCTGCTATCATTCAATGTCTCTGCTTGGGACTTCTGTGCGATGACCCCGTCGCAGCCGCTGAAATCGGCCGTTATGGAACCAGCCTTGCACGAGCGCAAATCTAGGCTCGTGCGGCATCACGCCTTAGCGAGGACGATCGCTCCTACGGGAGCGGGGCGTGACACTCTGTGCCTCAGAACTTGTCGGACAAGGCGCATGCGTGCCTCAGTAAACCTCGTAGTAAGGCTCATGTCCAGTTGAGGCGCGCCCCATGCATATGCTACTTTATGTTCCCATAAATGGTTTTTCTTGTAACCGCTATTTCTTTTCCTTTGAGATGGGAGGACCACGGTTAGATTGTGCGAAGCACCAACTCTCCAAAAATTTGGTCGGGTCGTGTGGTGTCAGAAACTCCATAGACACACATTGGACACTCCACGGACAATCCATAATACAATAGGACACACCAAAGTAGGTATCGTGTCTTCTTGTGTGTCCTTATCGTGCCGTATCCGTGTCCATATGACATAGCCGTTGGATCTATAATTTTCTCTCTTGGAAGCTGGAAGTCCCTTAAGATCAAAAGCAAAAAAAATCCAACTTTGAAGCTTCCTTGTTCGATAGATCAAAAGAAACAAAGGCCACCTGATTTATAGTCATGCCCGAGAATTATTTTGGTACGCCCACTTTTAATACCTACGACATGTATGATGTAGTCATTTATGATTATAAATATTATCTAAAAAGAATTTGAATAAATGTGCGCCTTGCCTTCTCGCTCCTTTGCCTCACGCCTCAGTCTTTTACACCCTTTGCGTGGTTGCCTTTAATTATGATGGACATAACCAAGGTTCTAAACGGTGGTAGGCGGGTGCGCGGCGGAGATAGTCTGCCTACCGTCTAGGTACCACCTAAGCACTGTCTAAGCGGTTCATACACTTTGGGCTTTTTTTAATACTATTTTACCAACTTTTTTTTTTTTGCATAATATGCATATTTTAATAGTGTTCCATGCATAAATAAGTTGTAGAACGAAGATTTATGAAGTTATAGTTTTGTAAAAGTGAACCATAGGCCCATAATACTAGCAAAACCTTTTGGCCAAAACATGTTGTTAGGTATTGCTCTGCCTAGGCATCCGTATACGCCGCATCACCTCCGTCTATGCCGCCAAACTTTTGTTGGCTGCCTACTCCACCGCCTCCATAAAGGCGGTGCGGACAAAGACCGCCTACCGCCTAGGCGGTTTCCTCAAACGCCATTTAGAACACTGGACATAACCTAAAGGACTTGGATGGACGTAGATTTGGACTTGGTTTGTAGGTTCTTAAATTAGATAGATAGGTTGCCCTTAGCTATTGGAAAGAAAATAAGTGTTGGAATTGGGTTGGCTTCACAAGAGAGTGTTGGATTTGGATGGTTTGAGGTTTTAAATTGGATAGATAGCCAATATTTGTTCGATGTCTGCTTGATGCGGAATGGATGCGACTTAAAATCAGCAAATTAATTTGAATTAAAGTAGGTTCATTTAAGTCTCTACTAATTACCAAATAATTTCTAGGTCGCCAAAATTAATAGTCATATTAGGCAAGAGATCATAGAATTTTACAAGAAATTGAATCAATTTACCACAAAATTAGGATAGTTCTATTTAATACGTAGATTAATAATCACAAATTCCATTTTCTTTTTTTTTTCTTTTGTAAAAGCACTCAAATTATGCGTGGACAAGCAGCTTATTGATAGCATATTGGATGTTAGATGCAATAGTCATACTTGATTTAGAATGAAAAGAGAGACTAGAATGGGAATGTCGAGGGATTACGAAAAGGGGGGAGACTGCTGCGATGTTCGGCTTTCTGCTACTGTTGTTGCTTTTCGCTGCTTCCTGTTGCTTTCTGCTGCTTCTGCTGCTTCCTGTTGCTTTCTGCTGCTTCTGGTGCCGGCTGCTGTTTCTGTTTGCTGCTGCGGTTGCGGCTGCTGTTGCTGCTTCGGGAGGGGGCAGGGAATAAGAGAGGGGGTAGAAGAGAAGGAACTATTTGGGTATCGTAGCCAGAAGGAAAGGGGGCTCATCAAAGTAAATTTTCTTTTCATTCATTCATTTTCTGCATTCATTGCCATTTCCTTTCACAAACAAGGATATGAATAGGCTCTTAAAACAAACACTCAACCAACTAACCAATTCCTAAAGAATAGGTAAGTTGCAACTACAAAACAACCCAATTCATCTGCCCCTAAAGACTAGGTAACAAATAAGAAACAAAATAAAAATAGAATAACAAATGAAATTTGAGGTCAAAATTCAAATTTGAACTTTAAATGCTGTAAAGTAGAATAATGGGATAATCTTATTAATGAAGGACGGCTACATATATATAGGTGAGGCTAACCCCTCTCACTTTTGTTCTAGGTAATGTGGGACTAAAGTTCACTATTAATATTATTAATATACCTAACACCCTCCCTAAAGCTGGAGTATTATAGGAGAGGCTAACCCCTCTCATTTTTGTTCTAGGCAATGTGGGACTAAAGTCCATTACTAATATTATTAATATACCTAACACCCTTCCTAAAGTTGGAGCATAGATGTCAACCATGTCCAACTTGTTACATAGAAATTGAACCCGAGGACTCAAAAGAGGTTTCGTGAAGATATCGGCTATCTGATCGTCGGTCCTCATATGGTAGAATTTTATCATCCCCTTTGTATACTCGTCACAGATGAAGTGGATGTCGATTTCAATATGTTTCATCCTTTCATGAAATACATGATTGATTGCAATATGGATATTAGACTGATTATCACACCACATATCTGCTGTGCTCGATCTTGCTTTTTCTCCCAATTACTGTAGAAGATGCTTCATATATAGCACCTCTGCTGTGCAATGAGCAATGGTTTGGTACTCTGCTTCTGAACTTGATCGTGCTATCATACTTTGCTTCTTGCTCTTTCAAGATACCAAATTTTCGCCAATAAATACAGAATAGCCAGATGTATATCGTCTATCTATCAGGCTTGCACCCTAGTCAGCATCAGTGAAACACTCAACATGAGTGTGTCCATGATTCTCCATTCGAATTCCATTTCCATGATTCTCAGAACTGCTTGCCACTGTGGAACTCTTGGAGAAGCCATAAATCTACTTGCAACACTAACTGCGAAAGAGATGTCCGGACGAGTCATGACTGCAAAGTAGTCGAGTTTTCCAACTACTCGTCGATATTGATCGGGATTGATCATCAGGAAATAACTTAGTCCCTGGATCCATAGGTGAGGTTGCTCCATTGGCTTGCATTATTCCTGTATCATTCGGTATGTTCAGTGCATACTTCCTTTGAGACATTATAATGTCCCGCTTACTCCGTGTAATCTTAATGCCCAAGAAATAGTTCAATGATTCCATATCCTAGGTTTGAAATTGTTCTTCGAAAAACTTCTTGAGGCCTGCAATACCTTGGCTGTCGTCTCCCGTGATTATAATATTATCAACATAGACATCAAGTAGTATCCTTCCAGCTGATGTTGGTCGGTAGAATACCGAATGATCCTTCTTTGATTGACACATGCCAAACTGAGTAACATGTGTAAATCGACCAAACCACGCACGAGGTGATTGTTTTAGACCATAGAGGGCCTTCCGCAAATGAGACACTTTATCCTCCCTTGCAACAAACTCGGAAGGTTGCAGCACATGTACTTCTTCATCAAGATATCCGTGGAGGAAAACGAAAACATTCTTGATATCTAACTGAAGCAATGGCCAGCCATAGCGAACAACCAATGCCAAAAGGACACGAACATATGTCATTCTGGCAACAGAAGAGAAGGTCTCGAAGTAATCCTCACCACATGTCTCATAATATCCTTTAGCTACCAGACGAGCCCTTAGGCGATCAAGAGTGCCATCCGGTTTCACTTTGATCGTGAACACTCATTTGTAACCTACTGCCTGTTTACCGGGAGGTAAATCAACTAAGTCCCAAGTATGGTTCTTCCAGAGAGCTTTCATCTCCTCGTTCATAGCAGCACGCCAACCGGAATGTTTGAGACCTTTTTCAACAGTTTTGGGAATCTGAATCTCATTAATAGTAGCCACCAGAGACTGAGTGTGGCTGGTAAGTCATTTGTAGTTGTCAACATACAAGGGATGATCACGAAATGCACAACGAGGGCGAGTTGGTGGCTGAATAGGCAGAACATGCGGAGTTATTGGTGGAACAGGCAGAGGCGAATCAGTAGCCAAAGTAGGATGACTGTGTGGGCATTATTGACGATGTTTATGCGGGTGATGTCGGCACTGACTGAATCGGTGTCTGCGGACCATCGGGCCAGGTGACTGTTTCGGTGAGGGAGGGCACCCGTATGGGGGGCCGTTGCGTTTGAGCAGGAAATATCAAGAAATCCTGTTCCGAATAAACTTGAGGAACTGGATCCGTTGTTTGTGGAAGTGAAGAAAATTCGGTTTCAACAAAGGTAACATTCCGAGTGAAAAAATCTCTTCAAGATGGAAAAAAAGTACCTATACCCCTTTCTGATCTTTAGGATACCCAAGAAAAATAGATTATATTGCCTTGGATCTAATTTAGAAAGAGTCGGTCGGGTATCCGGAACATAGCATAAGCAACCAAAAATTCTGAGAGGTAGATGAAACATCTCTCGTCCGGGATATAGCCTAGAAAATGGAGTATTACCATTAAAAATTGACGATGACATTCGATTAATAAGATAACAAGCGGTAAGAACTGCATTCGACCAAAATCTCTTGGACGTATGTGCTTGAAACATAAGAGCACGCGTTGTTTTCAAGAGAGATGCGATTCTTGCGCTCGGCCACACCATTCTGTTGTGGTGTGTAAGGACATAAAGTTTGGTGGATGTGTCATTGCGGGCCAGATGAGTATCGAGCTCACGAGATAAATACTCACGACCATTGTCATTTCGAAAATTTTTAATTGGAACACCAAATTGTGTTTTGATATATGGAGACCTTGTCAAGAGATGACGATTCTTGCGATCACACCATTCTGTTTTGGTGTGTAAGGGCATGAAGTTTGGTGGATGATGCCATTGCGGGCCAGATAAGTATCGAACTCATGAGATAAATACTTACCTATATTGTCACTCCGAAATTTTTTAATTGGAACACCAAATTGTCATCAACGAATATAACAAAGAAAAATAGATTATATTGCCTTGGATCTAATTTAGAAAGAGTCGGTCGGGTATCCGGAACATAGCATAAGCAACCAAAAATTCTGAGAGGCAGATGAAACGTCTCTCGTCCGGGATATAGCCTAGAAAATGGAGTATTACCATTGAAAATTGACGATGACATTCGATTAATAAGATAACAAGCGGTAAGAACTGCATTCGACCAAAATCTCTTGGACGTATGTGCTTGAAACATAAGAGCACGCGTTGTTTTCAAGAGAGATGCGATTCTTGCGCTCGGCCACACCATTCTGTTGTGGTGTGTAAGGACATAAAGTTTGGTGGATGTGTCATTGTGGGCCAGATGAGTATTGAGCTCACGAGATAAATACTCACGACCATTGTCATTTCGAAATTTTTTAATTGGAACACCAAATTGTGTTTTGATATATGGAGACCTTGTCAAGAGATGACGATTCTTGCGATCACACCATTCTGTTGTGGTGTGTAAGGGCATGAAGTTTGGTGGATGATGACATTGCGGGCCAGATGAGTATCGAACTCATGAGATAAATACTTACCAATATTGTCACTCCGAAAATTTTTAATTGGAACACCAAATTGTGTTTTAATTTCAGCATAAAAATTGTACCATATATTAAATAATTCGGAGCAATTTTTCATCAGATAAACAAATGTGACATGAGAGTAGTCATCAACGAGTATAACAAAGTATTTGAAACACATGGTTGATTCCACCGGACATGGTCCCCATATATCAGAATACACCAACCGAAAAGGAGCGAAAGTTTTTATTATGACTCACTGGATAGGGAACCCGATGATGTTTAGTGAAATGACACGACGTACAATTAAAGGAAGTAGGAATATTTAAAGATGGATACATTTTCTGGTGAGCTTGGTTAGATGGATGGCTTAACTGACAATGTAACTTGAAAGGATCGGGTTTCACGCCGGTACAGACAACCGAAGAAGGTGCGTCAAACAAGTACAAACCTCCAGCCACATGTCCCTTATCAATCGTCTTTCCAGTCTTTAGATCCTGAAAAACACAACTATCAGGGAAAAATATTACCGAGCAATGCAGTTCACGAGTAATTTGACTAATTGAAATTAAACTGAACGGGTTCCCAGGTGTAAGCAATACAAAATTGAGCGACAGTCCTGAAGAAAGGCTGGCACTTCCACGTCCTTGGACTGTCAGGAAACCTCTATTGGCAACAGTAATGCCAGAAATACGACCGACATGGACATAATTATGTATCATACCTACGCCACCGGTCATGTGAGCAGACGCACCAGAGTCAATTACTCACTGTTTGGGCTTTACTAAGCATGCTGTTGAGTATCCGGCTTTGGCTTTAGATGTGGAATTGAGCGACAGTCCGGAAGAAAGGCTGGCACTTCTACGTCCTCGAACTGTCAGGGAACCTCCATTGGCAGCAATAATGCCAGAAACACGACCGACAGGGACATAATTACATATAGCTGCGCCAAGGTCATGTGAGCAGACGCACCAGAGTCGATTATCCACTGCCTCGACTTTACTAAGCATGCTGCTGAGTATCCGGTTGTGGATCAAGACGTGGAAGTTTCACCACGACGTGAGCTTGGAAATCAAGGAACTCTGTATACGACTCCGAAGCCATCTGAACAGATCGGACACCGTCATCAGGGACATCAGTTGTGATATTAGCGTCATGTGCTTTAGTGTATTGTCAATAGAAATGGCCAAGCTGACCACAATTAAAGCATGTGCGTGGTCGTCCTCCATTGCGACCACCATTATCGCGGCCTCCATCACGACCAGTATTGCGGCCACCACATCGTCCACCACGGCCACCACAAATGCCTGCTGTATGAGCAGCACCAAGAGCAGAGAGATCAGCAGGAGCATTACCCGGAGTGGTCTCTACGACTTTTGCTGTTTGAAGGACACGATAATGTGCTTCCATTAAAGATGGAATGTCAAGATCTAACAATGTTCTGAGATCGAGCAGAGTCCACTTCATGACAGAGAGACGAGATATGCCATAACATGAAGATGCTCACGTTGACCCTAGCTTCATTGATATCTGTTGTAAGGGACAATATACGATCAACCTCATCAGTTATAGTCTTAAAGGTCCTATAGTGATCCTTATGAGATTTCTCTCCCTGATTAGCTCTATATATGCCAACGACCGAGTCGTAGATACGAGACAAATCGCGTTTGCCATCAAACGTCGCTGCTAGGACCTTCCACAATTTCTTAATAGAGTCCGTATTCTGAACCATGTCTTCCACCGATGGTTCTATGGAGTTCATCAACTGTGTAAATAGTCGACTATCATCTGTATTCCATTGCTCAAAGATGGGATCAGTCTTTGTTGGGGGGTTGTCAGTCAAATGTTTGGACAACCTCATCCCTCGAATCGTCTTCTCGACCTTTTGCCAGATTGAGTAGCCTTCTGGTCCGTCCAACCATCGGTCGACAAGTCGAATCGAAGAAATCGTTACGTCAGTGTCCGTTGGTTCCACCATTGCATTTCTAACACTAGTGTCTGTAGCACTGCTATTCGCCACAGTGCTAGTCATCTTGCAATACTTTCGATTCGACCATCGATTTGATCTTTAGAACTTGATAATCACATCAATTCTACAAATGCCTAGTAACGTGGCCAGAACTGGCACGCGCATAGGAAGTAGAGATGAAAGTGGATCACACAAGCCAGGACAGATAGGTAACCCAAGTTATCCTCTGTTAGATCCCGATGTGAAGATCAAGGAAAGGAACAAAGGTTCACGCAAGACAAGCACCTTGTCTGCTCTTCGTTAAATTTTTGACACCAACGTTGGAAGTCAGAGGTTCCAGCAAACAACACCAATGATGTTTACCTTCTGAGTATCCCAAGTTAATGTTTAAGGCAGAGGTTCCTTCAAACAAACTTGTTATTTATCCTCTGTGAATCCCAAAAAATTAATGTTGGAAATTCAGAGGTTCCTGCAAGCAAACCATTGTTTACCCTCTGAGGATCTCAACATTCTTTTTTTTTTTGGGAAGTAGGTTAGGTTTTGGAGGGGTTGGGCGACGGCTAGTGGAAAGAAGCAAGGGTTAGGGTTGGCACATGATCCATGGAGGGGGGGGGGGGGGGGGGGGGGGGGGGGGGGGGGGGGGGGGGGGGAGAGCGGATGGTGGCAGCAGCAGCCGGGAGGGGGGGGGGGGGACTTGGGTGGGGGGCAGGGGGTTGGGCGTCAGCAGCAACAACAACATCAGGTGAAGATTGGAGAGGGGCAGGGGGGGGAGGTCCTTCAGCAGGGGGCGGTCGCAGCAGGCAGTAGCAGCAACAGTGGGGGTAGGGAAAGAAGCAAGGATTAGGGTTGACACATGATCCATGGAAGGGGGGGGGGGGGGGAGCGGATGGTGGCAGCAGCAGCCGGGTGGGGGGCAGGGGGTTGGGCGTCAGCAGCAACAACAACATCAGGTGAAGACTGGAGAGGGGCAGGCGGTGGGGGGGGGGGGGGGGGGGGAGGTCCTTCAGCAGGGGGCACTCGCAGCAGGCTGTAGCAGCAACAGTGGGGGTGGGGTGGGGGGGGGGGGGGTTGTGGGGTAGGGGGGCGCTGGAGTGGGACGACAACAACAGGGGTGGGGGTGGGTTAGGGTTAGGTTTTTCCCCCTTCCTTTGGGGGGGGGGGGGGGGGGGGGGGGAGAGAGGTGTGGATGGGTTAGGTTTTGATACCATGTAGAGTAGAATAAAGAGAATCTTATTAATGAACAGCAGGCTGTAGCAGCAACAGTGGGGGTGGGGTGGGGGGGGGGGGGGTTGTGGGGTAGGGGGGCGCTGGAGTGGGACGACAACAACAGGGGTGGGGGTGGGTTAGGGTTAGGTTTTTCCCCCTTCCTTTGGGGGGGGGGGGAGAGAGGTGTGGATGGGTTAGGTTTTGATACCATGTAGAGTAGAATAAAGAGAATCTTATTAATGAAGGAGAGCTACATATATATAGGAGAGACTAACCCCTCTCATTTTGTTCTAGGCAATGTGGGATTAAAGCCCACTACTAATATTATTAATGTACTTAAATGGACTCATGTCTATGGACCAATTAACTAAACAATTATATACAAGCTTGATTCTAGATATAAGGAGATCCAAATTCTTGATATTTTTCCCATCCAAGCAACGTAGAAGATTTCCTAAACATCTATTAAACACTCCAACGAGATTCATTCGATAATGCGGCAATTGTCCTTGTAAATAGCAAACTCTATAGGGACAAGACATCTTTTCTTAACGCTGGTAGATGACTCATCTACCCATCTAACCCTATACGGGTTAGGGTGAGTTTCAATCTTAAGACTAGTCTTGGCTATCACGTTAGATGCAATAGCGTTAACACAACTTCCACTATCCAAAATCACCTTACATGATTGATTACCAATTCTAATAAAGGTGTGGAAAATGGAGGTATGATGCCAATCATCAGTGTCTCTAGCTCGTGACAAGACACATTTAACAACACAAGTCTAGGGTTTTTGCGCCCCTTATCAACATTAAAAGGGTCGAGGAACTCTTAATGAGACCCATATATCCATCGTCTTCAGGACGATCATGTTCGCACTCTCTTAGATATGATTCATGTTCGACTACGTTGTCATCTTGGTCTTCGTCGGGTTGATCATCTACAAGAAGGGTTCGAGTCGGACACTGATGTGCATAATGACCATAACCATGCCACCTATAATACTCAGTACGGGGATTGGCCTTAGGAGCATCCCCAAGTAAACCCTTTTAATTGGGGTTTCTTGACGACGATGGTACACTAGGTTTTGGCTTGGGTTGGGACTGATTAAACCTAGGGTTCGACTTCGTTGGTTCTGTTAGAGGTAGTCCATGAATCACGCTGCTTATTTAAAGAGAGTCTTTGAAATCTGTCAAGTTCCTCAACCAATTGATAAGCATGCTCTAATGACGTCACCTCACGCAGAAACGACTCACGTTGTAAGTCATCTCGAAGCCCAGACCTAAACCTTGAAAGGGTCATTCCAATATCTACTGTCACTCCATATCGAATTAAATATTCGTTGAATTTGGAGATGTATTCTGTGACATGATTATTTCCTTGGGCCAGTTTCTGTCATTGGTCCAAGTGTCTTTGTCAGTAGGAAGTTGGCAAATATTTTTCTTTCATCTCATCCATGTAAGAATGGTTTCTTGCCTCCTTTGTACCAACAATTGTCCAACACTTTACCAATGCAACTTAGCTTATCGAAAAAAGCTTCATTGTTGCAAAACGGACTTTCCTGGCCTCAGATATATATAATACCACCGAAAATAGTGGTCCATGTTTGTCATCTAGTCGATGAAAACTTTTGGGCCCAGTTGACCGTCAAAAGTAGGCGCTTCTATTTTCATGCTTCTCATTGTTCTCTCGTCTCCTAAATCCTGATGAGGTCTCGGGGGTGGCATATAGTAATGATGTCTAACGTGGTCATTCCTACGATGATTTGAACCCCTATGTCTGTCTCTATTCATCTCTCGATGGCCACTGTGATGGGAACCCTCATCTAGCAGGCCAAGAGTTCTATGACGTTCACGTTCGAGTCTTTCAAGTCGATTTTTCGTATCTTCATTAGACGTTTTTAGCGCATTGATATCTTTTTCCATGTTAATTAGGCGGTTTAGAATTTCTTGCAACATTTGATCTTGTTCAAGGGTCATATCATGGGTGGGTTGGTATTGTCCACCGCTACGAATGCTCATAAAATGTGATATGGGTCCTAACAAAATTTTATATGTTCTCAGTGCACAAGTTGAAAAATGAAACTTAACTATGCTCTGATACCAAAAATTGATGCGGAATGGGTGCGACTTAAAATCAACAAATTAATTTGAATTAAAGTATGTTCATTTAAATCTCTACTAATTATCAAATAATTTATAAGTCGCAAAATTAATGGTTGTATTAGGCAAGAGATCATAAGCTAGTATGCAATCCTTAGAATTTTACAAGAAATTGAATCAAGTTACCACTAAATTAGATAGTTCTCTATTTAATATGTAGATTGATAACCACAATTTCCTTTTTTTTTGTAGAAGCACTCAAATTATGGGTAGATCAGCAGGTTATTGATAGCATATTGGATGGTAGATACAATAGTCATACTTACTTGATTTAGAATGAATAGGGAGAATAGAATCGGAATGTCGAGGGATTACTAGAAGGGGGAGACTGCTGCGATGTTTCTGTTTTCTGCTTTTGCTTTTCGCTGCTTTCTGCTTCTTATGCATTTGCTTTTGCTGCTGCTTTCTGCTGCTTCTGCAACTGCTTTTCTGCACTGCTTTTCATCTGCAGCCTGCTACTGCTTCTGTTTGCTGCTGCGGCTGCTGTTGTCTGCTTCGGGAGGAGAGAGGTAAGGGGGTAGGGAATAAGAGGGGTAGAAGAGAAGAAACTATTTGGCTATAGCAGCCAGAAGGAAAGGGGGCTCATCAAGTAGCCAAAAGGAAAGGGGGCTCATCAAAGTATTTTTTTCATTCATTCATTCATTGCCATTTCCTTTCACAAATAAGGATATAAATAGGCTCTCAAAACAAACACTCAACCAACTAACAAATTCCTAAGAAATAGATAAGTTGCAGCTACAAAACAACCCAAATCATCTCCCCCCTAAAGACTAGGTAACAAATAAGAAACGAAATAACAAAATAAAAATAGAATAACAAATGAAATCTGAGTTCAAAATTCAAATTTGAACTTTAAATGCTAATTCCAATTGAAGTCATGATGCGCCGTATTCTATGTTGGTAAGTCTTCGCATGGTAGTCAAAGGCGCGTCTCGCAGCAAGGCGTAGCATCTGCGCCTCGCACCTCACTAGGTGAGGCCCCTTTCTCCGGGCGCGCCCAAGGCGAGCCTTAGGTGCGCCTTTCAGCAAGGCGCAACAAAGAAAAGGCACGCCTTATGTATTTTTTGTTTTTTACAAAAAAAATGAGACGAAGAGAGAACCCTTACCTCATACTAGTGGAAAGAAGGTAGTCCTTTCCATGGTTGCCAAAGTTGGCTACAATTGAACTTGAAAAACTAAAATTTACTAAAAGCGTGGTAGAAAGAATACAAATTCTTGTTAGTTCTGTTGAGTGCTATTGTTGCTCTGCTAGTTTACTTGATTATATTTTAACATATTTTTGTTGGTTTTAATATGTTATTTGATTTTATTTATTACATTACTAATTTATTTATGTATATTTTTATTTTTTTTATTTTGCACCTCGCTTTGCTCGGACGTGCGCCTTAAGTACGCCTTGCGCCTCGGACGATATGGACCCTTTGCGCCTCGAGTGTGCCTTGCGCCTTTGACTACTTGAGTCTTCGTAATTGGGGGCATGATGTCCTCATCATTGCATATAATCTTTAATATCTCCTAAAATTTTCATCCACTACTATCTTGTTGTTACCAGACATGATATAGCACTTACCATGAATGTTGCAGATACCAGTCAACATATTGGTTTTGACTAGCAAATGCCACCAATCAACAAATATACTCATCTGTATCATTTTGATTAAAATCGGCAAAATAGTGCCGTAAATTCGATATATCAACTGATAGGAGGGAAATGTTGGGCGACATTTACACAAATTGGTTTTATATGTTGATGAGTTTTCTGAAAATCCTACCAGTAACCCAAGAACTCAAGTTAAACTCCAACTCTCTCTCTCTTCTGTTGACCCTAACCCCAACGTTTTCTTCTGTGTCATTGACCTTGAACTGTAGCTGCCAAATTCTTAACTTGATTGCTCTCTCTCTTTTGTCCGAGTATCTTTTTCTCTCGATCCATCTCTTCTGGCCTCTATTTTGAACTCAAAAAGGGTCTATTTTTTTTTTAAGTTTATCCAAAATTTGAGCCTAGGTCCTCTTTACTCTTTAAGTAGCATAGCAAAAGCTCCTTCCTCTATCAGTAGGACTGAATTATTGATCACACATTTTTTCCAATTATATTTTTCAGATTTAGTACATATCATATATTACATATTATAATGATTTTAAAATGTCTCCGACATCAGAAATCGGAGATTAGAAAATCCAAATATGACATGAACTCTAATTTACATCTGCAACATTTCTTAAGATCAGTTTCTTTTTCCATCTTCCTTCTTGTCATTATATCTTTATGTAGTATTGAGTTCTCTCTATTTAATTTATACAATCTAGGCCTTGTTCTCGTGTATAGTATTGAGTCTTCCATTTACTAATGCCCAACTTTTGAGTTGATGTTGGTGGCTCCGTCTTTGTTTGCTAATGCTGTTGTTTATTGCTGTTTTTTTCCCCTAACAGTTTCCATAAGGCGATTTTTCTCTCATGTATTGTTTAGTATTGCTCTTGTTTAGAGCAAGGTCCAAATTATCGGTATAGGTTTGGATCCTTTCCGATGAGTATTGGAATAGGCGGTTTAGGCATTTTCAGCTATTTTGGATTGGAGTGTTGGGTTAGTCGTTTCAGAAAGAAAAGTGCTAAAAACTCATTCAAAAAGCTAGAAATATTTAATATATTTAACTATGTTGTACTGAACGCTAGACGAGGCGAGGCGACAGGCCACCCGCCTCGCCTAGGCGCTGCCTAGACGCCCGCCCAGCATCCACAGCTTTGAATCAATTTTTTTTGCAACTATGTATGTAGTATAACTAATAAGCAATAAGCATTAAGCATTAAACAATAAGCATAAAAGTAATATAAGAAGCAAAAAAAATATATGAAATAATCAATATTCACAACATCAAGTAAGGATAATAGGCATAATTGGCGACCCTAGCGACTCTAGGCGGGCCTTTTTTTCCCTATAGACGACCCTAGACGGGCGCCTAGACGAGCAAAACGTCACCCAGGGAAATTATCCCGGGTCGAGGCGAGACATCTCCAACCTTGATGCCTAGACGTCGCTTGTGACAACATAGATATTTAGACATTTTTATACATTATATGTCGTTATTCATTAGTTTTAAATGGAATTCTATTAATGTAGACGAATTTTGTGAATTTATAGATATACAACTTCGATAGATGGTAATGGTTACGATTTATCAATAGAAATCATATTAATACACTATGAATCGAATCATTATGCTGACACTAATTTTTTTATTTTTCTATCTTTTTCGTTCAATTTTTTCTA
Organism: Iris pallida; assembly: GCA_029216955.1. Classification (NCBI taxonomy): domain Eukaryota; kingdom Viridiplantae; phylum Streptophyta; class Magnoliopsida; order Asparagales; family Iridaceae; genus Iris; species Iris pallida. Next base: position 862,710 of record JANAVB010021200.1, read on the forward strand.
CCGAATTGACCGAGAACAGGCCCTCAACTACGGTTTCGGTCGGTATCAGATCGCGACATACCAAGTTGTATCGGTATTGGCTGGGTCTATATCGTACAAACTATGGTTTAGAGGTGGAGCAATTAAAGACAATGGGAGAAACTCGTTTTGCGTCGTTTGTACATATTCAACACATACTAATATATTCTTGTGAGGAGGAACGATAATATAGTAGTTAAGGGAGCCTCTAGGACTAGAGGTAGGCTTATATGAATATAGTTTGAAGTTTAAAAAGGGCATGGTTTTTGTTTGTGTTACAGGGGACATAGCCCTTAACAAAGCCGAATAAAAGGGAATTCAAACAACCGACCATAAATTTGGGACAAAGGCTTTGTTGTTGTAGTAGTTTTCATTTCTAATTTATTTAATGAGCTGAACATGTTTCACATGCTACAACTTGAGGTAGAGCATAAGATTTTGTGAGCCTGTGTAGCCTACCTTTATATATATATATATATATATATATATATATATATATATATATATATAAGAAGGGTTTTTTTTGGGAGGGGGAGAGAGAGAGAGAGAGAGACGCACGCACACACTCAAATCACCTTGATAAAGCATGCCACTTGAGCAATGCCTCTAGCAACACTAGGAAAGTAACTTGTGTAGATGGTGACAAGATGCAAACTGAGGTTAGGAAAAGCCGCATCACTTAATGGACCTGTCTTATTTCATTTTTGTATGTTAATACTCTTGAGCAAGGTTCATGTATTGGAATTCGTTTCAGACCATTTCTTACAAGTATCAATATAAACAATTTTAAAGTGGTCCCGTTTTGGAGTTTCAAATTTTTGAGGTTGGGAAAAGCCAAAAATTAATTAAAAAATATTTAGAAAAAACTAGAAGCATAATTTGATGCAGTATGGGACAATATTCTACATTGTTGAATCATGTACCCACTATAGATATTGTTGTTTGTTTTGTTTTGTTTGCTTTTGGACATAGTACCTCCATGATACATGTTTTGAATGACATAATGCTAAGATGTATGAATATTATAAATTTACAGATATACGATTTCAACAAATGATAATGGTTACTGTATCAAGACAGTGTAACATGTTGATCTTCGAAATGACCTAATCATTTGCGTCAATATTGCTTTTGTCGTATTCTCGTTTTATTCAACTTATCTTTGAGGAATCGACCGGGAAAAAGAGCCCCAATTTCAAATCGGTAGTATGACACTGTATTTAAGAGGTGGGGTTTAGTATTGTATCTCGAGGTGCCAAAATGACATGATACAATATACATATCGATATTGACCGATACGTGAACCTTGCTTTTGAGTTATTTATTCCATCATCATTGATATCTTATTATGTTACAAGCCGTTGAGGCTTTTCTTTTTGGAGATAAGTGTCCGCTTTGATATGTTTTCTAAACTTTCTTTCTGAAAACAGTTTTTTGAAAGTAAGTTATAAAGCTGTTTTCTGAGTACATATATTCTGACTTTGCGTTTTGTTACTTTCATGATTTCATCTCAAAAATAGTTTTTTGAAAAAAAATAGATTATATTTTGTAAAGTAATTTGTTTAACAAAATTTTGTGTCATATTTTCCGTGTCATATTTCCTTTATCTACATATCTGACACGCATCCAGTTCCAACCAGAGATCCCGTACCCGTCGAATCCCGTCAAGAAACCCTATATCGCCGACGAGAACGTGTACGGCCGTGTCACTATCCGCAACGACGGCCTCGATCTCGTAGGCAACCTAGCACCGGCTAGAGCGCCGGCCACAATAGTGAGCTTGTCGAGGAGGTCGCAGGCCAAGGCCATGGCAAAAGGCGGAGGTCTGGTGCTTCCCCCGCCTCCTCGTCCCTACGCACGAGCTGGCTAACTTATCGAGGAGGTCGTAGGCGACCCAATGCCGGCCACAGCATCAAGCTCGCGAATCTACGGGCGATGCAGCTTCCGCAGTCGGTCGAGGACAACCGCCCCCTCCTAAACCCTAACCCTAGGCGTAGACCTCCTGAAGGATCTCTACCACTGATCTTCACAAATCCTCCCGATGGAGCTTGTCGAGGAGATCACATGCCATGGCCAAGGGCGTAGAGTGTGGCCTAGAGGGGCTGAGGCGGCTGCTGTGACGATCCCGATCCGATGTCGACGTAGACTGTGGCCCAGCGACAGTGGACCAAAAACCCCATGGTCGAGATCTCCTCCACCACCGATCTTCACAAATCCTCCGGATGCTCACGGCTTCTTCGTCACCGTCGTCGTCGTTGATCTCCCGTTCGACAATTCCTATACCATCGACCCTTTCTTCCTTCGTGTCTCCTCCACCAACCCCTCCATCCTCTTCCACCATCTCCCCAAGATCACCTCCTCCTAGGGCTGTAAAACGATTCAAACAGTTCGCATTCGGCTCGTGTTCAGCTCAATCCAAGTTCGGTTTAAGCTCGTTTGTGGACTAATCGATACTGAGTTCGACCATGGGTTGTTCGACTCGATCTTGTTCGCAAACAGGCTCGGTCTCGGCTCGGTTTCTCATATTAGGACTTTTTCTAGTATATGTTATGCCTTTTTTAATAGATAGACATACATTTTATCTTAGAAAATTTACTCTTTTTTTTTGTTCTTTATATGATGGTAAATTTATGATGTACAGAACATAAGTAATTCAATAAAAAAGTCTTTAAAACTTGAGAGAAATAGTGTGATAGTCTATACAACATGTCATATAAATATTCACTAGTAGGGCTGTAAAACGATTCAAACCGTTCGCATTCGGCTCGGTCCAAGCTCGGCTCGAATCAAACTCGTTCGATAGTTAAGTTAAACCAAGCTTGAACACTCTTTGTTCGAGCTCGTTCGTTCGATTTTCAGCTCTACCTCCTCCAAGGACAGCTTTTTGCCAGGCGTCGGCGTGGGCGTCGCTGAGGAGCTCGGTGTCCTTTCGTACTTCTTCTTCCCCAGTTGTGCCATTGGAAGGCGGAAATAGAGAGGGAGGAACTGGCCGAAGTTGTCATCATACTTCTTCTTTCTCTCGGAGAGTTGCCGCTACTCCAAAGAAAAAGAAAAAGTTGCTGCTGCTCCTATGCTGTTCCCAAGGTGTGGAGAGTATTTATTTGGTTTTGAGAAAAGCGACTCTAAACAGTTGACTCAGGCAACTGTTTTCTCCTCCACTCCCAAAGCTCCTTTTAAACTCGAGTTTTCTGAATTTTTTTTTTTTTTTAGAAAGAGAAAACGAAGTGCGAGGGTCCAAACGCTTTTTACAACCAAAATAGTATTTTAACTCAGATAGTTGAGTTAAAACATGTAACCAAGCAGACATTAGTCATTGAGCGAAGTTCTAAATGCTTGTTCACTATTTACTATTGTGACATTCAGGTGGGCTTTTTCCTAAAGCGAACTTGTTTGTTTGTTGTATTTTCTCTGTCAATTTTGTGGATCACTAGTTCTTGGATAACATGTTATTCATATACTTTTAAATTCTTTCATATGCTTTATGCATGTCTATTATAGTGTTATGAGATTTTGCATCTTTAATTTTTTTTTTTTTCATAATATGATGACAGATTGCATGATTTGCATCATGTTTTGCTGCACATTTAAATTTTATTTTTGAATTTCCCTTCCAATTTCTAATTTAGTCTGTCTGACGAATTGCAATCTTATATATTGTATAGTTGCATTATGCTGTGATCTTTTGATTGCATTTCTCTTTATATTTCAGATACCTGAAATGTCGGACCATAAGGAAGAGCAGGGTGCTAATATTGTTGGTTTGAAGATCAAAGTATGGTGGCCAGATGACAAGAAGTAAGATCACAGTATACTATATATATATATATATATATATATATATATATATATATGAACATCAAGCTTTAAAAGTTAATCTTGTGTATCGAGTTAGGTAATAGGGAAGTTGGTATTGGCTTGAATATGTGTGATGTAACATATGAAGTGCTCTGTTATCACATAATTTGAATTAAATCTTCTGTACAGTAAATTCTTGGCAACATACGTCTTATATAATGCGGTCTCTTGCACAGATCAATGCAATTATCTATAGATATCATCTTGTATCTTCGTCTACACACACTTTATATTCCATGGGAAATGTGAGGGTGCTCCTTGATTGCATGAGCTTAACTTGTGCATATCCAAAAGGTAGGTCTGCCTACCTGTTGACTGGCTGAAAAGGTTTTATGGCATGGCCCTCATGCTCATAGTTAGCTTGGTTAGTAATATGGCACCGACAGAGAGGGTTGACATTAGGTCGACAGCCTGTTATAAAGACTTAATTGAGTCTTTTATGGAGCTTTCTTTTGCCCCATAGCAGATGATGATGATTACTGTTGTAGGTTGTTGACATTAGGTCGACAACCTGTTATAAAGACTTAATTGAGTCTTTTATGGAGCTTTCTTTTGCTCCATAGCAGATGATGATGATTACTCTTGTAGGTTACTGTGTTGTTGCCATAGGAATAATATTAATAATTTGTTTTGTGCTGCACTCGATTTCAAGGTATTATAATGCACGCTAGACATGGAAATTGAGCATCTAAAAGCATCTCTTTCATGTTGGACTTGTTGACAGAAATGAGAGAAATGTGGGCTATATTTGGACTATTTTCCTTCAGTGGTTATTGAGTTGATGAAAGCACATCATATATCCTTCCCATAGAAGTGTGATGTACTCCCACATGTATGTCTTGTATATGTAGTGACTCCATCATGAGTATATCTCATTTTATTATCATTCACCCTTGATTCATTTTTTTTCCTTCCGCGGTTGGGGTCAAATAATGGTTTTCTTCGGTATAACCTCGTCAATTAATGATAACATCCTTTCAAAGGATAATATGGAGTTCATATAGTTCATGTTGTCAAGATTTCGTTGATTCTAATTTATATTATGTTGGTGCAGGTTTTATCATGGTGTCATTGATAAATTTGATCATCTGACAAAGAAACATACGGTAAAATGATCAACAAGACCTCGACTTAGCAATTTTCTTTTGTTACTAAATGCAGTTATTTATGATTCTCTGGATGATGAACTTACTTAATATCCTGATATTGTTCAATTTCTTGTTAGTAATTTTCTCAACTTTCATTTTACATAACTTTGAAGTGGTGGTATCTCACTCATAGTGTTCTTCATAAACAAAGACTGGGTGTCTGCACTATCGACCAACATTGTTGCTCATCAGCCGTGCAGACCAGCTTTTGCATGTATTGTTCCTATATTGACTGAAATTATCGAGTTTGACTAGCTTGTACCAACGTGTACCCTTGAAACCTCTGTTGTTAGTATCTTAGGATACACACGATACATATCTTAACATACGATATATTATCATTTCGTTACGGATCGACTATGATACAATATACTACAATTTCTTGACGTATCAATTGATCTTATACAATATATATACTACATAGCTTGATATGTAGTATCAATTTTTTTACTCGAGTCTTGTAATGTGTACATACGAATATGGATTCTGGAACTAGAGAGACCTGTAAAGATGAAACAAGGAAAAATTATGAGAAAATTATGTTAAATCACGATCATGTATGGATTTAGAAAGTCTAGACATAATCTCCTAGAGTTATTGTATCATAGGATTATAGGATACGATACATGAGTTGACAAACCTAGGTTAAAACATTTATTGGTCCGATCAGCCAATGAAGACCAGATTCTGTTGATGCTGGACTGATTTGAGGTATATCAATTGGGGTCTGGCTTTATATTAAGTGATAGTGGGTCATACCGGCTTGGACTTAGGCTTCTGATATTTGCTCATGTGTAAGGTGGTTAGTTACCGATTGACCTGAGCTTAAGCCAGGTATACACACATTTTCAAACTGGTTGGATTTAAGCTAGTCAACTTGAATATGTTCAAGTCTCAAACAATTCAGTTGCAGCTCCAGGGTTACTGGAAGTACATTGCTACGGAACTTTCAAAATAAGATGCCATCAAGTTGAGATAATTTCCGACATTTTCTTATATTTTAGGTGTTGATACCAATATTTTGCTTTTGAAACTTGAGCGACTGGAAACGATTTGTTGACGATACTCAATTGATATTCATAAAAGCATACAACGAATTAGGGGCATGTTTGTTCTATTGGCCGATACTGGTACATATCGACCAATATTGCACTGGGTTTGGCATGTTCCGAAAGATAATCCCCATTTGATATTTGTTGATATTGACTGATGTCGATATTCTCTCTCCCCGGCAATTCAACAAAGAAGTGAAAAATGAAAATACAACTAGAAGAAAACATAATGTCGACACATTTGATTGATTCGGTTGTGCCCAAGATGGACATACAGGGGTGTAGGCACATGGTGCCGAGGGGGCGCGGCTGCGCCCCTTGGAGTTTCAAGAATTTTGTTTTTGGTCTCCTACTCCAGCTGTGGGAGAATGTGACGCAGTCCTTTTTCCTTCTTTTGTGGATTTTGTACTCTTTTTTTTTCCTCTTCTTCAAATGGATCCCATAGCTGAGATCTGGCAGTCCCCCCTCATTGGGTCCAACCTACCATCTTCACCACCATCGGAGGAGGAGTTGCGATTGACTACTCCATTGGCGACTCTATGGTCACCGATGTTACCGAAGTCGTGCTGCCAACGGGACCAGGGCCTGCCTTGAGTTTATGGGGGCCCTAGGCAAACTTTCAAAATAGGGCCCATATAAATAGGGCTCATATATAATATTAAAAAAATTTAAAACTGAAATAAAAGACGATTAAAAAAATGTTACAACCAAGAATTGAAACTAGGACCTCTAGTGTGCAAGTTTAACATAATAGCCGTACTACAATTGTTTTGTTTTAAAAGAGGACCATGTTACATATTACTTCTACTTTAGATACAAGATTATTAATATATATATGTATAAATTAAATTTTTTGGGCCCTCATATTTCATGGGGCCCTGGGCGATCGTCCTGGCCGCCCTGGGCCAGGACCGGCCCTGAACGGGACCCTCCTCCGCTTCTGCTGCCGAATCGACGACGACTCCTCCAGGCTCCTCTCCACCGACAACAGAAACGACACGTTATGCTGCTCTGTCTTACTTAGGGTTTAAATTCGTTGTCGATCTAGTGCTTCCAACTTCAATTTTAGAGATGGTCTCTCTTGTTTTAGGGACTTTGCCAGAGTTTAACTGGTCAAATGTTTGCTAATTCATCAATAGTTTGGGCTTTGGTGATCTATTGTTTTGTTGTTGAGGAAACAATTTCTCTACTTTTGGTCCCATCTAAATGGAGTTGATTTCGAGCACAACACTAGGGCGAGATGAGTTCATTGAACTTTCATAACCAATTTTATGCTTAATTGTTAAAGCCATGTGTTTTCTTTCTCCTGGTTGAAGAGTAAGCACAAACCTCCGGAAAAAAAAGTTGTACAATATTGAAGTGTAAGCCGAAACTGATGTTACTTCCGAGTCGCCATCTCCGTAAAACATAAGTTGGAAGTGAGCGGCATCATATTGTACAATCCTAAACAAAAGGCTAGATCTAGGAAGTGCCAACGCTTTTATTATTGGTGCCGTATCTATGTCGCATAGTGAGCATAGAGTCGGGCACATAATGCACTCCTAATATACATTTTTTTGTTTATGAAGGAATCAAAAGTCTGTCTAAGTCTCCCTTTGGTGAAGACATTTGTAATTTGTTGAGTTGATGGCAAACATGGAATGCAAATAACTCCACCTTCGAGCTTCTCTTAGAATCTTGTAGATAGCTTTCATGTGCTCTTTACAAGGAGCATGCATGAATTGGCTTACCATACTCACAACAAATGAAATATCTGGTCGAGTGTGGGATAAATAAATCAACTTTCCTACCAATCGTTGATATTGACTCTTGTCCACTAGAACTCCTTAATCTTTTCCAACTTCGAGTTGAATTCCATAGGAGTATATGAAGGCTTGCATCCAGTCATCCCTGTTTCTTTCAAGAGATCTGGAATATATTTCTGTTGAGAAACCGATATACCTTTCTTTGATCTGGCAATCTCCATCCCAAGAAAATATCTAAGCTGTCCAAGATTCTTAATCTTGAACTCAGATGATAGATTCTTTTTTAATTTGTTCATTTCCTCAATATCATCGCCAGTGAGGATAATGTCATCTACATAAACAATCAGTACAATTTTTCCTTTAGTTGAAGTCTTTATGAGCAACATATGGTCTGATTGTCCCTATTAAAAACCTTGGATTTTTACAAATCTTGTAAACCTCTTGAACCAGGCTCTGGGAGATTGCTTGAACCCATACAAAGACTTCTTTAACTTGCAAATCTTCTTTCAAAACTGTCACCAAACCCTGGAGGAGCTTGCATTTATACTTCTTCTAAATCACCATTCAAGAAGGCATTCTTAACATCTAATTGATGAAGAGGCCAATCCAAATTAACTGCAAGAGATAATAATACCCTTACAGTATTCATCTTGGCAACTGGAGAGAATGTCTTGGAATAATCAATACCATAGGTTTGTGTAAAACTTTTGGCAACCAACCGAGATCTATATCTTTCAAGAGAAACATCGGAGTTGTATTTTACTGTGAATACCCACTTGCATCCAACTGAAGTCTTTTCTTTTGGAGGATCCACCATTTCCCAAGTCCTGTTCTTTTCCAGAGGTCAAATTTCTTCAAGAACAGCTTCCCTCTATTCAGGAACTTCTAGAGCTTCTTGTATGTTCTTAGGAATAACCACACACGACAACTTTGAGGTAAACGCCTGAAAGGATGGAGACAGACTCTGGTAGCATAAAAAATTGTACATGGGATGTTTAGTGCAAGCTCTAGTACCTTTCCTAAGAGCAATGTGCATTTCTGATGTTTTATCTGACTCAAAAATGGGATTCGAATTAGGAATAGGATTAGAATTAGGCTGAGTGTTACCTGATTGGTCTTCATCTTCCATATTTGTCCTTGGGGCAAATTCTAAGCCATATTCCAAGGTGTTGGTTTCTTTTTCTCGTTTTGAATATCTCCTCATATAGACTTCCTCTTTATGTCGGAGTCCATCTTGTCCCGCACACATTTCTTTTCCTTCCTGAGCTTCATCCTGTAATGGTATAGACACTTGATCCCTATTTTCATTGTTTGAGACATTATCAATTGAGTTGGGATTGGGAATAATATCCACACTTTCCAGGATTATATACAGTCTCAAAATCCTTGGGTTTTTGGGAAAAAAACAGTTTTAGAATCACTCGTTTCCTTATGGTTTTGAGGATGTTTTGAAACATGATAATCAGGAAAAAATCATTAATCAACCAATTAACATTCAGATTATCACTTGATGTCTCCCCCTGAAGATGAGTAGATGAAAAAAATGGTTTATATCTTCAAAGAAAGTGACATCAATGGAGATAAAAAAACCTTTTTGATACTGGATCAAAACACTTGTACCCTTTTTGATGTGGAGGGTAACCAACAAAGACACATTTCCTATCTCTAGGATCCAGTTTTCCACACTTATTATCATGAATATGAACAAAGATAATACACCCAAAAACTTTAAGTGGAAGATCATTCGAGTGTCTAGAAGGAAAATATTTCTTAAAACAATTTAATGGTGATTGAAAAGCTAAATTTTTTGAAGGCATCCTATTAATTAAATAAGCTGCTGTAAGAATAGCTTCTCCCCATAAATATTTTGGAACATGAGTTGAAAACATTAAGGATCATGCAACTTCTAAGAGATGCCTATTATTCCTGTTTGCAACTCCGTTTTGATGTGGTGTATTAGTGCAAGAACTTTGATGAACTATACCATTGTCAACAAAAAAAAAGTCCCTAATATCTTGTTAAAGTATTCTTTACCATTATCACTTCGAAAAACTTGAATGTTAGTTTGAAATTGTGTTTGAATCATGTTAAATTTTTTTTTGAACACATCGGCAACTTTAGATTTTTCATGAAGTAAAAAGACCCAAGAGATACGGGTATGATCATCAATAAAGGTTATGAACCTTTTTTTTTCCGGAAGTTGTTTGAATCCGTGAGGGGCCTCCCACATCACTATGAATCATAGTGAGTGGTTTCATGGCCTTGTAAGGTTTAGGGGAAAAAAGTGGTGCGATGATGTTTTGTAAGGTCACAAATTTCACATTGAAAAAGAGATGGATTTTTATTCAAAAAAAGCTTCGGAAATAAATGTCTCAAATATTGAAAAATGTCCTAATCTGAAATGCCATATTCATTCTCATTAAGAATCGAAATAGAATTGAGACAAGTCCTTTGAGATTGCCTATTTGAGTCATACCCATATTCGAAGAAATAGAGACCTCCAACTTGTCTAGCATTGCCAATCATCTTTCCGATTACAAAATCAGGAGAAGTAACAATTGAGCCTTTTCCGGCGATAACCGAGAAAGTTCCATCTGCTATCTTGACTCTTTGATTTCCTGCACAAGGACTATACGAAGAGAATAACTCAGAAGAACCAGTCATATCATGAGTTGCCCCAGAGTTAATGATCCAAGATACTTTAGGCTCGATCCTAAGGCATGACGACACGAGGTGATTACCTTTTTGAGCAAAAGAACAAGAATAGTTTGTGGAGTTTTGAGATTGAAGGAGTTGACAGAGTTGCTCTATTTGTTCATTTGTGAAGGGCAACAGTCCAGAAGAAGATTCATGCCCGGATCCGTGACGTGGGCTTGGAAATTGTCTTCGGATTGGGCTATGTCAGCGACGCCTTCACCTCTAGTCGAACTGGAAGCACCTGTATTGACCCCTGGCGCCAAGGATGGCGTTGTATGGCCGGTCATCGCCCACCGGAAGTCCATCTAGATTGATGTCTCTAATACCATGTGAAAAAATAGTAGGAAAAAAAATACTTTTTATTATTCTGTTGTATATCTCCAATGAAAGCTGAGATATAAATAGGAACAATACAATCAATTTTGTCTCTAATCTTTCTCCTTTAATCGAGGAGAATCATAGCTAAATTAAACAATAAGAAAACATGCTAATAATCAAATAAGGAAACAAACAAAGCTATCATCCTATTATTCTAACATTTCTTATAACAATTAATAACAAAATAACAATTGTGGGTGAACATTTCAGTAATGTTTAATTATTATTCCATTCAAACTAACAAGGAAAAATTTAACAACAGAGCTTTTATCCCAAATTTCTGGGTCCGCAACAAGGAATATTTTTTAAACACATGAAACAAATAATGCATGTTTCAAATTTTTTTTTCTTCTTCTTCTAGATTTTAATATTTTAAAAAGAGCGTGTTGCCTGACACAATGGTAAGGCTTGCTGCATGATGCAGGTTCGACTCGTGGAAACAACCTCTCTTTCTGAAATCCGAAACTCTAATTTGAAACTGCCGAAACAGCCGATATCTTGATACTCATGAGAAGGGTCTGAAACCGATTCTGATTATGGCGGTGGTAGTTTGAACCTTTATTAGGAAGTTCAGTAGACACTGTTTAGTTCTTTTGTTTTTGGATCTTAAACCTTGAAATTCAATGGACCAATAGTTACCTTTTTTGTGCGATGACAGAAATTGAACTCTCGAGTCCTTGACAATAAATTCAATTTTCTTCATCATTATAATTCTAACTAATTTGTAATGATCTCTCTCCCCCTTTTCTGGAAAGGTTGTCTATACAGATGGTGATATAGAGATACTATTGCTGAAGAAAGAGCGGTGGGTGTTTGCTGGAGGCAACACCAAGATAGATGAGGTGGGTATGGTATCTTGCTCTAATTGTTTTATTTTCTATATTGATAGAATTCATGGTAAGTCAGTTGTCTTCTATCAGTAATTGTGCTTTGATCAATTTCGTTGCAGGGTAAACAAAAGGATATCCAGGGTACTGATACTTCTCAAATGTAAGTGTTCATAGTTGTTGCTTTAATTTATTTTATTACAGTAAGGTAGTCGTAGAGTGGATTCTGTCCCACATGGATATGTGTTTTTGTCTTGTACCTTTTTAATTATTGTCTGTTCGAGTTTCCACGATGAACCATATTCATCACTAAGTAGCCATATTTTGTTAAGCTGCCTTATTTGGCAAAGATATAATATCACACCTGCCTCCTCAATTTGACATTCTCCATTTACATTTCATTATGTCCTAATAATTTCGTTTGAAGCTTGTTTTCGGCATGTAAGAAATAAAGATGTACCTTAAGTTTGTATTTTTAGAATTTAAGCCTACTTTGATTCCATGGATGTTTGAGGTTTCTTTTTATGCTTAGGACCAGGGGAAGATGTATGTATAAGGTTGAGATTGCATGTTCCATCTCTTACTTAACTCTACACAGTAAAACTTATAAGTTTTATTTAGGAATTTCGAGAAAATGGTTACGTTGTCGACTAGGTCCTCCTCCTGATCTTTTCACTCCTTAGCTAGGTTCACTTCCTTTACAACTCCAACAATTGGGGTTAAAATGGTGGCACATTACCAAAAGTTCTAGATATCAGGCACATATCAGATACTGGTTCGACATGCCCTCATATATCAATGATAATAGAAGTCATGTGTCTTGTTGTATAAAATTGCCTAAATGTACACTATCTAATCAAATAGTTATCTAGCAATTTTACCAGATGAACTTAAATATAATTGTTAGGATAAGAGTGTTAAAGTAAGAGGTTCCTCTGCCCCCCACCCCACCTCTCTCTCTCTCTATATATACACACACACACACACACACACACACACACACGCACACACGGTCCATGATATTCATACGGCTTAGACGGCTAATATATCTATATCTATATATAGTAATCTGCACGTGCACTGTACAAAAAAAATGTTAAAAAATTAAATATAAATTTATTACAAAAAATTATCAAACACCACTTGAGTTAGACTATTCAGTTATAAATATATCATATTAGATAGTTAAATACTTGGTTATTTAAAATAAATAAATAATTAGTGGAGTATTTGGGTAGTTATTTAGTTATTTATTATTTTTTTAAAATTATTTAAATGGTCCATGATATTCATACGGCTTAGACGGCTCACTTTTGAGCCGTTTTGAAGCCTCTTTATATAGTAGAATATATATATATATATATATATATATATATATATATATATATAAAAAAGTTAGTCTTATTTCGTGTATGACCTAGAGCCTTTCTAGTTTTACTCTTAGTTTTAGTCCCTCGTCGGAAAAAAGGAAGGGGACATACCCTTGCCTGTAAATATGTACTTTCCATCACATTAATGAGTCAAGTTCATTAAGTTGAGCCAACTTTTCAACATGGTATAAGAGGGAGATTTTTTCTCTTTGGGATACTCTTTCGCCAAACCTAATTTCTCCTCCCTCTCAAAGATTTCCAAAGCCTCAAAATTCTAAAATCTTAACCCTAATCCAAGCCATTAGCATTCCTGGAACCTTGATCCTAGTTGCTACCTTTATCCCCTATCTTAACCCTTACCCGAGATCCTGCTGCCACCTTCTTCCTCCACACCCTGATTCTCCAGTCCCGACTCTATTCAACAACCTGTCTTCATCCTTCACAGCCCCTATTCTCCACGAGCTCGGTTGCCACCATCCCGCGCTTCGCCTCCACAGCCAGCTCTCTGGATCTTGCAATCTACGTCTAAGCTGACACTAGTAGACATGCGCCGCCCCAATGCTAATCAACGAAGACCTGCGTAGCTTCCCTGAAACTCGTCGACCTAGGCTGCCGGCTTCTGGATCTCCTTGCTGCGAACTCTTAAGTTGCTAGTCTTTTCTCTGTTTCCTGTATTGCCCTTAAGCTGAACCTGACACTGTTCGACACACGTCGCCCCAACGCCAATCAACGATGACCTGCATAGCTTCCTCGAAACTGGTCGACCTAGGCTGCCGGCTTCTGGATCTCCTTGATGCTAACACTAGTCTTTTCTTTGTTTCCTCTATTTCCCTTAAGCTGAACCAAGCTTTGTTCTGTCGAGCCAAGCCATGCCGAGTTGAGCTGATCTCGAGTCCTTTGTATCGGTTAAGTTCATCCTTAAAAAACAAGTTGGTTTTTGTTTCTTATCGTCTTTGGTGATGTTAAATATTAGTAGTATTGGACTTTAGTCCCACATTGGTTAGAATAATAGCGAGAGGGGCTAGCCTCTCATATATAACCCTCTCTTTACTAATCCTCATTCCATCATTCACATGGTATCAGAACAAACCTATCCACTCTCCTCTCTCCACAGAACAAAACCCTAATCCTAGATCTTGCCACCCCTCGCCCCCGCATCCCCCTGCTGCCCCCCCTCCCGACCGCCGCCTCTACCTGCTGCTGCTGCAACCGCCTCCACCTGCCCCCGCATCCCCCTGCTGCCCCCCCTCCCGACCGCCGGCTCTACCTGCTGCTGCTGCAACCGCCTCCACCTGCCCCCGCATCCCCGTGCTGCCCCCCCTGCTGCTGCTGCAAACGCCTCCTCCCCTCCCCTGCTGCTGCCGCTGCAGGCCCTCCCTCCTAGGCGCCCCACCACCCTCATGTCAGATCTGCCCCCTAGGTGCCCCCCTCCCAGATCAGCCCTCCCTTGCTACCCCCATGCTGCCCCTCCTGCTCCTAACACCTGATCAGCCTCCCCCCCAACTCTATGGATTCGAACCCTAACCCTAGCTCTTTCCACGCGGCTGCCGTCCACCTCCTCAAAACCCTAACTTAATCTCCCCCCCCCCCCCCCCCCCCCCCCCCCCCCCCCCCAAAAAAAAAAGAAGAAAAACATAAAAAAAAATATTGGACTCTCAACATTGACTTGTGATCCTCATAGGGTAAACATCGGTTTGTCTCTTGGAACCTCTGACTCTCAATGTTCACTTCAGAAATATAACGAAGAGCAGACAAGGTGCTCGTTTTGCCTGAATCTTTGTTTTCTTTCCTAATTTAATCTTCACTTCAGGATCTAACAGAGGGTAGCCTGGGTTGCTTCTCTGTCATGGTTTGTGTGATCCACATTCATCTCTGCCTCCTATGCGCGTGACGGTTTGGCTACGTTTCTAGTACATTGACAAAGTTGATGTGATTATTCAGTTGGAAAGATCAAACCGACAGGTCGAATCAGAAATACTGAAGGATGACACGTACTGATTCGAATAGCAGTGCTACAGACACTAGTGTTGGAACCGCAATGGCGATTTTATCGGTTTGACTTGTCGATCGACGGTTGGACGGACCAAAGGGCTACTCGACATGGCGAAAGAAGGTCGATTAAATGTTTCGGAGAATGTGGTTGTCCAAGCATTTGACTGACAGCCCTCCGGCAAAGACTGATCCTATTTTGAGTAATGGGAGATAGATGATAGTCCGACTATTTTACAGTTGATGAATTCCATGGAACCGTCGGTTGAAGACATGGTTCAGAATACGGATTCCTTAAAAAATTATGGGAGGTCCTAGCGGCATCGTTTGATGGAAAACACGATTTGTCTCGAATTTATAACTCGATCGTTGGCATATACAGAGCTAATCAAGGAGACGAATCTCATAAGGACTACTTTCAGACCTTTAAGGCTATAACTGATGAGATCGACTGCATATTACCGCTAACGATGCATATCAATGAAGCTAGGGCTCAACGTGAACAGCTTCATGTCATAGCATATCTTCTCTCTTCGTCCTGATGCAGACTCTGCTCGTTCTCAGATTATTGCTGGATCTGATGTTCCGTCTCTGATGGAAGTACATTATCGTGTCCTTCGAGTAGCGAAAGTCGTTGAGACCACTCCCGGTGATCCTCCTGTTGATCGATCTCCTCTTGGTGCTGCTCACGCAGGATTTCGTGGTGGTTGTGGTGGACAACGTGGCAGACGAAATGCTGGTCATAATGGGGGACAAAGCAATGATGGTCGTGATGGAGGACTACGCACATGCATCAACTGTGGTCAACCTGGCTATTTTTAGTGGTAATGTCCTAAAGCACCTGCCGTCAGCGTTACATCCGAGATGGTGTTCGATCTGTCCAGATGACTGCAGAATCATATACATATTATCTTTACTTCCAAGCTCAACGACGTGGTGAGCATCCACATCTGGATCCACAGTCGGGTACTCAACGACATGTGTGGTGAGGTCGAAGTAGTGGATGATTGACTATGGTGCGTCTGCTCACATGACTGACGATGCAGGTATGAGACACAATTATGTATCGGTGGGTCGTGTTTTCAATATTACCGTTGCCAATGGTGGTTGACTAACTGTTTGTGGACGAGAAAGTGCCCGTCTTTCTTCCAAACTGTTAGGGGTGAGCACTAATCGGTTTTGGGCCGAAAATTGACACGAACCGACCCGAATAAGGGATTCGGTTCGGGTTCAAAACAAATCGGTCTGTTTCGGTTTTCAATAGCTCAATATAACTTAATTGGTTTCGGGTTCGGTTCTAGGTTTCGGGTCCGGTCTAAAACCAAAGCCGATTAAGTTGATAAAATTACCATATTATCCAGCAGTGTGTATAAAAACTTTCTAAACCCTATTCTATTCATTTCACTCTCATTCTCTCTCCTCTCCAGAACCAGCCACTTGTGCCTCTCTCCTCCCATCTCCAAAAGCCAGCCGCCTCTCTACTCAATCTCCAAAAGCCAGCGGACTCTCCTACTCTTTTATTCTCTCGCCTCTCTCTAAAGAGAGATCTCTTTCTCTAATAGAGATCCTTTGGAAGGATGCAAAGGAGATCGACCATTGGCAGATGAAGCCCATCGCGAAGAACTCGGCGTAGGCGCTTGGATGATAAAGATATATGTTTGTTACTTCTAATTTTTTTGTTATGGGAGAGGAGTTCCACGGATCTCTGTTGGAATTTTGTATGAAAATTGGATTAAAAATGGATCCTTGCTACTTTGGTCTGTGAATCAAGTTGATCGTTACTGCTTGGGATTCGTATTCCATGGAGAGAATGTTATTTTTTTGGTGACTTGTTTGCTCAAGTTTGGTTTTCCGGTCAACAATGTTGATGAATTTGATCATTTACTTAAATTGGTGCTTCTTTGCTTACTATGTTGTAGTGGCACAAATATAAAACAATGTAATATATAGTCTATAAGCCCAATTTTGCTTACTTGAATTGGTGCTTCTTTGCTTATTTCGTTACCAGTTTTTTGTGCAGGTGCTTTCTTGTTTGTGTAAGGTTGAAAGAACATATTTATTACTGCAAATCAAACTTTGACAAACTGAGTAATTCATGATAACTGATACCTATTTGTTTTTTGGATTTGTTTGTGTTTTTTTTTGAGAGCCCCATCCTGTAGAGAAACCAAATAAACCGAGAAATCGAACGATTATTTCGGTTCGGTTTGAATTCGGTTTTTGTTTGATTCGATTCGGTTCGGTTTCGGTTCTTGGTTTTGTAATTTCGGTTTATTCGGCTTTTGGAAATTTTGTTCGGTTTGAACTGAATAAACCGAATGCTCACCTCTACGGACTGTCACTTAATTCCGTATTACATACACCGGAAAATCTGTTCAGTTTGCTTTCAAGTAGTCTACTTACTCGCGACTTGCATTGCTCGGTAATATTTTTTTCCTGATGGTTGTGTTTTTTAGGACCTGAAAACTGGAAAGACTGTCGGTAAGGGGCACGTGGCTGGAAGCTTGTACCTGTTTGATGTTCATTCTTCTGTTGCTTGTCTCGGCGTGAACCTCGATCCTTTCGAGTTACATTGTCAGTTAGGTCATCCATCAATCTAAGCTCTCCAGAAAATATATCCATCTTTAGATGTTCCAGTCACTTTTCTTTGTGAGTCGTGTCGTTTGGTTAAGCATCATCGGGTTCCCTATCCGGTGAGTCAAAAATAAAATTGCATTCGCTTCTTTTAAGTTGGTGCATTATGATATCTGGGGACCTTGTTCGGTTGAATCAATGATGGGTTTCAAATACTTTGTTACTTTTGTTGATGACTACTCATATGTCACTTTTGTCTATCTAATGAAAACTTGCTCCGAATTATTTGAAATTTGGTGCAATTTTTATGTGGAAGTAAAAAACAGTTTGGTATTCCGATTAAATGCTTTTGAAGTGACAATGGTCGTGAGTTCAGTATTCATCTGTCGCGTAATGGCATTATCCACCAAACTTTCTGTTACACACCACAATTGAATAGTTTGGCCGAACACAAGAATCGTCATCTCTTGGAAACAACACATGCTCTTATGTTTCAAGCACGTACTCCTAAAAGATTTTGGTCAGATGCGGTTGCTTACAGCTTGTTATCTTATTAATCGCATGCCATCGTCTTTTTTCAATGGTACTACTACCTTTTTTCGGTTATATCTCGGAAGAACCGTTTCCTCTCCCTCTCCAAATTTTTGTTGCTTGTGCTAATGTTCGAGATACCCGACTGACTCTTTCTAAATTAGATCCTAAGGCAATTCAGTGTATTTTTCTTAGGTATCCTAAGATGACAAAGGGTATCGATGTTTCTCTTCTACTTTAAAGAATTTTTTTTCTTGGGACGTTAGCTACGTTGAAACTAAGTTTCCTCTACTTCCACAAACTTCGAATCATGTTCAACAAATTTATTCAGAAGATAATTTTTTGTTCCCTATTCAAACACAACAGCCCCCGTACGGGTGCCCTCCCATACCGAGTAAGTATCCCGATTCGATGGTCCACAAACACCGGTTCAGTCAGTACGGACGTCACCCTAAAGAACATCGAAGATAATGCCCACAGAGCCATACTCCTCTAGCTCCACTAATTCGCCTCCGCCTGTTCCGCTAGCTCGATCTCGTCGTGCCTATCGTGATCAACCCATGTATATTGACAACTATACAATGGCTTGCCAGCCACACTCAGTCCTTGGTAGCTACTATTGACGGTATTCAGATTCTTGGCGTGTTTCTATGGAAGAGGAGATAGAAAGCACTCCGGGAGAACCATACTCAGGACTTGGTAGATTTGCCTACTGTATATCACTTTCTTGACTTTTCACATACTCAAAAAGGATATGTATGTTATTCTCATTCGAATCAAAAACTTGTTACTTTAAGCTGATGTCATGTTTCTTAGGGATCAACCTTTCTTTGCTTTGCCCAATGCCCTACCACCTCCACCAGAACTTCCACATCCCTTTGTTTATGTTGATATTCCATCTCCACCATTAACCCCACGTACTTCCATCACTTTACCGACGCCTCCACTATCACTGACATTACCTGTCCGTGGTCGTAAATTAAAGTCTCGCCAATATGTCCTGGGATTGCCTACCCCTATTATGATGTTTTTACTATGGATTATCTTCCTATTGCACTTTGTAAGAAACAACACACATGTAATATGCATCCAATCTCTCACTTTGTTTCTTACCATCGTGTGACTCATATATAAATGTTTGCATGTTCTCTTTCTTCTGTTTCCACATCTTTCCCTCCCGTTGAATGGATTTACAAAAGTACGCCAACAAAGCGCAACGGGCCCGTCAGGAAACAAAGAGAAGAGCTGCTAGGACGAAGATAAACTCGATGCACTCCAGTATTAGGGGTGACATGCCACCATGGTTGGAAAAAATGAAGGCCCTTTGGTCTAATGGCATTTAGGAGTTAGCTGTCGACGAGGGTTTACCAATAAGCACATTGCAGATGCGTCTGTTGAGCACTTGTAAGCGCGTCTTGTTGCTCGAGAATTTATCACTTCAAGCTTAACACTGTTTGTGTGTTGATTTCTCTTGCGGTACATCGAGGTGGCCCCTACATGAGTTGGATATTATGAATACTTTTCCCGACAGTGATTTGACTGAGACTGTGTATATGTGAACCTCCTAGTTATGAGACTATGAGAGAATCTCTTGTGTGCTACTTGCACAATTCTATTTATGGCCGCAAACATTGTCCTCGAACTTGGTTTGACAAATTCAATCAGGTTATTTACACCATTGGCTTTATTCAGAGCACAACTGATTTCTCTTTATTTACCCCTTGCTAGTTGTAACGGATGGTGTATGTTGATGATATTAGTGATGATGATGGTCAGGATTTTTGTGGTCAAAGAACATTTGTCTTCTCATTTTCATTACAATGATTTGAGTTTTCTTTGATATTTCTTGGGACTCGAGGTTTGCTAGACGTGTGATGATTCCCTTATCCCACCAAAAGTATTGTATGGATCTTGTGCATTATGCTAGTTGGGTGTAAGTCAGCTATACTTTTGTTAATGCAAATATGAATTTTTGCTCTCTTGGTTTTGCTTCTGATTCAACTGTCGGCCAATCGAGATTACTATCAATGTATTGTTGACAATCACTCATCTAGATATTTTTTGTTGTGACTACTGTTAGCCTATATATGCATTCTCTTTGGGTATCTTATCTTTATGTTATTGAGCGTATCCTTTGCTACCCGAGGAAATCTTCTTTTCAAGGGCTAGTCTGGCTACCTTTTCACTCTCCTTGATCGTTTATGCTGATGTTTATTATGCGGGTTTAGTGGATGACTGTCGTCTACGAGTGACTTATGCACTTATTTTAACGGTAAGCTTAATAACTTGACGGAGCAAGAAGCATATTGTTGTTGTCCGTTCTTTAGCCGAAGTTGAGTGTCACACGATGACATGCAATTTTCGAGTTAACATGGTTGAAGAGTTTGCTTATAGATCTTGGTGTTACTCCCCCCTGTGGTTCTTTAGTGTGATAACCAAACAACTATCCGTATTCTGAAATCTAGTGTTCCACGAGCACATGAAAGATATTCAGGTTTGTCACTTTATTCGGAAGAATGTAAAGTTTTGTGAGGTTCAACCATAGCATGTTCCTATTGCGTCACCAAATTACCGACAACCTCACCAAGACCTTTCCTCGTTCATTCCATCTTCAGTTTTTGTCCAAGATGGGTTCGCTTGATATCTATGCTTCAGCTTCCTTAGGAGTGTAGATGTTAGTGTTTTTTCTTATATGGCGTAGAGTTTCTAGTTTTTCTCTTAATTTGGGGGGCACAACCTTGTCTATAAATTATGTACTCTCCACCACATTAATGATTTAAGTCCCACACACTTGTCACTACACTAAGATGACCATAATAGAAGAAGAGATCTTACACTAAAATGGCTAGGGTGAGAGCAGACGAAGAAGATGCAACAAAAGAAATGAAAGCTGCATTACTAAAAAAAATTGTAATTGTCAACAACAGTCTTCCTTAGATACTAGTCTTTGTGCAGCGTATGGACATGAATAAAGGATTTGTGTGCAACAAATGTTGGTATATTAAGGTTACTACAAATTTCAGAACATGAATATTCAATACAACAGAATATGTACAAGAAAGTTCCCAAAGCTAGCCACGAGTATGACATTTATATAAATGTGCTCCTTAAATTTTTTTTTACTGATTTTATCTTTGTAACATGTAGACTTGTGCACTCATCTGTGTATCATATGCATGGAAAAGCTGCATTGTGTGTGCGCTTCAGTAATATATTAAATATATTGAATCGTATATTCACAATCCATATTTACTAACTCATACAATAGCATAAACTATTTTTAATAATTTCTCCATCTTACTACTTTAAAGGACTATGAGATAATGAAATAACATTATTCCATCTTGGCTTGGGTTTGTTCCCGACCTGTAGTACATGAGCACCTAAGAAACAAGGGTGCTCCATTTATGAGGGTGTGTACCTGTACCAGGTATATACCTGGTAGTAGTATTTCTAATTTTCTTGGGTATTACCATCTATGCACCAATTTATTTATTTATTTATTGAATTTTAATGTTGGGTATTTCATGGGTACTTTGTGGATACTTTCTAATGCAAGTCTTATGACCTTATCTTTTAAAATTTAACTTCGGCACTTCTGTTTAAGCAATCAAACATTTTTTAGTTTTAACTTAAACTAGATAGTTTTTGGACTAAAATGCATCTGATGACTATAATTCCCAACCTTGCCCTTTCCCGATGGATTTTTAGAAATTGTTGTATTGATGTACCTGGTACTTGCCATACCAAGTATTCATACCTTTACATACCGTTATCTATGCTTCATAGATGAGCACCACTGATGCCTATATATATAGGTCGACTATGTTCTTGCTATAACGGGTGGTGGGTATACACGTATACACTAGAATTATCTCTAGTTATATTACTTTGTAGTTAAATGATATATAATTTGGTAAACATTTTAGTGCAACTGATGTTTGATATATACTTGCAAATCGACCAGGACCCGGACTAAGGCGTCCAGAGGAGCTTCAAATTCTCTGTCGAAACAACCAAAGACACCAACACATTCGAAAAGGTTGGACAGGCTTTATAACAGACTTTCCTTTCTGTTGTGGAAAGTGAAGTTTGTGTTCGTTTAATATGCAATTGTAGTGGACTAACGATATCTCACTTGATCAGTGGCAATGAATCCAGTGATAAAACTGGTATGAAGCCAAGAGGTAGACCTCGAGGTGGAGCGTCTAACCCGGAAAAGCTTGATGACACTCCTAGTATTTCAAACAATTCCAAAGGCAAATCAAAAACACCCACGTCTGCTGTCAAGCTTAAGACTGATCCTGAAAATGAGCCAGTGGGTGCTACTCCCAGTGGGAAGACTAATGATATCCTCAAAGATGACACTTCCAAGAGCAGTAGTAAGTCGAAGAATGCTCTCACTAGATCAGGCAGGACGTCTAAAGCTTTGAAATCCAGTAGCAAGTTGGACGAAGGGACCTCTAAACCCAGTGAAGCCAGCCCTGAAAATGCCATTCAGGCCGAGGTTGATATTGTTGGTGATGGGAACAACACGAAGAAGCAGGGGTCGATGTCAAAGAAGAGTAATAGGCCTGACTCGCTAACACCCAATGGAGCATCAATCCAAGAGAAGGCAAAGGCTCACGAAAATGAGAATACGGCCGAAGCTCAAGGTGGAACTTCGGCAAAACGGAAGAAGCGCAGGGCCCGGAAGTAACTGAGGCCAAATAGCATTGCCTTCATTGTACTTTCTTCAGGTAAATACAAGACATTTTGGTAGTGGTGAGATGGGCATTTTTCTCTGGTTGGTTCTGTATTTTACCGAACATGCCCATCTTGCAATTTACTAGCTGTGACATTGGGATATGATTATGGGAAAACGGATCTCTTAATGTTCTTGACCAGGTGTCCTGGGATGGTGATTGTGACTGCAGTGTATCTAAAGTTGGCCCTGGATCAGCGGCCCTTGACCCGGAAGTTACTTTTAGTGTTGTAATCAATGCTAATCATGATTACGTAATTAGCATATAGCTCCATTTTGATAGATGTGGGCATTGTAGTAGTCTTTTGTTGAATGTAAATTGTACTTGATTAATCTTATGTCTTAGTATGGTGTTATCATCTTTGCCCCATCTTGGAAATTGGCATCAATGTAGGTTCACCTTTGCTGTGTCTTGTAACTAAGGCGTTAATGTGGGTTGACAATGTCAGGAATCATTTGCAACTGATGGTTTCCTGTTGGATATGTCGATTGTAGGCAACTATTAGTTTCTCTGGCACAAGTGACTATACGTTGATTTTTGCTGCACAATTGGCACCTTGTAGATTATTTTTCAGCCACTATTGTACGCGTAAGGAAGTAACTGGGAAATGTGTTGTAATTTGGTCTACAATTGAATGGTAGGTGTTTATGTTAAAGCTCAGGTTTTTAAGGGAGCTGCTACTTCATTACAGTAAAAGCAACGTATCTTTAGTCTTGTTCCTAGTTGAAAATTGCAGATGAAGTCAATCTTATTTAGCTGTAGCCTGGAACACGCGTTTACTTGCACCATTTCTGAGAATGGTTATGCCTTGAGCGGTTAACTGGAGAAAATGTTTGAACCTTTTTACCTTGCTTTAAAAAGGTATAGCACGGGCATCTGTCCTACAAAAGTCCTTGCTGACTAACCCCTCTTTGGCAGCAGTAAAATGCTTAGGCCGTCTCCATTGAGGATTCCTAAAATTGAGTTTCTATCCAACTTGTCATTCTACTATATAGAAATTGCACACACAAAAAACACATGGTTTTTAATTTATATCTTACGTGGAAACAAATAAAGGGATTAATTTAATGATGCGAGGTCCAATATTAGTCGTTATAAGGAAGAATTTTATGAGACTTTCTACTTGTATGAACTTTCATAGGTTGTGATATATCATTGTTGAAAGAAGTTTAAAAAAAAAATGAATTGCTATCCTAGAAATAGAAAAGATGGAAAGCTCCATTGGAGATGGCCTTGCATTCATATTCTAGGGGCGGTCAATCAATTGTTTTACTGATTTACACAAGTTCCTCCCCTCGAGGGAAACTTTATGCAGTTTGGTGTTTTGATAGATAATATGGATGGATAATATCTATTAATTATCTTAAATATATAAAATTATGTGTTAGGTTTTGGTCGAATTCTCGCAAAATAAAATAGAATAAAGAAAATAAAATGCAAATGTAAAATAAAAATTATATGATAACATACTAATTAATTATCTTAAGTTCTTAATATTAGTGAACACTAAGTTATTGGAAAATATTATTTACATATCTTAAACATGCTTTTTCTAACAATTGATATTAGTTATATTAGAAAACAAGTGGTGAATACTTTCTTGTTCATGCTTTTTCTAACAATTGATATTAGTTATATTAGAAAACAAGTGGTGAATACTTTCTTGTTTATTCTTCAGTCCCAAGACTGATTTAAATAGAAGAAATACAATCAACGCACATTCTTGAATGAAGGAGAACCTTATTACAATCAATATCCATCCTTGAATCAAGGAGAACTTTATGGAAAGAAAAACTAAACGAAAACAAAAAAGAGAATCAAGGGATTCTCCAAACCCCCCCCCCCCCCCCCCCCCCCCCAAAGTTGGTGCATAGATATCTATCATGTCCAACTTGCTTATCAAATGTTCAAAGACGGGTCTTGCCAAGCTTTTGGTTAAGATGTCCGCAGTTTGCTGACTAAAGGTCACAAATGGTAGACATATGATTCCAGCTTCTAATTTCTTTTTTATAAAGTGACGGTCAATATCAATATGTTTGGTTCTATCATGCTGAACCGGATTATAGACTATGCTTATGGCAGCTTTACTGTCAGAATATAACTTCAATGGAAGCTCAATTTTTCATCTTAAGTTCCTTCAAGACACTTTGAATCCATAGTCCTTCACAAATACCCTGAGTCATAGCTCTAAACTCGACTTCTGCACTGCTTCTTGCTACAACTCCTTGTTTTTTTGCTTCTCCATGTCACAAGATTACCCCATACATAGGTACAATATCCAGAGGTTGACCTTCTGTTTGTGACTGAACCTGCCCAATTTGCATCAGTGAAAATAGACACATTTCTTTCACTAGTCTTCTTAAAAAATAAATCCTTTTCGGAATTGGCCTTCAAGTATTTCAGTATTGCTGGCCCATTGGTTATGGTCAAACCTGATTTTAATAAATGATCTAACCTTGTCTCGATATAAGGGCTACTTGGACGACTGTTAAGAACTGCTACTGCTACCGTTCAAGAAATGAAGCCGTTTTGCCATTGAGTCTGTATTTCCTTTATCAATGTAATTTTCACAATTTATTGAGTCTAGGAGTACGATGTACACCAAGTCGTACTGGCAAATAGGCTACCCAAAAATGTTTTCAAAATATCCTTTGTTTTGAAAATAACCCATTTACAAAAAGCACCTTGGAGTACGTGTAGGCAACTCTAGAAGGGGGGGGGGGTGAATAGAGTATGTGTCGATAATACCCAATTAAAAATTTAAATCTATTCAGAAATTTGAGAAACCAAGCCTAGCTCCGGAAAGAGAGGCTTCACTTTCACTTAGGCCCGGGCCAAGTCAGTGAGGGGACCCAGTCGGGCTCTCCCCCCCCCCCCCCCCCCCCAAAAAAAAATAAAAATAAACTGCACGTGGGAGTTTCCCTTCATACGGCTCGAATCATTCGCTAGGACGGACAATGACAAGTCGTAGTCGACTTCAGGTTACCTTACAGCTGCTTACCCCCAACAGAAATAATAATCAGGGTATGTGCAGACGCAGACACATCAATTTTTAACCTGATTTTTCTCGTGGAGGACTAGTCCAGGCTTGAGAACTCTAGCTCATGATTGAAATCCACTATTTGTGGAATAGCGTACAGCCACGTGCCTTTACTCAGAAGAGCACGCCAACTTCTTACAGATTCGCGGATGGTGAAACTTGGAATTGTCCAAGTGACTTCTGTTGAAACTCTTGCACACAAACTTCTAGTTGACTCGCACTGAGCACCTTAGGGGCTTGAGATGTTTTGTGGCTAGTTAGATGAGAAGAATAAGCTCTTAAATGTATAGGCTATAGGAGAAGAAAAGATGAGAAGATTGAATGATTGAAAATAAGAGAAATCAAGGCCTATATATACTAGTCCAGAGAGGCAGAGTTCGGCCAGAACCCTGTCCCAAAATTTCAAATATTTAGCCGTTGGACAACTAGCAACCAGCAAGCCCTAAAAATCAGGTCCTAAAATTAAGGGGACAGAGTTCGGCCCGAACTCTGTGTAGGGCAGAGTTCGGCCCGAACTCTGTCTCCTAGAGGGCAGAAAGTTCAAGTGGGCTATTTGGTCTTGGCAGGTTTTGGAGTTTGTTTGGTGGAGCTTGGGTATTAAGTCTAGGATTGAGATACTCAGTGCGACTCAACTTACAATAGCCTAGACTTAATAAAAAGTAAAAATGCAGACTCAGAGTACAAGTAACAGCAGCACCGTCGAAGCAATCGTTGATGATGTCTGTCTTGAACTGATATGTGATGATGTTCTGTTTTGGAGCTTGATGGAGCTTGATGTGTCAAGTTGGATTATAACAGATATCGTCTTGTTAATTATCAAGATTAGGTTGACTGCGATCCAGTTTGGGTCAACAATCTCCCCTATTTTGATAATTGACAAAAATATAATATTTGTATGTCGCAACATTCATACCTGGACACATGGAATAAAGACAATAGCTCCCCTGTAGATGAACATGTCGGCTCCCCCGTAAATAGATATGTCATGAGATAAGTTCTAATCCATGCAAGCACAACATAATATATATAAAAGCTCAACGCACATATCAAGTATTCCCAAAGCAAATATCAAGTATTCTCCCCCCTTTGTCATTTAACAAAATGAAATAATGAAAAGATGAATTTGAAAGAGATGAAAAAAAGAGTTATACCTCACAAAAGTAGTTGGAGATGGAAGAGATCCACCAAAAACCCTTAAATCTTGAGTTTGGGGAAAGATAGTCCTAAGATTTGAGTTTTCTAGGGTTAGGGTTTGAGGAGGAAGGGTTTAGAGGGAGGTAGAAGAAGAGAAAGTGATGCGAGAGAGAGAGAGAGAGAGTTCGGGTATATGAGGATTAGGACTAGCAGGTCGGGTTAAATCGTGGCCAGAAGCAGCTGGGGGTTCTGGAAGTAGGCACACAGAGTTCGGCCTGAACTCTGTGTAGGGCAGAGTTCGGTCCGAGTTCTGTGGCTCTGGCTCCAGAACAGAAAAGGTTTTAAAAAGAAAAGTTTTGATAAAAAAAATTCTTGAATTAGAAATATTGAATGTTACAAGCCATAAAAATTGTGTAGCCATATAATAAGTATTGTTAAAACGATGATCATTACAGTGAGAATGCTTTAGGTTAGCTGTAGAGGCCGGATCCCAGCTAGCGGTAGTCCGAAGACTAGTGCACCGTGTCGCTTAGGCTTTTACACCTTGTTATCAGAAGGACCCTTTCGGCTTGTACCCAAAGCAATGTGTTACCATGAATGATGTACGTTATAATCGTTATACGCAGGTACAACTTATTTTATGATAGTTTCATCCAAAATTTTTAACTCTCGACAAAGAAAATTGAAGCTCTCTTCGGCTAGTAGTTTTGTAAAGAAATTTGCTAGCTGATGTTCAGTGTCAATGAATTCTAAGTTAATAGTGTCGTGCTATTGATGATCATGCAAGGAATGATGTCTAATCTCTATATGCTTTGTGTGTGAGTGACATACTGGGTTCTTGGTCAAATTTATTACACTAATATTATCACAGAAAATAGGTATGTGCTTGAATAATAAGTTATAGTCTTCAAGAGTTTGCTTCATCCACAGAATCTGTGCACAACAATGACCAGCTGCGATGTACTCAACTTCTGTTGTGGATAGTGCGACATAATTCTGCTTCTTGCAAAACCATGAGACTAAATCCTTTCCTAACAAATGACACGTGCCGCTGGTACTCTTACGGTCGACTTTGTATCCCGCAAAATCAACATCGGAATATCCGATTAAGTCAAAGGAAGTGGTTTTGGGATACCACAAGCCTACCGTAATCGTTCCTTTAAGATCTAAAGATACGCTTAACAGCGGTCATGTGTGATTCTTTAGGATTAGCTTGATATCTAGCACATAAGCAAACGCTAAACATAATATTGGGACGACTAGCAGTTAAATACAATAGACTACCAATTATAACTCGATACTTACGTTGATCGACCGGTTTGCCGCTTTCATCAGGTTCCAGTTTTGTTGTAGTAGCCATAGGAGTGCTGATAGATTTGATGTTGTCAAGCTCAAACTTTTTCAGCATGTCCTTTGTATACTTCGACTGACTGATGAAGACGTCTTGCGAGTATTGTTTGATTTGCAGTCCAAGGATGTAGTTGAGCTGCCCCATCATGCTCATCTCAAACTCGTTCTGTATACACTTGGCAAAATCTTTGCATAGACCCTCATTAGTAGACCCAAATATGATATCATCTATATAGATTTGTACTAACAAAACAGTGTCATCAAGGAATTTATGAAATCTTTGCATCTGTTTTATGGGAGATCTGGAAGCAAAGAAACTCTGTTCTTTTTGGCAATGGGCAGAAAAACTACCGGGACATAATCCGACAGGTGTCCACTCAACTTCAGCATACTTTCTCAGCTCATAATCTGGGAATGGAAGAATTGGGACGCTCGCCTTCGCATCCTATCGTCCAGGGGATCAACGCTAGATGGGTGGCTCCGGGGACGGGTCAGAAGCTGAACATGGCGACGAAGATGGGTGATTTGGCGGGGATCGCGTGTGGCGGTATCATCAGAAACAACCAAGGCTCCCTTCTCTATGCCTTCTCCCTACTCATGACAGACATCACCAGCCCTCTTCCGAAAATCGACCTCTTCTCAAGTCGATCCACTGGTGTAATGATCAGAATATCCAGTACAGTGAAATTGAAACATCCTCCAAACTTCTCACCAACATCATTGCCAATAAATCTAAACCTCCATGGGTTCTCAAATACAAGACTCGACACATCCAACAATTGATAGGATCGCATACCATCATTGTTCATATAACTCCTTCTATAAATGGCGTAGCCAAAGCTCTGGCGTCCCTGGCACATGAATCCAGAAGCGATCAGATCTTCGTCCATACCTCCGAACTACCTACTGAGGTCGGCAACGCCCTGCTTAAGGCCCTTTCTGCTTGTTAAGGGGATTCTTCTCCTCTCGGTCCTCCTTTACCTTTTGTTTACCCCTGGGAACTCCAGGGTGGATAGTTTTATTTCACTTTTGTTACCCCCGAAACCCCCGGGAAGGATAGTTTGTTCATTTTGGTCAGGCATCTGGCCTGGTTCTTATACTTTTGTAGGTCGTCGGGCTATCTCCCGGTGCCATCTTTGAGCTTAGACTCCTTCTTTTTCAATAAAGCCTATTTTCTCTAAAAAAGGGATTTTATGAAAAGTGTAGTGTCAATTTTCTCTTTTGAAAAACTTTTATCAACTAAGAAAGTACTAAGGCGTTCATAGCAAGCTCGAGGAGCTTGTTTGAGGCCATAAAGAGCTTTTTTAAGTTTAAAAATATGGTCAAAAAATTTGTGATTTTTAAAACCGGGGGTTGCTTGACAAAAACCTCTTCTTTAATAAAACCATTTATTAAAGCACTTTTCACATCCATTTGAAAAAGTTTAAAGTTTTGAAAATTTGCAAAGGTACAAAACATCCGAATAGATTCAAGTCGTACAACAGGAGCATACGTCTCATCGTAGTCGATACCCTCCTCTTTGTTGTATCCTTGAGCTACGAGACGAGCCTTGTTGTGAGTGACCGAACCGTCCTCATTAACTTTGTTGCAAAAAACCCATTTGGTACGAATGATTGAATGATCAGCAGGTCTAGGAACAAGTTCCCGAACCTGATTTCGTTCGAATTGGTTGAGTTCTTCTTGCATTGCAGATATCCAAAATTCATCGTTAAAGCTTCTAAAACATTTTTAGGTTCAATTTGAGAAATAAAAGCAGTGCTAGCAATAGAATCTCTTAAAGAAGATCGAGTAGTTACCCCTTTCGATACCTCATTTATTACCAAGTTTTCTGGATGTGAAGGTTTGAACTGGAACTTCTTTGGTAAGCTCTCTAGAGAACTGGTTTCGGATGGTGTATCCACATGAGTGAAAGTTGATGGTTCATCATCATCGGAAATGATAGCTGTACTATTGTCCTCATCAAAAGTTACGTTAGTAAACTCTTCAACAATCATGGAGCGTTTGTTGAACACTCTATATCCCTTACTCTTGGCAGCATAACCAAGAAGAATACCTTCGTCAGCTTTGGCATCAAACTTACCTAAGTTGTCTTTTGTATTCAGGATAAAGTAGCGACAGCCAAACACTTAAAAGTAAGAAACATTTAGAGTTCTACCAAACCAAAGCTCATAGGGTATTTTCTTCAAAATATGTCAAATTAAAACCCTATTCAAAACATGGCACGTTGTGCTGACAGCTTCTGCCCAAAAATATTTTGGAAGAGAAAATTGATTCAGCATGACTCTAGCCATATCGCCAAGAGTCCTACTCTTTCGCTCCACAACACCATTTTGTTAAGGAGTTCTAGGACAAGAAACTCATGATTAAAGCCATTTAAATCACAAAACTTTTCAAAATCAGTATTTTCGAATTCGCCACCATGATTACTTCGGATACGAGTAATCATGTAGTCTTTTTCGTTTTGGACATTTTTAGTAAAAACTTTGAAAACTGATATTGTATCACTTTTATTTGCAAGAAAGAAAACCTAAGTGAATCTTGAAAAGTCATCAACAATAACGAAAGCATAGAGTTTTTCGCAAAGACTGGCTACTCTACTAGGACCAAATAAATCCATATGGAGTAATTACAAAGGTCGAGTGGTACTTACAGTGTTGATGGATTTAAAAGAAGATTTGGTAGCCTTATTCTTTTCACTCTTCATCCAAGGAGTCCAGAAGCTTTGGAGGCAAGGAGCACAATGAGAGGGAGCTTGGACTAGGAACTTGTGTCAAAATCGTGTCCAAATAGTATCCATCGAATTTTGTATTAGGAATCCATCTCCCAATAGGTATATATCTAATTTTTTCCTATTTTAGACTCTAACTAATATTGGAACATTAGGAACCCACCCATAGATAGGGGTACCTATATGAGAAAAAACTAGACTATAATGACCCTTTGTGTAGAAGTTGCAAAGAGTTTTTGTTCCATTTTTGAAAAATACAAGAATGGTGCACCAAGTGTTTGTCATTTGGTTTGATAGGCTAAATAGACTTGTAATTATTGTGAGTGGTTAGATAGGTGTCCACAAATGGATATGAGTAGGTTGTGTCATGATATTCTAGGACACAGAGTCAATTTGGGAGTTTTCTTCTCCGACACTTGTGACGCATATGCCATATTCCACATGACACATTGCACTAGTTAGACACTACTCTAATTAGTCTTTAATTATCATTTTAGGCATGTTCATGTGTTTTGGTTAGGTTCGAACAATGCATTGGAAATCCATCTCCCAATAGTTATACATCTATTTTTTTCCCATTTTAAGACTAATAAACGTATTGGACCATTAGGAACCCACCCATGGACTAGGGTTACCTATAGGAGGAAGAACTAGGCTCTAATGACCCCTTGTGTAGAAGTTACATATAGTTTTTGTGCCATTTTTTGGAAAAATACAAGAATGGTGCACCATGTATTTGTCATTTGGTTTGATAGGCTAAATAGACTTGTAATTATTTTGTGTGGTTAGATACGTGTCCATAAATGGATTCGAGTAGCTTGTGTCATGATATTATAGAACACGAGTTAATTTGGGAGTTTTCTTCTTCGATACTTGTGACACATATGCCACATTCCATATGACACCTTGCACTAGCTAGACACTACTCTAATTAGTCTCTAATTATCATTTTAGGCATATTCATGTATTTTGGTTATATTCGGATAATGTTTGGTATAGGTATCTTGGGCTTATCATGAGATTATCGGAGTATCGATGCGATACTAGCATGGTGCACACCAAGTGTTTGACTATTTGCATGTGTGAAGTGTGTGTGTGTGTGTGAACAAAAATCCATATGAGAGTATATGTGTATATAGATATATATAATTTACATGTGTGAGTACCTACATTTATATTGGTGAGTGTCAAGTGTAGTACATGTGTGTGTGTGTGGGGGGGGAGGGAGGAGTGTGTAGGAAAATGAGGATGTATTGATATAACTTTTGTAGAGTTTTGAGAGGAAAATGTGTGTGTGCATGTATACATAGGTGTGTGACTGGAGTGTGACAATAGGGTGTGTGTGGGTGTAGTAGTGTGGATGTGTGTGGACTTGTAATAGGGGGATATGTGAATACCTACAGGCCTAAGGGAAATAGTGTGACAGTAGTGAAGGGGAAATTGGGGGAGACAAATGGTATAGCAGCAGCAATAGCAGTACAAACTGCTGTTAGTAGTTGGCAATATGGGGTCAAGGGGTTCAAAGCAAGCAAGGGAAGCAGTGAGTAGGACTTGTGGCCAACAACAGTTGTTTGCTGTTTTGGTAGCACTGGGTTGATACTATAACAGCAGAAGTAGCAGGCTCAGCAGGGGCTACTTGGCTTGGTGAGGCAGTTGGTTGCTGCTATTAGCAGCAGTTAACCACTACCTAGAGGTAGTAGCAAGGTTGGACAGGGCGTGCCACAAATATACCCTGTGCATTACAGTACTAGGGGTAGATGTAACAGTAGCAGTAGGCTATGTAGGTGTGTGTGTTGATAAGGATTGTTTAGGCCATGTATAGAGGTAGATAGAGGGATATGTGCACAGGATATAAATATCCCTATAAAGATATCTAGATAATAAGTATGGGGGTAGGGAAGTGTAATGAGGAGTTCAAATGTGAATAGGAAGAGTAGGTAATGTTAGCTAAGTGTCTTTA
Source organism: Iris pallida (assembly GCA_029216955.1). Classification (NCBI taxonomy): domain Eukaryota; kingdom Viridiplantae; phylum Streptophyta; class Magnoliopsida; order Asparagales; family Iridaceae; genus Iris; species Iris pallida. The sequence continues at coordinate 895,851 of JANAVB010021200.1, forward strand.
GGTATAAGTAATGTCTAGATAATGGGTATAGGGGTATTCCTAATATATATGTATTGGGTACTTGATATGGGATATGTAGGATAACTAAGGTTGGGCACATAGGCATGGATAAAGCCTATGTGATAAATAATGATAAGGGTAAAGGTAATAGGAAAGAAATGGGTATTACCTAGATACTAAAGAATATGGTTATGTTAAGTGATTGTGTAATAGGTTAAGGTATTGTATTGTAGAGCCTATATATGTACAATATAGGTAGTTACATAGGATATGGCCTAGTATAGACTAGAATACCTTGGTATGGCAAGGTATAGACCTAAAAACCTAGGAATAACCTAGATTGACCGAGTTTAGCAAGGTATTCACGTAGTTGACCTAGTTTGACTTGAAAATGACTTAGAGACCTAGTATCAAGATAGTATAGCATGTTTATGATTCCGAAACACCAATTGACATTGATATTCCATATTTAGGTCTTCGAGGCATTGTTTCAGATATTGTTATTACTAGTTTGATACTAGGTCTCTAAGTCATTCTGAAACACCAATCTAAAAAATATATCCCGTCATGAGATGTTATTACTTGTATGTCTTCGTGTACCTTGTGCAAGCCTTGTTGTTATTCTCGCATATTGTATGGACATTGATTCCTGAGAAGATTAGCTACTTTTCTAGAGAATATCATATCATAACGTACCATGGTTGGATCCACTGTACCAGTCGGGGACGGGAAGTATTAGCGTAGATATGTGATCATACCCTCCTTGTGCATGTCATTGTTCCTTGTGAGTGTTAATCATATACCGCACGTATAATTAACGAGGCCATAAATTCTTGTGCAAGTTTCCAAGTCGATAACATGTTGAAACTAGTGCTCACTCACATAGATAGTTATTTTTCGATTTTTGTACATGATATTTCTTCTCTTATATTTACTTACAGCACTTACCATATCAGTTATATTCTCGTATCTGTTCTTTGACTTGTATATTCTTTCTATTTACTATTGCATAGTCTTTATCATTTACTGGAACTATTGTTAGAGGTGTACTTCGCTCCAATCCTGATTGGATATATTTTTTTAGATAATTTAGATGATGAGTGCGCTACCTACTACGGACCACATGATGTAGTAGGACTTGACAAAGAGACGTTGGCTCGGAAGGGTTTAGCTCTAGCTGAGACACTAGTAGCGACTCAGTTAGACTAGCTATTAGTACTGGATTTGTCTCCAGCTTTCTGACTCTTGGCATGTTATTATTTTGGAGGCATTGTTATTGAGATAGTAGAATCTTAGACTCTGGATATGGATTTGTGCTATGCTTATGTTAGACTTCTTATGTATATTCATCTCATGTCTTTATATCTTTATCGTGTCATTTATCTTTCTTATAGCTATTGTGATTGAGTATGAATATTATCAATATTTGTCCTCCTTTGGAGACGTGATTATTATTGACAGATTATGGTTCATATAATCATTAGATATGTTAGATGGTACTGTTTGACCTAGACAGTGTTCTACCGCAGATGCTGCGGCGTAGGCTAGACGTACCTACGTACTCGTGCCCCTATACCGAGCGCGTGTCGTGACAATCTTTCTATGTCAACTTTGGGATTTTTTTTCCCGATAACTAAATATAAAAGATGATAGATGATAGATATCGATACTTCTTAGCACTTGGAAATTTGACAAATGCAGTCAAGGAACACAGTTGCCCTCATTATTCAAGTCAATCGTTGGAATTTGATAAGGATTGACAAGAAAAAATGTGGGTCGAATATAGAACACTAAAGAAGACTCAAAAGTAGTAAAGAAATGTAGTCCGCCCATAATCACGTATGTTATTGAAGTATGGATACCAAGTCTTATTCCTATTAGATTATTTGTATTGGATTTCTTCTCGGGATGTATATCTTCAGTAGAATATTACATGAATTTTATCATGTTGATAATGTTCAATTTAGTCAAATTGAAAATTCATGTTTTTAGTCATATAAAGAGCTTCACATGCTTTTATTATTTTTATTTGTGTTATAATCTTATAAATATGCATGTACATAAAGATTTAATCATGATTCGGTCATAAATTTTTTAGTCAACATTCAAATTATTTGGTGCTCCTTTATGACTAACAATAGTTATCTAACATTCTAACTAGACCCATTGAAACAAGATGTTGTCAAAGTGACATCTCTTGTGTAGATAGTCTATGAGGGATGTCAGATGTTTGTGTGTGTATATTCATGCGAGTATTAGTCGGTCTAACGGAAGGTTAATACTTGGTCGAACGGTACATATACTTGTGGTGGTAGATGTGTGATAATTATAAATTTTACATGTGAATAATAATTTGATTAAAAGATAGGCTTATTATTTGACATGAGTTATTGTCAACGTTTGACTATTACACCAAGAGTACCACTTACAGTTAATATTACTGTCCAAAAACTTGATATTGATGATGTGCAAAGTATCTTAAGACGAGGTTTACCATTATTTAAATTTGTATAACTAATTTTTTGTTATTAATTAGACTATGTATTGTTTGGTTGTTTTGTTCTCTTTACAACTAAATTACTACAATATTTACTAATTTAAATTCAATTCTCATGCTTAGTGACACAAACTTTAAAGGCAAAAAAAGAAAGAATATATAAGTTGCTAAGAGTCCAGATCAAAAGAAACAATATAAAACTAAAGGTTGTTTCTTTTGTGACAAGACAAAACACGTAAAGAAGAAATGTACAAAGTACTACGCTTAGCGTGTAAATAAATGCACATTTCTTAATTTGGTCTATTCTGAGGTGAATCTAGCTTCAGTACCTAGAAACACATGGTGGTTAGATTCTGGTGCAACTATACACATCAGTATTTCTATGCAAGATTTTCTGAGCTACCAAAAGCCAAGTGATAGTGAAAGACACATTTATGTCGGTGACGACAAATCGGTAGAAGTGAAAGCAATATGTAGGTTATTATTAGGAATTAGTTATTATTTGGATTTGATAGACACTTTTATTTTACCATTCTTTAGATAGAATTTAGTTTTAATTTTCTTATTGGACAAATCTAGTTATTATTGTTCATTTCAAAAGAATAAGTGTAGTCTAACCTTACATTCAAATATTATTGGAAATGGTTCTCTTAATGTTTATGATAACCTATGTATTCACTTGAAACTATTGCATATTAAAATAAAATCTTGCATGTGGAATCACATGGTGCTAAACGAAAAATTAACAATAAAAATTCAAAATCAATATGGTACAAGTAATTAGGTCACATCTCTAGAAATAAGTTGAATGACTTTTGTTTGATGAGATTTTGGATTCCCTTGACTTCACAAACTTTAATATTTGTGTTGAAATTATAAAGGAAAAATAAACCAAAACAATGAGATTAGGTGCCAATAGCACTATAGAAGTATTGAGTTGATACATACTGATATCGACTTCTTAGAATGGTCAAGAATATTTTATATCATTCATAGACAACTATTCTAGATATGGTTACCTATACCTCCTTCATGATAAATCACAATCTTTGGACGTGTTCAAATCATTTAAAGTCGAATAACTCAACAGAATAATAACAGTCGTCAGGTCTGGCCGTGGTGGAGAGTACTACGGTAGATCTAATGGATTAGGTGAACAACATCCAGGACCATTCTAGAGGAATGCAGAATCATCCCACAGTAAACCATGCTAGGATCACCTAGAATAAATGGTGTAGCGGCAAGACGATATAAGACTCTTAAGGATATGGTGAGGAGTATGTCACACCTATAGGATCGTTGAGCACCTCTAGAGGGGGGGGGGGATGAATAGAGTGTGTGTATGTGCAGCAAAAATAATCACCACTTAAAATTAAGCAGTTATAAACTATAGCAAGTAAAAGACAGTAAAAATGCGGTAAAGTAAGAGATCAGAGAATCAAACTCAGTGACACAGTGATGTATACTGGTCTCCCTTTTAGATGACTACTCCAGTCTCGAGTACTCTTGTTCGATATTAATCCACTATGCACAAGCTAAATGAGAGCTTGTAGTCTCTTACAATACCATGCTTGGTGACAAGCACACAACCAACTCCACAAAGTAATTTTAAAAACTGGAACATTTTCTAAAAGACGCCTCTGACATAACTCTTCAGTACCAAAACTCTAGATCGAGCAGAACTGTACTGGATTTGGCTAAGAGTGGTATAGGCTTGATTTGAAAGCTTTAGACCTTTGAAAACACTTAAGGAGATAGAGAAGAGAGAATGAATGGGTGATTTGAAATGGTAAAAATTCTTCTCTATTTATAGTGTTTTTGCTGACCGAACTCGGGCATAGTTCGGATGAATGAATCTCGCAAATGAACGTTATAGGAAGATTTGGTGGAACTGAAATTTGAATTTACCCTGACCGAACTCGATTCGAACTCGGTCTGAGTTCTGTCCGAGTTTTGTTGGGTCAGAAATGAAAATAATGGACCAAATTTGCATAGGCTTGAGATTTTTTAGAATTGTGGACTTTTGGGGATTTAGATAGATAGGCTTATTTGGATATGTTGACTGGTAGAAACCTAAGCCAATATCAATCCTGATCAACCTCACACGTATTTTTAAGACTCAATAAAATTGAAAGATACAGAAGAAAATATAAAAGTCTTTATCTAGATTACAGTACGATATTGTTCTTGATGACGATGCGATGTCTGAACTTTGAAGTAGAATGATGTAGATGCAGTATACGTTCTCCTTCTTTGAAACCAGTAGCAGTTCGTATACTTTGTGTATCGACCAAAGTTGACGTTGATTATCAAAATCATCTGTGATCATTAACAATGGGCCAACAATCTCCCCCATTTTTATAATTGTCAAACTTTGAGTCTATACCAAAATAAATAAAAAATAACTTTAAAATATATACCTGACTTATTGTTCTTAATTGTGCGCAAAATTTTGGTTACTACTACCCCCTAGTTGTCAAGTACTCAAAATGTTGCCCCCCCCCCCCCCCCCCCCCCCCGCGTAATGTGTGAAGCCAACAATAAGAAGAAAAAAGATAGAGTAATATCCACAAAATTATATGAATGAACCAAGTCAACATTCTTAAGAGAAATATCACCAGCAGTAGCAGTAATGAAATATGAGTAATAGAAACTAACTAATATAGCATAAAAACCTACTACTGAAAATGGGTTCACAGTGCATAAACAACTAAAACAATACAAAATAAAATACTACAAATAATTCAAACTGAAGAAAAAGTGTCACTACATGAGATCATCATCAACTAAAACAAATCCACATAGTACTAAGCCAAGAAACTAAATCACATGTCAGCATCATCACCGGTGGGATCAACAGGAGGATGAGGATCAACATAAGCTGTCGTCAGATCAAAGAGTCCGAAGGTGGAATGATCCTCAAGTCTCGGTCCGTCGAAGGCGGAATAATGGAGAATAGGAGCTGGAGCCGAAGGATGATGTGACAATGTGTACTGAATATCCGCCATGCTATTTCTCAACACCCGAGCCTGAGAAATGTGACGGTACTCAGCATCAGTGAAACGAGTCATATAGGTCTCGTGCCTCTGTCTCTGGAGGGTGACAAATGCATTAAACCTCTGTTAGAACTCGTCGAAGTGGCTAGAAGTAGTAGGGCAGGAGCATCAACTAGAGCTGTGGCTGAATCAGGGATCGGAAAAGCACCAGGTAGAAGTGGAGGCTGAAGGTACTTCCTAGATCTAGTCAGCTCAGAAGGTGATCCAGAAATAGGACAGATATCTGATTTGATTCCAAATTTTGGGAAGATCACCGCAAGATACATGAGATAAAGGAGGTTTTGGCCTACCCTCCGATAACTGATCATGTTAGCAATAACGGTCTTTGGAACAGAAAAAGTGACTCCAAAGTGAATGTAGTACATAGCCGATATCTCTAAGAAGGTAACCTCATCAGTAGATCCCGTCTTAGGTAGTAAGGCTGAATAAACAATGCGATGGAGTTCATAGAAATGGTGGTTCAGGTGCTTTGTGAACAAACGAGACTGGGGGACTGGACCCGGATGACACATAGCAGCCTTGAATGACTCAAGGGTCACATCATGAGGGAATTAAACTTTGTTATTCTCGACTACTGCTTCGTCGTTGTCAGGCATATGGAAGTACTCACTCAGATCAGTCGAGTTTAACTCAAGTTTTTTCCACCAACACAAGAATAGATGTTGTCGTCTGTGTCTTGCATATTGCAATAGAACAGCCGAACAACATTATCATAAATATCACTCAAAATTTCAAAACAATCTCGGAGGCCTAAGTTTTCAAAAGTGGATGCATACTCCAAAAATATAGTAAAATTTATCGATTGACCGGGGTATCGAAATTGGGTAAACCATGAGTCCAAAATTTCCGAAGTTGGAAATAGATTGGTGTCAAAATCCTCGTCGTCGTCGGGACGAGGGGGACTAAATACGTTAACGGATTCATACTCCGAAGTAGAGGATGACACCACAGAATCTCTCTTCTTTCTCTTAAAGAGCTTGGGTGATATAGAAATTGAAAGTAGGAGAAAAGGAGAGAGATACATCAAAAAAAATGGAAAGGAGCAGAGAACAACTTCGTAGAGCCGCTAGATCCGAAAAAATGGTATTTGGAAGCTTTGGAAGGGTTCTTTCTTAAAGCTAGGGTTTTGCGTTTTGGGCGACTGTGTGGAGGAAGAAGGCGGAATAGAAGAGGTAGAGTCGGCTGGGAAGCTGCCGTTTAAATGAAAAAGACCCCACAGAGTTCTGTCCGAACTCGGTCAGAATTCGGTCCGAGTTCGGCCACTATATTTTCAGTTTATTTATGAGTAATGAATTATAAAAGATAGCTTGATAACTTATAACTCTTCGATTTAATTAATGTTCATTACTTTGGATTAGTTGTAGGGTTCGGATCCCAGCTAGTGGTAGTTCGAAGACTAATGAACCTTGTCGCTTCAGGCTATTTATGCATGTATGACAGAAGGACCCTTTCGGCTTGTACCCAAGATAATTTCAATTAACAAATCTCAAAATTCCAAGTTTTAAGCATTTTTAATAATCATAACCACTGTTGTAAAAATTCGACTAGTTCCCGACTAGTCGGTAATCGGCCTTCCCGACTCGACTAGGGGCTAGGCAACAAAAAAATTGGCCCAAGTAATAATCTGGCCTAGGCAGCCGACCATGCGGCTAGACGGGCCTAGTCAGTCGACTAGGCCTCAATTCCCAAAAAAAGGATAAAAAAGATCAAAATTTTACCCGAAATTTAGTTCTTTCAAAAACCTAAAAGCAACCGACAGATAAGGAGACAAAGTAGAAAGAGGAGAAGGAGAAGAAGTTTTTTTTTTTTGTAATATATATATGTGCAAACCAAGGACATATATATATATATATATATATATATATATATATATATATATATATATATATATATATAGAATAAGGGAGGTGAGGTAGCTATGTGTCATCCACCATGCTATCATCATATACTTGCACACTTTTTGGTGCATGATGATAGCATGGGAGGGGGTGACATATAGCCACCACCCATAGGGTGACACCTCACCTCTCTTACTCTCTCTCTCTCTCTCTATATATATATATATATATATATATATATATATATATATATATATATATATATATAATTTAAAAACTCAAACCGATTAATCTGATGACTAGCGTCCGACTAGCGATTTTTACAACCTTGATCATAACACATTATAATTCTGAAAATTGAAGTATGCCTAACTCTCGACGTAGATAATTAAAACGATCTTCAGCTAGCGGTATTGTGAAAATGTCTGCTTGATGATTTGTGTCAATAAATTCTAAGCATATGTCCCCGTGTTGTTGGTGATCTTACAAGAAATAATGATGTATTTCTATGTACTTTTTGCGTGAGTGACATACTGGGTTCTTAGTCAGGATGATAGTGCTAGTTTTGTCACAATAAATAAGGATCTTTGTGTAGTGCAGATTGTAGTCTTCTAGGATTTGCTTTATCCACAAAATCTGAGCACAACAACATCCTGCGGCGATATACTCAGCCTCAGTTGTTGATAATGCTACCGAGTTTTGCTTCTTGCTAAACCAGGAGACTAAAGTTTTTCCCAGGAAATGACATGTGCCGTTGGTACTTTTACAGTCTACTTTGCATCTAGCAAAATTAGCATCTGAGTAACCGATTAGGTCAAAATATGTGGTTTTGGGATACCATAAGTCGAATGTAGAAGTTACTTTAAGGTATCGAAAGATACGCTTAACGACGCATAGGTGTAATTCCTTAGGATTAGCTTGATATTGTGCACATATGTAAAAGCTGAACATAATATCAAGACGACTAGCAGTTAAGTAAAGTAAACTACCAATCATACCTCGATACTTATGCTGATCGACTGGTTTACCACTTTCATCAATATCAACCCGTGTTGATGTAGCCATTGGTGTGCCGATAGGCTTTACATTGTCGAAATCGTACTTCTTCAGTAAATCCTTCGTGTACTTGGCATGATTGATGAATGTTTCATGCGAGTGTTGTTTGATCTCAAGTCCTAGGAAGTAGTTGAGTTCTCCCATCATACTCATCTCAAACTCACTCTGCATACACTTAGCAAAATTTTGACAGAGTTGTTTGTTAGTAGAACCAAAAATAATGTCATCTACATAAATATACACAAGAAAAATATTATCAGCTGAAGATTTGATAAATAAAGTTGCATCAACTCTTCCTTTTGAAAAGACATTTTTAAGTAGAAAAGCACTTAGGCGTTCATACCAAGCATGTGGTTCTTGTTTGAGTCCATATAGAGCTTTTCTCAATTTGAAGACGTGATCAGGTTTTTAAAAATCCTCAAAACCAGGGGCTATTTCACAAAAACTTCTTCCTTCAAAAATTCGTTTAAAAATACACTTTTCACATCCATTTGAAAAAGTTTGAAATCATGAAAACATACAAATGCATAAAACGTGCGAATGGCTTATAGTCTAGCAACATGACCATATGTCTCATCATAATTAATTCTTCTTCTTGATTAAAACCTTGTGCCACTAGACATGCTTTGTTGTGTAGAACTTATCCGTCCTCACTAAGTTTATTTCGGATCACTTATTTGGTACAAATTATCGATTTACCAATAGGTTTAGGATTAAGTTCCCAAACTTGGTTTTTTTCCTTCAAATTGATTAAGTTTCTCTTGCATGGCATCAATCCAAAACTCATCATTAAAAGCATTTGCTATTGTCTTAGGTTCTACTTGAGAAATAATGCTACATTTGCTACTATATCTCTAGTAGAAGAACGTATACTTACATCTTTGGATACATTACCTATTGCGAGTGTTTCTGGATGGTCTGGCATGAACTTCATCTTTTTAGGTAGACTCTCCAGATAGCCCTCATTGGTAGCAATATCTTCAGGTGTCTTGGATTTGTTCTGTACATCCTCATTATCACTATTGCTAGATCATATCTCTCTTGAATGTAATTTCTGGGAGTCTTTTTACCAGCTTTTTAGTGCATAGCCATGAGAAAGTGTCCATATTTGTATGTCCTAGCCTCATGTGCCATAGCCAGCTTTTATCTTGATTGGCTACTAGGCACTTTCTTGTATTATTAGTACATTATAGAAAGAAAACATAAATATTTTCTTCCTTGATCCCTTCATATATGGGATTTTTGGTAGACATTTCATAGATAGAACATTTGTCTTTCACAAAGTTGATGCCATAACCATTATTTGCCAAGTGACTTATGCTCAATAGGTTATGTTTCAACTCCGTGACTAGACAGACGTCTTTTATTTCAGGTTAGGGAGACATACCAACAGTAGCGTTACCAATAATATCACCTCTCAGATTATTGTCGAAGGAGATATATCCGTATTTCTTCATCGATAGCATAGCGAATAGATATACATCACCATTCATGTGCTGCAAACATCCACTATCAAGTATCCACTTGCTTCTAGCATGAGAGGGTTGAAGGTCTACCTACAAAACGAGTAGATGAATCCTTTGGTATGCATTTCTTCAAGGGTCCTTTATGATTAGTCTTAAGGATCCAAACAAGGAAATTAGTGTCAACAAGATTTTTAGCTCTACAATATTATGATATGTGCCCGTATGTACCACAATATGTGCATGTGAGTTTTAAAAAAGTGCTCTTTGTTTCTGTGTTGATATTCTTGTGTCTTTCTTGGAAACTTGTAAGTGAAAGCATGATTGTGACAACCATATTGCTTAAGTGCTTTCTTTGGTTTAGTCCTTTGTGATGTATTATTTGTATTAGGACTAACCTTAGGCCATGTAACAGGAATAACCTGTTTGCCTAACTTGATCTCTAACTTTTTAGAGACCGCACAAGACTGTATATTTGGCTGTCATATCTATGAGTCTTTGCTCAGTGACTAAGTGTTTTCTCTTTTCTCTGTCATAAAGTTCTTGTACTTTAACATAGTCTCTTTCTTTTCAATAGTGAGGATAGCCTCATGATAGTCTACTTTAAGCTTGGCTATCTCTTCCGTGTTACCGGTAGTAGATGTCTCTTTAATATCTTCGATAAGATTAGATAATCTAGCTACTTCGGTTGTCTAGGCCCTAATCTCTTTGCAAGATTGCTTGTACTTGTCCAACACGTTTCTCTGTTCTTCAAGTAATTCGCTAAAGGCATTTTCTAGTTCATCGAAAGTAAAATTATCGTACAGAGGGTTATCGGATATCTTATCAAATGCCATCAGATAGACATTTGCAATGCTGCTGGGTTTGTCTTCCTCCTCTGATTCACTAGCCTCATTTTCGTGCCAGATACTTGTATTAGCATACTTTTGACCGGTTGTAGCTTTTCTGTTTGATCTTGATCGGTCATATAGACTGCTCTTCTTTGACAGTAGACAGTCATTCTTTATGTGCCCTGATTTCTTACATCCGAAGTAGATTGTTCCTTCTTCGTTGCACTCGTGGATATCCTTCTTCTTTCTGTTTGATCTCTCAAACTTTAAGAATTTTTTTGAAATTTTTGACTAGTAGGGCCTGTTCATCACCATCAGATGATTCTTCGTCAGAGTCATTGCATGAGACGCTTCGGGCTTATGCTATGAAGGCAATAGATTTCTTTGTGGGAGTTGCTTCTTCAAACTCTTACAAGTCCAGCTCATGGGTCATGAGCTTGCCCATCAGTATCTCCAAAGTCATTGTGGTGAGTTCGTTTCCTTCTATGACGCAGTGGCCTTCGGGTTCCAATTCTTGGTTAGAGTCCGCATAACCTTTCTGATCTTTTCGTGATTGCTGTAATCCTTACTAAGAGATTGTAAATGATTAGTAATATCAAGGAAATGAGTAAATATATGTATAGCTGACTCACCGGGTTTCATCTTGAAAGACTCATACTCCTGTGTTAGTCTAATAATTTTGGATCCCTTCACTTGGAAAGTTCCTTCATGAGTTACCTCAAGAACTCTCCAAATTTCATTAGACATACTACAGGTGGATACACGATTGAACTCAGTTTTGTCAATGGCACAGAATAGTGCATTGATGGCTCGTGCGTCTAGACTAGCCTGTGTTTTTTCATGCTCCATGTATTTGTCATGGGGCTTGTCTACAAGTACACCATTAATCACTGTTCCAAGCGATTTCTTATAACCGTCTATCACTATTGACCAAAGATCGAAGTCCAGTGATTTGAGAAGAAAAAAACTCATTCGTATTTTCTAATAGGTATAATTCGTTCCATCAAATAGTGGGAGTCTATTTGTGGATTTCTCTTCACCATTGAATATAGATTTAACGACTGTTATAGACATATATACTCTTTAGATTGGCTATGTATAAGTATAACATGCTTTGATACCAATTGTAGGACCATTGAGCACCTCTAGAGGGGGGTGAATAGAGTGTGTGCATATGCAGCAGAAATAATCACCACTTAAAATTAAGCAGTTATAAACTATGGCAGGTAAAAGACAGTAAAAATGCGATAAAGTGAGAGATCAGAGAATCAAACTCAGTGATACAGCGATGTATACTGGTCTTCCTCTGAGAGGACTACTCCAGTCTCGAGTACTCTTGCTCGATGTTAATCTACTATACAAAAGCTAAATGGGAGCTTGTAGTCTCTTACAACACCGTGCTTGGTGACGAGCGCACGACCAACTCCACAAAGTAATTTCAAAAGCTGGAACATTTTCTGAAAGGTGCCTCTGATACAACTCTTTAGTACTAAAACTCTAGATTGAGCGAACTGTACTGGCTTTGGCTAAGAGTGGTATAGGCTTGATTTGAAAGTTTTAGATCTTTGAAAACACTTAAGGAGATAGAGAAGAGAGAATGAATGGATGATTTGAAATGGTGAGAATTCTTCTCTATTTATAGTGTTTTTACTGACCGAAATCGGACAGAGTTTAGATGCATGAATCTGGCAAACGAACGTTATAGGCAGATTTAGTGGAATTGAAATTTGAATTTACCCTGGCCGAAATTGGGCTGAGTTTTGTCCGAGTTCTGCTGGGTCAGAACTGAAAAGAATGGACTAAATTTGCATAGGCTTTAGGATTTTTAGAATTATGGACTTTTAGGGATTTAGATAGGTAGGCTTATTTGGATATGTGGACTGATAGAAACCTAAGCCAATATCAAGCCCGATCAACCTCATAAGTATTTCCTAGACTCAATAAAATTGAAAAATACAGAAGTCTTTATCTAGATTCCAGTACGATATTGTTGTTGGTCACGATGCGATGTCTGAACTTTGAAGTAGTAGGATGTGGATACAGTATACATTCTTCCTCTTTGAAACCTACAAACTTGTAGCAGTTTTTATACTTTGCGTATCGACCAAAGTTGACATTGATTATCAAAATCAGATGTGATTATTAACCAATGGACCAACAATCTCCCATATTTTGATAACTGACAAACTTTGAGTCCATACTAATATATACCTGACTTATTATCCTGAACCATTCGCAAAATTTTGGTTACTACTCTTTCTCTCCCGTTGTCAAGTACTCAAAATGTTGTTCCCCCGCAATGTGTGAAGCCAATAATAAGAAAGAAAAGATAGAGTAATATCCACAAAATTATATGAATGAACCAAGTCAACATTCTCAAGAGAAATATCACCAGCAGTAGCAGTAATGAAATATGAGTAGTAGAAACTAACTAATATAGCATAAAAATCAACTACAACTAAAAATGGGTTCACAGTGCATAAACAACTGAAACAATACAAAATAAAATACTATAGACAATCCAAACTAAAGAAAAAGTGTCACTACATGAGATCATCATCAACTAGAACAAGTCCACAAAATATTAAGCCAAGAAACTGAATCACATCTTAGCATCATCACCGATGGGATCAACAGGAGGATGAGGATCAACATAAGCTGTCGTCGGATCGAATAGTCCGAAGGTGGGATAATCCTCAAGTCTCGGTTCGTCAAACGCGGGATGACGGAGAATAGAAGCTGGAGCCGAGGGATGATGTGCCAATGTGTGCTGAATGTCCACCATGCTATTTTTCAAGACCTGAGCCTGAGAAATGTGACGGTACTCAGCATCGGTAAAACAAATCATATAGGTCTCGTGCCTCTGTCCCTGGAGGGTGACAAATGCATAAAACCTCTGGTAAAACTTGTCGAAGTGGCCGAAAGCAGCAGGGCTGGAGCATCGGTTGGAGTTGCGGCTGGATCAGGGGCTGGAACAGCACCAGGTGGAAATGGAGGCTGAGGGTACTTCCTAGATCTAGTCAGCTCAGAAGGTGATCCAGAAATAGGACATATATCTAAGTTGATTCCAAATTTCAAAAAATTACCGCAAGATGCATAGGATAAAGGAGGTTGTAGCCTGCCCTACGGATCATGTTAGCAATAACGATCTTTGGAACATAAAAAAATGACTCTGAATTGAATGTGGTACATGGCCACTATCTCTAAGAAGGCGACCTTACTAGTAGTCCTTTCATCCTCGCTTCAGACTCTGTGAGACCCTTCGTTCTCATTTGGACGTGATGCCATGCAAGCCCAAGTTGCGCTTGCACAAGGCAAAGACCTGTACAATAACAAAATAGACAAGGTAGACAGTAGCGCAGCGGAACAAAATACGAAGATTTGAAGCAACAACGAACATATTGCATAATATGAATTGAACACAATGATAGCAGAAATAATTCTCTTTATTGATATTCTTTTGAACAGATTATATAGATCTCATTGTCTCTCTGATACATGCCGTATTTGACTTATAATCTCTTAGAAACATTACAGAAGTACAATAATCCCATTCCATACATTATATTCCTTTATATACAAAACCAACTCTTTAGAACAGATGTCCGTCTCTTGAATAGAAAACCCATCTTTTTGCATCTCTTATGATTTCTGGCTCCTAAGATGAGACTCGGGCTATCGCTTCGGACTATCCATCTTGGTGCATCTTGTACCTACTGATGGTGGGTTAATATATCAACATACTGGTGAATATGAACAAAGGCTACATCGTCTGAAATGATCACTAATTTATTTAGTGAGAAAATATTTCTTATGATGTGATCTTTCTACTTTTACCTACGTTCATTTCATGCAGTACAGAGTCAGATTACATCTTTTGAAAATACTTTCGAAAAGCCACAGTTCATTGCATTTCAAGTATTCAAAGGACTATTCATTTCAAGAACGAATATATTTATTTCATGTGTAGTACACAGCGTGTTTCATGATCTATATCATTTCTCTTGTTCAAGCAACTCTTAGGGTCAATTGCAAACACGATGCCATATCTTTTCTTTGAACGAGACAAATCAATTTTTGGCAATAGATTATTCTTTGATACAAGTCATGATCAGAACTTAAGCAACACATATGTCACTTTTTTAGTAATTCTTGCCATAGCTGATGGTTCATCCCTGCATAAGACAAGGATTAGTATGAACATGATATAACCAACATTGTTCCATGTTCGTCTCTACATTGTTAGCTGTTAAAAAATCTTTACCGACACATGCAGACTCAATTGACAGCTGTGACTCTTCGGTGGTTTAACTTTGTACCAATCAACACCTATCTATATGATGGTCTATGGGTCATTCCCTATGTTAGTAGCTGTGACTCTTGGATTCAGCTCCTCGCTATTGGACACAGATTCAACACCCCCTAATCGTGAGATTTCTTGTACCTTAGGGTGTCTAGACAATCTCTCCTAGGCCGGATGATTCCTAGTTGTAACTCCCAAAAATCGTTTCATTTTTTTTAGAAAAGTATCATTTTTAATAAAACTTGACCTAATTTTAAAACAAATATTTTTGATTAATGAATAGATCATGATTATTGTTGTTAATTAATTAGGATTTATTTTAATGTATGATAATTAATTATGTTATTATTTACTAATTCTGTAATTAGTTGAAAGTAAATAAATTAGTTTGAATTTGAAAATCTGTTAGAATTTATATTTGAAATTTGTTTTATATTTGATTTTTAAAAATCTATTTAGAAAACAAATTTGAATTTGAAAATCATTTTGATTTTGAAAAGCTGTTAGAATATTGAAAATCTGTTTTTATGTTGATTTTGAAAATATGTTTAAATTTGAATTTGAAATTCTGTTATCAATGATTATTTCCTACCCCCAGATCTAATTGTTATTACTACTCTGCCACTATACTAAAAGCTCCTAGATATACACTTTATTACAAATATGCCATTCCCAGCTCTCACTCACACACGCACACAATTATTATTTTATTATAAATGTGCACACAATTCTATGCTACTGACACATTCTGACATCAATTTTTGACACACAATTTCTCTCTCCTGTTCTCTCTCTTCCTTTGTCTCTCCTGGCCGACCCCGGCTATCCTACGCCGTGCGCCATCGCACCCTCGCCGGAGTGTCACTGAGCTTCCGCTGCGCCGACCTCGACAGCACAGCTTGCCTCGACTGCTGTGCTGCACCTCGAGCAGTGAGTCACCTCGGGTTCGAGCCACTTCGGGCCGCGTGCACCGCCAGAGCCATGCCGTCGCTTCATGTGCTGAGCCACCTTGAGAGCCGAGCCGCCCCTTCGAGAACAGCGCCCCTCTTCGAAGTCTGAGCCACCGCCAAGGAGACCGACGCCTCATGAAGCACGTCGTCGCCAAGTCACCGAGTCAGGAGTAGCCGAGAGCCGTACCGGACCACCGCCTCGTTGCCGTCGCGGTCGGCAACCTCGCCACCGCCCTCCCGAGATCTCTCCATCGAATCGAAGCCAACCCCACAGTCGGATCGGCACGGGAGTCCTCGCCCCATCGTGTGCCACAACAGATCGGCCACCAGCCACTATAGCTCGTCAACTCCACCACCGCCTCGAAGCCGAATCGACCACGAAGGCTCGGTTCGGTCAGATCTGGCCTGAGAAGCTCAGATCCACCACCTGTGGGTTCGCTCGACGTTTGGCTCGCCAAGATCCACCGTCTGGACCACTGCGGACGCTGCCAAGTGAGCTTCTATGATTTCTCCTTCTGATCCCTCCATTCTTTTCTCTTGATATTTGCTATAAGTGTTTGGTGAACTAGAGGCCATGGGAACTCGGACTTTCTACGGTTTTCGGAGTATGGGGCTGGTGTGAAGTGAGTAGAGATAAGGATGGTTAAGTCTGAGAGTGTAAGTGAGTGAAGAAGATGAAGAGTTGAACCTAGGGTTAGGGTTAGTGGACAGAGGAAGGAGACCTTGATCCGATAAAGAAAGGAGAATGGGATTAAGGCTGAGAATGGGCCGGGGTCAGCTGTGGGAATTTTGTAGTGGCTGAGAAATTAGAAGTGGAGATGATGATGAAGAAGGAGCGTGAGTGGGGGATTTTTGGGCTGTGAGTAATGGAATGGAGAGACTCTCTCTCTCAGTTATTTTACTTTGCACCAACAGTGGTCCTCGGGATGTGGGAAACTGTGAGGTTTTCGGCTGGAAATTAATGGAGTGAAGAGTTAGAATAGGCTGAATAGGAATTGGAGAAGTGTTCTGCTGGAGATGAGAGAGAGTCTCATCTATTATTATGAATTCCTTTCTTTTGACTCCTCGAATATAGGGCCGAAGAATTGACTGGTGACTCTTCGAATTCTGAAGAGCCACATGACGTGGCTGAATAGATAATTTCGAAGTATGGCTGAGATTTCAGTTTGTTGAAACTTGGACTGGTTTCTTAAATGCTGCAGCTGTCCATTAAATGAAGGAAGTGATTATGAGAGAATGGGACATGGAGAGAGAGTGTAGTAAATTGTGTTTTAATAGATAGTGTTAGTTCATGTGCTGGGCTTGACATGTAGGCCGATTGGGTTTGAGAACTTTGGGCTGGTATTTTAGTGATTTAAGTTTTAAATCATATTGCTGCTAAGAATTGCACTGGGCCTAGGTAGATGGGTTGAATGTGGGCTGGGCTTTGCTGTTTTATAATTTCATGTTATAATTCTTATTATAAATAGTAATTAATATTTAATAATTTTTGTTTAAAAGAATATTGTTGATTATTACTACCAGCCTATCATGGTCTCCTAGTAATTGTAGTTAGCTACTATTATTGCTTACTAAATATTTTCTTGCTAATTAATCTATGTAGTTAACTAGAATACGATAATGGTTAATAAAATAGTTTAGCTAGCAATTATCTTCTAAACATAAATGTTTTCTTTGCAAAATATAGTTTAAATATTTCTTAAATAATATATGTCTTAGTATTTTTCTTAATTCTAGTAAATTAAAATGTTCTAAAAGTTTGTAATTATTATTTTGTAAGCAAAATGATCTAATATTTTTCTATAAACAATTAGAAGTATCTTCACTAGTATTATTGTGATTTAAACTATAAATATATATTTTCCAAAATATTGTTAGCTACTATATAATTAGCCAGTATATGGATAGTAGTAATGTTGAGCTAAATATTATTATTTAAACCCTAATAACTTGTACAAATATTACCAGATGATTTACAACCATGCAGTATTACTCACGTGCTTCCAAGACGAGGCAAGTACACTGACTCGACTTGTACTCTATATTTCTGTCTTACCTTTATGTGCCATGTTCTCATATCGGACACGAGATACACACGATTGTCTTGTACCATTGTTCATTGCTTGTGAGTCATTATTTATTGTGGAGACTGGGGAAATATTAACTTTTGTGTGACCACACCCAACATAGGTATTGTGGATAGCCTAATCGTACACTTCACGTACGATGAAGCCGTACCTTGTAAAATTGATTGACTCATTGCCTCATTGATTGGTTGTGCTCCTAAGCTGGTCACACATTAGTTTAATATTTCAAATTGTCACACTAGCATATTGATTGTCGTGATCATTGCCTTGTACATTGATAGCCGTGTTCATTGTCTAGCATATTGATTGTCGTCCATTGCCTGCAGTTTTATATTTTATTTCTGGTACTGTAGTTTTACTTCTATTTTTGGTATTCTGGTTTTACCTTGTATTCTGTACTACAGATTACATTGTATATTATCTTATCAGAGTTGTACTTTGCTCTTTTCCTGACAGGATACGTTGCAGGTGAGTGGGAGGCCACATGGAGCATGTGATTGCATTGGATATTACAGCTTTTATTTTATTTTATTTTCTGGAGATTGTATTTTAGATATTCATTATTGTATCTTTATTTTATTTGACATGATTTGTCTCCGGCTGATTTTGTACTAAAATGACTTGATGGATATTGGTGATCATTCTGGAAACGTTATAAAAGCTGTGTTTGTTTACATTACATTGTGACTTGAAGTTTTCCTTAGTATTGTACAGCTTACTTCGTCTTGTCTATCGACGAAGGCTGGACGTGTCCGACTCGTATCCGATTATTCGGGAGCGGGTCATGACACTAGTGCCCTAGTAACCACCCGAGAGATCTAGTTTCCTTGTACAAGTTGTCCGAGACCAATGCATGCTCTAACTTTTCTATCAGATAAAATAGATGTATGTACAGATGATCGACGCGTTCATTTCGTGCATTCTTTTTTTTTTTGATCCCAGAGCCGAAGCTCCTACTTAACTCAGAGCCGAAGCTCCTATATATTTATTTTCCTTTGCAACATGTACAAGTCTGTCCGTACATGTCTAGCATTCTGGGCATCTTTGAGGGATAAGCAATCGTTCATCTCTTTGAAACATGATAATCAGTTCTGTACAGATTTAGCATATCATTCTACCTTTAACAGTATACGAATTCAGACATGTGAGCATTCTCTAACTTTAGTATGGCATCATCACATTTGATTTAACGTAGAAACAATTCGTTTCTTATTAGCAGGCAACAATATTTCTTCTTAGCATGCAGATTATCTCTTTTCTTGTTTTTATCATAGCAACATGTGAGTTATCTTAAAAGCATACTGATTCGTGAACTAACATTCTCAAAGATTACCATCTTGTTTTTATCAACAACATTTATTCAAAAACTCAGATTCGTATTAGGTGTGAAAGAATCAAAAATGAGTCTTCGTCCACTCACCCAAATCAATCGTCTTCTATTGCAGAGCCAGTAATCCGATCTCTCTGTTTATCTAGTGCCTTCGCGGAGCGGAACACTACAGAGTATGATTAGTCTACCTTACTAGAGTCACTCTGGGGTGAGGAGCTCAAAGCAACATCTTATGTTTTGAATAGAGTGCCAACTACAGCTGTTGAAAAAAATACCTAGCATTAGACAGGTAGAAAGCCTAGTTTAAAGCATTTACATGTTTGGGGTCCAATTGAGGCAAGGCTTTATAGGCCATATGAAAAGAAATTGAAATCCAAAATTGTATGCAGCTACTTCGTTGACTATGTTAAGAGATCAAAGGGTTATAAAATTCATGATCCCACAAAATGCTATATTTTTTGAGGATGTTGAGTTTTGGGGGGGAAGGGAAGAAAAAAGTCAAGAACATTATTTTTGAGGAGGAATCAGTTTCGATTTCTACTATAACTTTTGACGATATACGAGTTTCTATACCTATCATTGATCAAGAAGTGAATCCGAACCTCAACAAGACAATCAGAATTGCCTCTACAAGTCGATGTTGATCTACCTCAACAAGACAACTTAGAGGCATCTCCCATTCAAGATGAGGTAATTTTTCTTGAAAAATAAACTCAACAACCTCAAGAACTAGTGCCATTAAGACGGTCCACCAGAGATAGGAGAAATTCAATTTCGAATGATTTTATCGTATTTCTTCGGGAACATGAGGAAGATTGTGGAATACTTGAAGATGATCCAATCAACTTTCGTCAGGCCATAGAAAGTTTCAACTCTCAAAAGTGGATTGATATAATAAATGAGAAGAATAAATCTATGCAAGATAATAAAGTTTGAAAACTTGTCCCATTACCAAAAGGTGCGAAGCCCATTGGTTGAAAATGCGTATTTCAAACCAAGAAAGATTCGATGGGTAATATAGACTGGTATAAAGCACGTCTTTTAGCTAAAGTTTTTACTCAAAAGGACTGGATTGATTTTAAATAGATTTTCTCTCTGGTTTCTTCGAAAGACACTTTTAGAACAATTATGGCACTTGTTGCACATTTTGATCTTGATTTACATCAAATGAACGTTAAAACAATATTTTTCTGTAGTAACATTGATGAAATAATTTATATGGTACAACCAAAAAACTTTGTGTCGGAAGACCCAAAGAATATGGTTTGCAAACTAACAAAATCTACTTATGGACTCAAGCAAGCTTCTCACCAATGGTACTACAAATTTCACTAAGTGGTTACCTCGTTTGGTTTTAAGATAAACATTGTTGAAGATTGTGTGTATCCTAAATTCAGTGAATGTAAAGATATTTTCTCTGGTTTTATATGTTGATGACATACTGCTTGCCACAAATGATATAGGCATGATGCACAACATTAAGAATTTATATTAAATAACTTTCAGATGAAATTGTGAGAGTCATCTCACTGTATCGGTATTTATATACAGATACATATTTTTGTACTGTGTTTCGTATTTTCTTGATTTTCGGAACGCTTTAAAATTTTCCCAACTTATAGATTTTCTCCTTGACCGGCATACCGTCAGTATACCAGCGTATGCCGACGACATACCTGTCACTCCCGTTTTTCGTTATACGTATTTTCAGTATACGTGTACGGAATTCTGACATTTGTTAGGTGACCCGTGCTTTGATTTGTCTTTCTTATCCTTGACTTGGTTTAATCTTGTACTTGGTATATTTTGGTTTGGTTCAACTTGGCATGAGTTGGTTTTGGTTGGGTTGAGATGAGAAGGGTTTTGTATAAAAACCAACTTCTCTCTCTCGCTCTCCTCCATTCATTTCATTTACTCCTTCTTCTCCATTTTCTCCTCCTCCGAAACCTAGGCAAGTACATCTTGCCAAATCTTGAACAATGTTATTTTTGTTTGTTCTATTCTCTTTCTTTCATGATTTTAAGCCTCTTTAGAACTTGGAGTTTTTAGTTTTGATGGTTACATTTTTGTAGATCTAAGTTTTAATTTTTTTTTTGTTTTTCTTGGTTTTAATCTCTTAAATTTTGATATTTTCGAAAACTAATGGTTCCATGTGTTAGTAAATTTTATTTTACCCAATTTAGACCATTGAAAGTCCCAATTTTGACTTATTTTGAGAGATTTATGGCCTTTCTAGTCTATGGGTTCTCATGAACATTTGGAGGCTGGTTGGGGAAGATGAGCAGTGCATGTTGATGCATGCTAGCACATGCATGCTGGCGCATGCTGTCATGGAGTATGCTGTGGATGGTGCCTTTTGGCCCATGGCGCATGCTGTCCTGGTGCATGATGTCCCTGGCACATGCTGTCCTAGCGTATGCTGTGGATGGTCACTTTTGGCCCATGGCGCATGCTGGCCTGGTACATGCTATCTCTGGCACATGTTGTCCAGGCCCATGCTGTGGATGGTACGTTTTGGCCTATGGCACATGCTGTCATGGCGCATGCTGTGGATGGTGCCTTTTGGTCCATGGCGCATGCTGTCAGGGCGCATGTTGTCCCTGGCACATGCTGTCCTGGCGCATGCTGTGGATGGTGCCTTTTGGCGCATGGCGCATGCTGTCCCTGGCGCATACTGTCCTGGCGTATGCTGTTCCTGGTACCCCTTTTGACCCCTTGTGCCATTTTTTGCCATGATAATTCTTGTTACATTATCCATACTTGTCCCCTTGGTCTTTAGTGTAAAGTTATTGATCTTTGTCTTGGCTTCAAGAATCTTCTTGTTTCACATTAATTGGAGTTCATATGCGATTGATAATTTCAATCATAGTTTTGATCTTTTTGGCAGTTTTCTGTACTTGACGTTTTTGAGGTTTTCTTCGACTGTAATAAATTTTTTAACATGATTTGATGATCTGGTACAGTTAGAGAATGATTGTACACCCTTTTTACACCTAACACTAGCATAGATTCAATTGTTGTTTTATGCCAATTAGTTACTTTTACTTATCCCCTCTCACATGTCAGGATATGTCATTCCTTTCGAATATTTCTTATGTGATATGATATGTGTTTCTATGCTTTTTCGGATTTATTGTACTTTACAATCTATGCCATGTTTAGAATTTCTTTATAGTGAGCTGTTGTGGTGCACTTATGATTTATGCCTTTTCTTTGCTTTACATGATAGTGACCCGTTGTTGTGCACTCTTGAACATGTCTTTCTTTGCTTACATAATAGTGACCCATCGTGGTGCACTCTTGAACATGTCTTTTCTTGCTTATATGATAGTGGCCTGTAGAGGCGCACTCTTGACAAGTACTCTTTACATGACAAGTAAACCTAAACATGACATGCTTAATCAAGATTCTGTTGCGATGGCTATTTCCCCTTGCTAATGTAACTCTTTTGGACACCGTGGTTAAATTCTTTGTGTATGCGTGCACAAGCTACATGTCTCATTTTGCATCATGTATAGGACATGGATTCCTGATTACCACGGTCAGGGATTCATACTAAATCTGACTAGGTTAATGACTAGATTGATCAAGTAGTTCATATAGAGAGATTTCTCAATCACAGGCGATCCCGTTATCTAGGCACTTTAATTGGACTTATAGCCTGCCGTCGAGTAGGGCGCATTTCTAGCACACTATCATGTGTTGCACCCCCAAGTCACCTAATCAACTCTCTCAACCTGCGGAAGGATAAATATATAGTCTGCAGGGCTTGTGACTGCTGGAACATCTCATTGCATCTTGTAGTAACTAGTCTTGTGATAGCCCTAGTTAGTTAAAGTATCAAGCCGTACTCATTGCTTGGCCGTGATTGATGGATGTAGTCCAGTCAAGTTTAGTTTTGTCTAGGCAGTGTCCGTATGTTTATTTCAGTACATTATTGTTTATGCTTTACTTCTGTCGATGAATGATTGGAGGCTAAGTTCTGTTCAGGAGAAGGGTTACAACCCCGATCCTTGTTTGGTTTATGGGTTGTAACTTGGCTTCCGGAATGGCTCCCAAGTCATCTTATCATTTATCGTCCTATTCAGTACTCACATGTTGATCTTATGTTGTACAATGATTAGAAACTAAGTTCTGTTCAGGAGAAGGATTACAACCCCGGTCCTTATTTGGTTTACGAGTTGTAACTTGACTTCCGGAATAGTTCCTAAGTCATCCTATCATTGTCGTTCTATATAATTCTCACATGCTCATATGTTCAGTTATCTCACAAGATTTACGTGATCCCTATGCTAAGTCAACATGCTCTCATAACCCGGCTGGCTCACATGCTTACATAATCAATTGAATTTACATATTCTCAAGCTTCCGTTTACTTAACATGACTACACTATACATTATGTCACATGTTAATTACCTTACGTCATATGATGCTTTACTTATTGTCTTTTCTATTCTCGGGATAAGTGCATTGGTAGTACACGAGTCTCGATCTGCTTTTACTTAATTATATCTCTATCCGTTGATATGTTAGTTATTGCTGGTTTTAATTCATAGTTTGGCTTCCTTTGTGGTACTTGCTATTTGGGGTCTGACCCTACTGGTTTTATTTGGCCAGATCTGATAGAGGAGCCCGAAGGATCTTCCGTACCATCTACTCGACGGTGACCATCCGAAGCACCAGAGTAACTGAGTGGGTTTCTTGTTTCATTCTCCCACTTGATATGTGCATTATTCTTTTGTGGCGTTTAGCCTCCGAGCATGTGTTTAGCTCGTGTTTTCGTTCTTGACATTTAGCCTACGGGCCAAAACATGATGTGCGTATTCTAGACTATAGCTAGAGCTTATCATGTATGACTATTACTCTTGCTAGTTTTCCATTTTGTATTACTAGCTTCATGATCATCCATGTATATATGGTTTGGGATGCTTTACTATTGGATGTATGATGATTGTTTCACTTAACAAAATGCCTAAAATTGGCTTCTGAAAGAAAACGAGAAAAAGTACAAAAGTACAAATAGATTCTGGAGAGTATTGCTATAGAAGTCTGATCTTAAAGCGATCACTTTGTTCCTTGGACCACACGATGATGATGAAAAGAACTGCTTGAAGAAGATAAAAAATCGGAAGAACTAAGTCACCAGAAAGGTATCGACACAACGACACTGATGGCACAGTCGAATGCTTTCCTACTTTGCTTCACACTGTTCTTGAGAAAAAGTCGAAGAAATGCTTCTGGGAATATCACTCTGAAAGTATAAGTTTTCTCAGAATCTCCTCTTCTGTATATCTCTCTTGATGTCCTCATTTTGTTAAAAATAAGTCTACTTATAGACTAGAACCTCTGTGCGTAAAAAGCAACAAAATTGGGTCTCTACGCAAGTAACCGCCACCCACGATTGAAAAATCCTTTACGCGTGATGACATGTGTCCCATGTAGAGTTTTGATCTCTACGCATGGTGACATGTGTCCCACAACTTCAACAATATGGGGAGAGCACGTACACACGTTCCTCGATAGGTGTGGCATGAAAGCCACGTATGCAGATCACGTTCTCACATAGCCAGAAAAGATTAGGCGTAAAATAACCCAAAATAGACTTCCTGCGTAAAGTAGCAGACTGGGCGTAAAATAACCCAAAATAGACTTCCTACGTAAAGTGGCTGAAAAGTAGCCTTGAGCGTATAATTGGCTCAAATAAACTCTACGCACACGAAAGCCTTGAGCGAAAAAACTCGAATAGCTTTCATACGTAAAAGAAGCAGTTTCTTGAGCGTAAAGTAGCCCAAGTGTTGGGTTTGGTGTAAAAAATCTTCTCGGCTTCTGTGCAACGTGCTGTCAGAAAATTATTCTGTCAGAACAGTATCACGTGTATTAAATGCGATGTGGACAGCCTGTCTCCCGCGTAAAGGTTTGAGGATGGCTCTCGCGTAAAGTAGTTCGCGTAGAGTTTACTCTGTTTGATCTCTGCGTAAAGTTTGAATCTGACTCAGTTTGACTTGCGTAAAGCTCTCAATTTCTTTGACTTGGTTTATGAAATTTATTTATGCTTCTACAAGACCCCCTTCAAAGTTTTCAAATTTTTTCTAAGATTTGAAATACTTTGAACAGAAGCATAAAAATCCGGGATATCCAACAGTCCGCATAAAGTTCAGGATATCCAACAGTCAGCTTAGAAGCGTAATACTCGGGATATCCAACAGTCAGCGTAAATTTCGGGAATTTGAACCGATTTGAAAATTCTCTATAAATAGAGTTCAACTGGTAGAGAGAGAACTTTACTCATTCTCGCGATTCTCAATCTTCGAATACTCTTTTCTTCTTCAAAATCTTAGTTCAAATGGCCCCAAGAGTAAGACCACCGTCGACGCCAAGGGCAAGAAGCCTGTCGCTGCTTCGTCGAGGAGTGAGCGTACGGATGCCGCCGTTGCATCATCGAAAACAACTCGAAGGACCAACGCCGTTGTGGCTCCAGCCATGATAGGTAGAATTCTACCTAATTTGGCCCTGGGTTCGTCGGAGAAGAAGAAGAATCTGAACCCTAAACTTCTCGCCCACGTTTATACGTGTCAGCGTAGAATAAAAATCACCAAATACGCCCACGTTTATACGTGTTAGCGTAAAAATCTGAACAACAGAATACGCCCACGTCTATGCGTGCTAGCGTAAAATACAAAATACGCTCACGTCTATACGTGCAAGCGTAAAATACAAAATACGCTCACGTCTATACGTGCCAGCGTAAAATATAAACAACAAAATACGCTCACGTTTATACGTGTCCGCGTAAAATATAAAAAACAAAAATACGCTCACGTCAATACGTGCCAGCATAAAATGTTAAGCGTAAAAAAATACGCAAATTTCATCTGTGCCAGCGTAAAAGACTATATGTTTTCATGCGTATACCTTTTACTCTTTTAAACAGAGAAAAGTACGCGTAAAACTTTTACGCACAAATCTTCTCTTGCGTAAAATAACTCTTGCGTAGAGATAGGCCAATCTTAGGATTTTGCCAATATTTTCTGAAATAAAGAATGAAAAACCTTTACTCACAAACATTTACTTGCGTAAAAGCATTTGCGTATAAAGATTAATTCTAAATTCTATTAACTTGATTTTTGTTTGATCTTCTTTTTACAGTGGACTGGCAAATTCATCCTCTATCTGAGATTTTTGGTTCTCCAACTGGCATCTTGGGTTCCAACTACTTGGAGAATCTATCTCATGTTGAGTTCCCACAATCAGACAAACAGTATCCTGAGGAGAGACAACAACTGATAGCTGCTCAGGAAGATAGGATGCTGTTGACTTTGATAAATGGAGAGCTGCTGACATCGCTGGATGGCCAACAATTTTTGAAGCCTGCCTTCATGTTTGGAGACGCCATCGACTTCAAATCTTAGACAAATCCAAAGAATGAATCCTGGGTATTTAGATTTGGGGAGAGAGCGATGTACCTCCCTTCAATGTCAAGGGATTATCCCCTGTCTTCGTTCGTTCATGCTACCCACACAAGACATATGATCTGGAACCTGACTCCCAACAGTCATGGTAGACCAGGAAAAATCATATTCAAGAGAGATGAGTCTCACCAAATGGGCTATCATACCAGTGCTTCTAGTGGTAGTATTGTCCCTTTCTTCGGTTTACTGCCTGAATTTACACCAAGCGAAGATTCAGTTCTGGTCCAACCAGTGCAGATACCTATGTTCATAAACAAGCTTATGAACGCCTCAGTACTATATCCTCCGGTTAACCCTAGGCTTCCAGGGTGGATGACCCCACATAATAAGAACTGGATTCAACTCAGTGCTTGGGTTATGAATCACTTTCAAACAGAGCTGCGAGCTATTGGGCTGTTTGAAGTAGTGGCCTTTACCAGTCAGGGCATACCAATGAACAACAACCTGTTCTTAGCTTTGATGGAGTTGTACATCAGCTCAACAGGAACTTTTGCAACCCCAATAGGAGAAATGGGTTTTGTACTACATGAGATGCAATTCATCTCTAAGCTACCACTGGAGGGAGCTCCATATGAAGAATACGTTTCTTCCAACCAGGAACTAGCATAGATCAGCGAGAAAAATCCTGATCTAGTCAAAGTGTATCAAGAATTGATGTGCCATTATCTGATTTGCACCACTATGTATAAAAGCGGGTCGCATTTGGCATATACCAATAAATGGACAACCTATTTATTCTACCACGAGTATAGGATATCCAAGAACGACAAGGGAGGATTCCAAGATAACAAGGCTCAAACCATCAACCCTTGTTCAATAATTCCTTCAGATTTGATCCATGGTTGGATAATCACACATAAGTCTTCGGACCAGTATATGACCACTAAGACTGGAGACATCCCTACGGGGACTGAAACTTTGAGCTATCTGAAGCATGGCAGTCGAATGATCTCAAAGGAAGCCTTACTGGCGGGCTTTCTTTCCCTGTGGCTGCGAAGATGGGTCGTACCAGGAACTGGTACGCTTGATAGAATTCACCGGAATGTGCTATGGCCAGCAGCACGTTTGGTGTTTAAAGATAGACTCAGCCTATTACCAGCAATGGTATGTAGGATAAATGCCGGTCTGCAAACATTTGGTGAGGTGTTAATTAATAATGCTCATTACCGTAAAGACTTCCCCCGGGTGGAGATGCCCTACACCTATCTAATGGGCTGGTTGCTGCATCACAACTGCAGCTTATTGCCACCAGGCCCTGAAGATCAAGCGGAGGTGTTCCTCCAGAAGTTCTATAAAGCCTCGTAGGTTGCTACTTCAGTGACAGATACCCGAGCAGCATTAAACTACTCTCATGGGTGGAACTTCTTCTGCACACGACCGCCAGTTCCAGCTGACTGCTTCGGTGTGCAATTTGAAGATGTAGGTGAAGAAAGGACAGGGATCCCTAGGCTTGTCTTTAATTGGCTAATATGCATCAGACCATCACATCTGATGTATAGAACTGATGATGACTGTGCCTTCGAACCTTACCTGTCCAGTCGGTTCGCTCCTCAATTCGGGTATGACCAACTTCACGTTGGTAATCCCTCCACCTCCTTCAACCATTATGGGAAGTTAGTTGATGGTGCAAGGGCATGGAGGTATTTCAGCGCTGGATGTACCGGTGCTAAATTTCGTGTGCCAACTGCCACCAGTACCACTGAGCTACGAATGCTGCATTCGTATGCTCGCTTCTATGCATCCATCCGTTCCGTCGCAACTGACTACAACATGAAGGGGAGTCTTCGAGGGGTCAAGGAAGGAAATGTCGAAGAACCCGTCATGGTACCTTCAGACGTACCTAATGATGTTGCTGTTCCAGATGAATATCTGGCGACGATCCCTACGGGAGTTGGAGAGGGACCAGCAGGACCCATCAAAATCTCTACTTCTAAGAAGCATATATCAGACACAGCGGTTGCTCCTAAAGAGAAGAAGAAAAAGGTCACTGTTAAAGGGCCTTCCAAGCAGAGGGCTACTACTCCGGATAGAGAGATTCCAGTTGAGGAGCCTCAGAACATTGCATCTTCTTCAGCTCATCCTGGAGAAGGGTCTTCAGCATCGCAATCAGCAGCAGCAACAGAAATTATGGGGCTCCTATCTCCTGGACGTCTCAGCACCTCTGCACATCTGACTTCTCCACAGAAGGTGCAAGCTATTGAGGACACCGCCATGACTTTTACTAATGATCCGGAGCCCATCCCCTCATATGAACCGGCTCTTGATTTCGAAGATGATGATTGGGATAAAGATTATGACGAACTCTTGGCACGTCCTGCACCTACTCCAGGTAAATATAATTTACACAAAATCTATACAAAATTATGTATTATGATTTTGTATATTAACTTATTTTGCATAATTTTTGTAGGCGTCATCGTTGTAGCAAAGCCTGTTGCTACTCCTCCTCCTCGAGAGATTATCCACGAAGAAGGAGAGGTAGAGTCTGAAGAAGAGAGTTCTTCTTCAAAAGAAGATTCTGCTCAAGAAGAATATTCTCCATCCATGGAGGTACAACAAGAGCCTGAAGTAGAGGCCCAGCAAGGATTGCCTTCTCTTGCTGAAGACAGAGAAGAAGAACCAACTGCAGATGAAGGAGTAACTGCAGAAGAAGAACCAGCTGTAGATAAAAAAATAGCTGCAGAAGAAGAACCAGTTGCAGAAGAACCAACTGCAACTGAAGTACTCCCAGAGCTTGAAGGGCCTTCAACTAACGAAGGTGATGAAGATATGGTCAACTCATCAACCGAAATCGGAGACGTAGTAATAGCATCTTCAGTTATTGCTACTGATCCGGCACAAGTTCTTGAGAAGATAGTATCTGAACCTGAATCAGTTACAACGATCTCCATTCCTCCCACAACAATCACCGCCATCGAAACTCAAGTAGTTTCAGCTCCAGAAACGGCTTGAGGAATAATTCATACACATGCTGAAGACATTGTCTTCTGGAGCTCTTGTGAATCAGTTAGCCTTGGTAGCAACGACAACTTTGACTTTATCTCAGCCTGCTACCAAAGCAACAACATCTGCTCCCAGTCTTCAGAAGAGGGATTTAGTAGAGTTCGTTGCCACACCAAGCTCTAATGCAGAAATGAATCTGTTAGTTGAGATTCATACAGAAGCTTTCTACAAGACCCTGGCGGCTCTGATTAAGATGGTCCTGAAGAAGGGCCTAAAATATAAAAACTTGAAGGGTGCGATTGCTCCCACTATTGGGAACGTCGCTATGTTCAATGATGCCGAGAGAGCAGCGGCGCTGGAGAAGGTAGTAGAGGGACTTGAACAGCCTGTTAAAGAATATCTAAGGCTGTCAAGTGAAACCTTTAAAAGTCTCATCCAAACCGAGTATGATGCTTTATCTACTGAATACATCACTCGGAAGACTATTTTTAAAGAATCTCTCCAGGAGTACAGCAGCAAAGTCGCCAGAGAAAAAGCTTTTTTGGCTGAAACTAAACCTCAGCTGGAGACTCACAAAGAAGCCTATGAAACTTCAAACATGAGAATTCATCAACAAAATGATAGAATTCGTGAAGTTGAGGCAGAATTGGCTCGCTTGAAGGTGGAGAGAGAGCGGACGATCGCAGCTCGAGATAAGCATTTGACGCAGAGCTCAATTTTAGAGGAGAAAGTCTTTGGTGCTGAAGCTACCATCAAAATCCTTGATGAAGCCAAGGATAAGATGATAGTTACTTTTGCCTAACTCTCTCATCTCTGTACTCCAGAAGCTCGTCGTACCGTAGCTACTACTACTGTATTGAATTCTTGTGAAAAGCGTCTAGTAGAGCTGCAAAAACTGCTCGAAGATGTATCTGCTCCACCTTAGGAAATAAAGAATTTTGTATTCTTCTTTTCGTATCATCAATAAAGAATTTTGTATTCTTCTGTCTTTTCCTTTCTGTAATATTACAATAAATGAATGAAATCATTATTTTGTGACCCTATCATTTATTTTGAATTTAAACAATAGGTATGAGATAGAAAACACTTATTAGAGGTAATATGGATATGACAAGTCTTCTAAACTCAATAAATTATATCTATCCAGAGGTAATGTGGACATGATAGATAATGAATCTTATTTTCTTTTTAGAATGTATAATACTATCAGAGGTAATATGAACGTGACAGATTGTAATTACTCAAAGAAAATAGATTAATATCTATTCAGAGGCCATATGGACGTGATAGATAAGAAAAGAAGTAAACTTAATATATATTCAGAGGTCATGAGAACATGATAAATAATAAATCTTTTTTCTTTCTAAAATCAGCTGGTAAGACAGAAGATCAAAATTCTCTTTTAGGAGAACAAATAATCAGCTTAACCAAACCTTGGTAGCTGGGGAATAAAGAAGAAATTCAGACATAATATTTTTTCAAGAATTTGCCATTAATTGGCATTATGAGCAAATCTCCATTAGGTTTAGACAACCTATAGGCACCATTAGAGAATACTGTCTCGACTACATAAGGACCTTCCCATTTTGCTTGAAATTTTCCTTTGCTCTTATGAGTCATCACCATCGGTCTTCGGACAGCTAGAACTAGCTCACCGACTTTAATATCCTCTCTTTAACTTTACGATTGAAAGCTCGAGATATACGGGCTTGATATAACTCGATGTGCTGTTGTGCTTGAAGACGCTTCTCGTCTAGACCTTCAAGTTCTTGAAGTCTCAACCGATCATTATTCTCTGTAGTTAGCTCATTAGTAATGGCTATTCTAAGAGATGGAATCTGGATTTCCCGTGGAAGAACAACCTCACATCCGTAAACCTGTGAGAATGGTGTAAAACCAGTAGGAGTTCGGACTGTCGTTCGGTAAGCCCATAAACATTCTCCAAGTTTCTCCTTCCGATCACGTTTATTAGAAGAGACAAACTTTTTAAGAAGTTTAATAATTGTCTTGTTGAAAGCTTCGGCCAAACCATTAGCAGCTGGATTGTAAGCTGTAGAAGCTAAGTTCTGGATCCGATTCTTGTCACAAAATCGATAAAACGCCTGACTGGCAAATTGTGGTCCATTATCATGAATTATCCTTCGGGGAATCCCAAAATGGTAAATGACATGATGTTTGATAAAATTAACCACATTAGACGTTTTTACTTCCACAAGAGGAACTGCTTCTGCCCATTTAGAAAAGTAATCGATTATAGCCAAGATAAACTGATGCCCTTTTACAGAAGGAGGATTAATTGGACCAATAATATCCATGCCCCAAGCTTCGAAGGGCCAAGAAGCTACTGTAGGATGTAAGAATTCAGAAGGTTGGTGAATAAAATCAGCATGAATCTGATATGCTTTACACCGTCTGGCATAATCCACAACATCCGCGATCATGGAAGGCCAATAATATCCTATTCTTCGAATACGATCTGCAATTTCGGACCCGGTTGATGAGCACCGCAGACACCATCATGAGCTTCACGGAGTGTTTGCTTAGCTTCACTTTCAGAGAGACAACGCAGCAAAAGTTCGTCATAAGAACGACGATATAACATATGCAAAGAAGAATCGTAGTAGAATCGAAATGATCGTCTTTTGATTGATGCAGCTTCTTTTGGATCTTCAGGTAAAATCCCATGGACCGCATAATCAATAAATGGACTTCTCCAATCCCTTTGCTGAAAATTTGATTATGTAGTATAACTTTGTTCGATATGCAAATTATTCTTGACACAGAATAGATCTCTATCCAACAAAGTAATGGTGTTTTGTCTTCTGATTGGAACAGCTAAGTCTGCAGCTAAACTAGCAAGAGCATCAGCTTCCAAATTTTGAGAACGTGGTACAAATTCAATGAAGAATCCTTTGAATGAAAGGACCAATTCGATTACCACTTGATGATAGGGAATGAGGTCAGGATTTTTGACTTCATATGTCCCTCTGACCTGATTAACAATCAGTTGAGAATCTCCATAAGCTTCTAGGAACTCAATGTCCAATTGTTTTGCTACTTGAAGACCAATTAGCAGAGCATTATATTCTACCACATTATTGGAACATGGTTCATTAAGAGAATAAGCACGGTATATGACCATTTTATTAGGAGAGACCAAGATGATGCCTACTCTGGAGACAATATTGCCTTTAGGTCTAACCCGCGATGCTCCATCAAAGTATAGTTGCCAAATGTCATCCCTCAAAGTCATGTTGCAGTCCACGACTTCATCTGGAATGTCCTCATATAGCTTAGAGGTTTCAGGTATAGGGTGAGCTGCTAAGAAATCAGCTAATGCTTGACCCTTCACTGATTTTTGAGGTACATAGACCATATCATAAGGAGTAAGCAACATTGCCCAGGTGGCTAACCTGGAGTTAAGAATACTCGGCTTTTTCATCAATACCCGAATAGGATTTATTCTGGATATGACATGAATAGTTTGTCCTGACACATAATGTCGTATCTTTTGAACAACAAAAACCAATGCCAGACATTCTTTGTCCACAGGAGTATACCTGTGTTCAGCTCCAACCATCATTCGGCTAAGATAATAAATTGCCTGTTCATGACCCTTATCACTTTTCTGTGCAAGAAGAGCACCAAGAGAATGATCTAAGGCTCGAACATATAGCAAAAATGGTCTTTCGACTACTGGAGGTACCAGAACAGGTGGGTTTGTAAGGTATCACTTGATGTCATTGAAGGCTTTTTGATATGCTTCATCCCAAACAAATGATACACCTTTCTTTAATAGACGAGAGAAAGGTTGACATCTCCCAGAAAGATTGGATATAAATCTCCTGATATAAGCAATGCGACCTTGGAAGCCATGGAGTTCTTTCAGATTACGTGGAGGACGCATTTTAAGAATTGCTTTAATTTTATCAGGATCAACATGGATACCTTGAGAAGTGATAACAAATCCCAAAAATTTGCCACTGGAAACCCCTAAGAAAGACTTAGTGGGATTCATCTTCAGTTGATGTTGACGCATCAACTCAAATACTGTCTTCAAGTCTTGAATGTGATCATCTTTTAATCGACTTTTGACAGCAATATCATCCACATAACATTCAACTGTTTTTCGTAGATGTCCTTGAAAGATATTGCTCATGGCCCGTTGATACGTAGCACCGACATTTTTAGACCAAACGGCATAACCGTATAGCAGTAAAATCCAAGGGGTGTACGGAAAGCGGTATGCTTTACATCTTCTGGATGCATCTTAATTTGGTTGTATCCTAAAAATCCGTCCATGAAAGACATGCGTTCAAAACCACATGTATTGTCTATCATGACATCGGCAATCGGAAGTGGAAATTCGTCTTTTGGACAAGCTGCATTATGATCTCAAAAATCTATGCAAACTCAGACTTTTCCATTCTTCTTCATGACAGGTACAATGTTGGCAACCCAGTCTGGGTGTTGTTCTTCATGAACAAAGCCACATGTGATCAGCTTTTTGATTTCTGCTTCAATTGCATCCATCATATCTGGTCGAAAATGCCGCTGCTGTTGTTTTACAGGTTTGGCATTAGGAAGAATATTGAGTTTATGCGTAGCTACTTTTGGATCTAGACCCGACATATCCTCATAACTCCATGCAAAGATATCAATATATTCTTTAATTAGCTTTATCAACTCTTCTTTTTCATCTTTAGAAAGGTTTTTACTGATGAATATCGACTTAGGCGTAGTTCTGTCTCCAACATCAATCTAGAAAATTTCATCTTCTGTAGGTGGCTGTCACAGTTCAAAACGAAGCTTCCATTGAGTGTCTATTTGTTGTGCCCAAGGGTCATTTTCAAATGGCTCAGATTTACCATCAGTTTGAACCATGTTGACTGAAAAGACGCACTCAGATTCAACATACTGGTTTCCTCCAGAATCTGAGGATTGTAAAAAACTGGAAAAAAATTCTTCTTCCATATCTTCTTTATACATGTGGGATGTATCAGATTCAATGAACTGAATTTCTTCAGAATCTGAGGATTGTGAAGAACTGGAAGAAAATTCTTCTTGTATATCTTTATTAAACATGTGGGATGGATCGTATCCCAACCCATGACAAATTTTTTGGTAAAACGGATCACCACATAATGGTAACCGTCTACCTTTGCCTTGATTGAGACCTAGCATAGTTTTCAAATCATATCCCATATTTTGGATAATCTTAAGAGATTGTTGACTATATTTGTCAATTCTGATTTTTCCTTTATCTTTCTCTATGAGATCATCTTTCTGAGTAATAGGGATATTTCTAGCCAAGCCAAACACAATTTGGCGCTTGTTTTTCTTATTAGACGGGATCACGAAATAAGATTCTTCGTGACGTCTATAAGTTACACAAGCTTGTGATGATGAGGCTACAGGTAGAAGATAAGGAGAAGATGTTAGGAAACTTTGAGCATAGGATCCAACATCGACATGAGGAGGAAAAGAATTTTCTTGATCATTAATATATAAGGTTTTCTCTGTATTTATGTCATTTTTATGTTGATGACTTTGATTATCAGCAGATAAAGTCATTCTTTTAATAAATTTGGCAGCCATATACTCCAAAAGAAAATCTTCATTAATATGAGAAAGTACAGAATGATCAATATTTACATCATTTACAAACTGATTACTACGCTTTGGATTGATCATTAACGGACCGTCATTCGTCTTCAGCGTAGACTTGCCAAGGTTGATAATCAGTGATTTTGGATCATTTGTACGAGAAGTACGTCCCTTGACCTTGATCATGAGAGGTTGAACTTGGCTCTTGACTGGAATTCTCACAGATTCCTCAGACGAAGCTCGAGTTCTTCCTTTAACCTTAATCATCAAAGGTTCGTCATTGACAGGTTGGGGTTGAATTCGACCTTTAACTTTAATCATCAAAGGTTGATCTTCTGGAGGATCTTCTAAGACAGATTGATCTTCTGCAGGTGACCGATCTTCAGCCATATCAGATATTTCTTTCACATGCTCCTGCTTGTAGAGTATTGAATCAGAGAAATAGGCTTCAACACCCTTAAAAGGATTGATATCTACAAATTCAGTATTCACAATCCCTTGAGAATCCATATACTTGAAGCATTGGTGGAGAGTTGAAGGCACAATATTATGCTCATGTATGCACGGTCTTCCAAGAAGGATGTTGTAAGATACATCTGAGTTGATAACATAAAAGGTCGCCATAGTTCGAAGATCACCTATTTGAATCTTCAGACGAATCTTCCCTAATGGTTTACTCTTTCCAGAGTTGAAACCAACTATTGTTGTACTAGTGTAAGTCAAATCACTAGTAGGAATCCTCAAGGGTCGTAGCATACTCTGAAGAATAATGCTGATAGAAGACCCAGGATCAATATAAATCATGTCAATTTCAGTAGAGTCAATATACTCTGTATAACACAGAGGCCTGTCGTATCAATTATGCTTCAACAACATATCTTCTTGTGTGAAGGTAATGTTAGAAATTGATTCCATCATACTATGACATTGGGGACACGAGACCGGTATATTGTCAGAACTTTTGAGTTGAGCTAAGCATGAATCTGCTTGTAGCAAAGCTTGGCTCAAAGTTTTTCGACTTTCTTTAGAAAGACGAAGCAACTCAAAGATAGAGAGTCTAACCGGAGTATTAGCTAATTGGGCTAGAATATCGAACTTGTAGGGCTTCATCACCACCCCTTGATTTGAAGCAGACTTCAGCGGGATGTCAAAGCATACTGCTTTCTGTTTATCTTTCTCAACCACAGATGGTTTAGAAGGTCTTGTCCCAGCAGGAACAGGAGATGGTTGAACTGGTAGTGTTTCAGCAACGTCCTCCGCTTCTTTGGAAGTTCCTTCATAATCTTTGTGGTATTCTTTACCAGATCTCGTACCAGCAAAGGTTTCTTCTTCAGACTCAGGAGAATGAAGTACCATATTACAGGTTTTAGTCTTCTTTCCCTTAGTCTTCTTCTTGCGAGAATTTTTATGAGGGACCTCAAATCCCAATCCAACAGTGGATTTTTGACCTTGAATTTGTAAAGGAAGTCGTATTCCTTTATCATAGTTCAAGCCTTCCGCCTTTTGAAAGTCATAGCCCATCTTTTTCATGAGATGGACTGATTGTTGACTGTACATGTGAGTGGGTAGCGGACTTTCAATAGATGGTTCAACAGAGAAAGGAGGAACAGAGACCTCTGTAGCCACATGAGTAGGGGTATTCGGGACAGGAGGAAAGATTCCTATAGGAGCTTTCTCATAAGCAACAAAGACTTGTTGTGCCCTATATAAGGGGATACTATTCATTGCTAACCATTGTCGATGAGTGAGTTTGAGTTTGGTAGGAGGAGCCAAACTTGGAGGGCATATATTCAAACCCCTCAGCCTATCCTCCAGAGGAATGCCTTCCCATAAATGATCTAAATCATCATAATCTGGGGTAACAACATGAGAAATCATATTGCAGGTTTTAATTTTTCTACTTTTCTTGGATTTTAAAATTTTACTTTCATTCTCCATTTCAGGTACTAAATCAGGGTGTACCCACACGATTTCACCATTTTTCAATGTGAGAGGCAATAGTCCTTCACTTTGCTCTCTAGCTGGCGGGAGATTCACAATCTTTATTGTCGCCTTTGGAATTGGGACAATCCCATCTGGAACTTACTGTGAAGGAAAACCTCCAAATTGAAGAGAAATCATATTAGTTGTGACTGTATGCTCATCATTGGTTAAAGCGATGGCTTAGCATTTATCAACTCTTGGATTTTCTTCTTTAAGACATAGCAAGCCTTGGCAGGATGATTTATGTATCTATAATAGATACAATACTTGGAATTATCAGTTAGATTCACCTCATTAGGTCTTTTTGGCTCTGGAATCTAGAGTTTAACACTCTTGACAAGACATTAGAATATCTCCGGGATATCACTGTCATCAAAAGAGTACTCTTCTTTTGGTTTGGAAGACTCTGGATTATTTGGCATCGTTTTGGGTTTTGAAAGATTAACCACTAGGGTTTCCTTCCCTTTCCCATTGTGATTGTCGGAATCATTACCTGAAGAGGCTTTCTTTCCTTTG
The DNA here is from genome assembly GCA_029216955.1 of Iris pallida. Classification (NCBI taxonomy): domain Eukaryota; kingdom Viridiplantae; phylum Streptophyta; class Magnoliopsida; order Asparagales; family Iridaceae; genus Iris; species Iris pallida. The sequence goes on from JANAVB010021200.1 coordinate 933,780, forward strand.
TCCTCTGAGGCAAAGATCATCCCATGTTTACGAGCCAATCTACCATTGGTCTTGGCTGAAACTGCTGCTATAATGAATGAGGCCCAATCTGTGAATTGAGAGCCTGTAAAGACAGCAATGGTTGGTCGTACATTCATTTTGCATTTATCAATCAATGCTGAATCTGGTATACCAGGAGGCATCTTTAAAGTCGCCTGTCGAAAATATTCAATAAACGTTCGAGTATCCTCTTTCTCTTTCTGTTTAATCTCTATTAAGGAGGACATATTCATGTCCATGCCTCCTTCATAGAAACGGAAGAGAAACATTGCTTTAAACTCGTCAAAAGACGATATGTAATTGTCGGATAGACTGCGATACCAGTCATATGCTGAACCCGTCAAACATCCAATAAAAACTCGGGTGAGAAGAGCATCATTCTTTTGCAAATGTACAGTCATAATATCAAAATAATTGATATATTGACTTGGAGAAGCCTTTTCATCAAATAACACCATAGATTGTGGCTTGAATTTTGGAGGAAAGGGTACATCATTCCAGTGAGGAGGATAAGGTTATTTGATCCCTAACCTCTGGAGTTGATCTTTGTGCTTAAGAACCTCAAATTGTGCTTTTAGCTCACGTACTGCTTGAATAGCTTCACTGGTTTGAGGAAGCACATTTGACTGAATAGTAGCTGGATGTACCGTATGTTGGCACATTTATTTTGATAATATTAACAGCATCTTCGTAGTTTAGTTTTCTCTGTTTTCAGATTGATATCATTTCAGAAGCTCTACTACATAAAGTCTGTCCATTCAAGTTTACCATCCATAGCCTTGAAGACTGAAGCAAAGACCGGCACTCCTTGCATAGACGGCTTCCTACACTGCATGAATTTGAGTCTGTACAAGGTCTAGGTCTTTCTGTAAACACTTAAGGTTGGATGACAAACTAAAAGCTTTCTACTTCTTAAAGTCAAAAATCAATATACTATAGAACGGCATACCGACGGTATGCTCCGGCATACCGACGGTATACCATTTTATTGTCTACAAAACTTTCTGTGAGAAATGTCGGCATACCGACGGTATGCACCGGCATACCGATGGTATACCGTTTTGTGGACCACAAAACATTCTGTGACAAACATCGGCATACCGACGGTATGCTCCGACATACCGACGGTATACCGTTTTGATTGTCTAAAAAATGTTCTGTGATAATCGTCGAAATATCGACGGTATACTCCGGCATACCGGCGGCATACCGTTTTGTGAGCCATAGAACTTTCTGTGACAAACTTCGGCATACCAACGGTATGCTCCGGCATACCGACGGTATACCGTTTTATTTATTACAAAAATGTTCTGTGACACACATCGGTATACCGACGGTATACCGCGTCATACCGACGGTATCCCGGCTTACGAAATTTGATTTTTGAATGGCATAGACTGCATTAATGGCCGTATTAAATACTCCCAACAGATATTAATATGACCGTTACTGTTCGACCGGTATACCGACGGTATGCCGGTGCATACCGAAGGTATGCCGGTCAGGCTGTATCCAGGAGCATTAAATGCTACCTACTCTTGGTTTTTCTATAAATGAAAGCCTTCTCTCTCTTGAAGCTTTCATGAACTCTTGCCATAAATTTTCCAAACTACCAAGAGCTCCACCATTAATACTCTACCAAGCTTTTAATTGTCATCCTTTCCCAAAGTGCTAGAGTTATTAAGAGTTGTAATTTTCGATCTTCAAGTGTTAGAAGATCAACAAGTTCTCTTCTCATTTCTTTGAAGTTGGCGAGCCTTCGTAAGAAAACTCGTGTGTTGAAGTTGGCGAGTTCTTCGGATCCAAACTTGTGTTGAAGTTGGCGAGTTCTTCGGATCCAAACTCGTGTGTACTATTTTATTAAATAGTAGATTTAAGCCGGAGAGAGTTCCGGGACTGGATTGCCTCAAGCGAGGATACCAGGATACATCTTGTGTTTGATCTTCTTACTCTCTCTTTTTATTTGTCATATATTGCTTCTTGTGATCAAGTTATTTTTATTTCCCTATTCACCCCCCTCTAGGGTTCTACAATTGGTATCAGAGCTTTGTTCTCTTGATTTGGATTTACACCCTTTGAGTGATCCATGGCCACTAACCCTAGTATCAACACCTTCCACAATGAGGGACACTCCACAAATAGGCTTCCCCTATTTGATGGAACCAACTATAACTACTGGAAGATTATGATGAGCATTTATCTGAAGTCCATAGATTTTAATTTATGGGATTGTGTGATAAATGGTCTCCCTACTCCTTCTAGAGTTATTGAGGATGTTGCATCTGACACCCTTAGGGACATACTTTCTGAAAACACCAAGAAGCTTGTTAGTCGAGATGCCAAGGTTATGAACGCTCTTTATTGTGCTCTCGATAGTAGTGAATTCAATAGAATCTCTACTTGCAAGACTTCCAGTGAGATTTGGAAGTTACTTGAAGTCACACACAAGGGTACATCACAAGTAAAGGAATCCAAGATTAGTAGACTCACGCAAGAATATAAGTCCTTTAAGATGAAACATGATGAGTCTATTACTTGCATGTTTACTCGTTTTGGTGATATTATTAATCCTCTTTCTTCTCTTGGTAAGGAGTATCCTGCTCACGAAAAGATCAGAAAAATTCTTAGAGTATTAACAAAAGGATGGAGTCCTAAAGCTACTGCAATCATTGAGGGGAACGACCTGACAGTCATGAACCTTGAGACCCTCATGGGAAAGCTTATGACTCATGAACTCGATATGAAAGATCAAGAGGAATCTTCCATACAAGAGAACGAGAAGGAGAAGGCGAAAGAGAAGGAGAAGTCTCTTGCTCTCAAAGTTACAAAGTCCTACTCCAAGGATAGCTCCGACGACAACGAGTCGGACGATGATGAAGAAATAGCTCTCACAGCTAAGCACTTCCGAAAGTTCCTCAAATTCAACAAAGCCAACTGCTTCAGACGGGACAATGAGGAAGATCCGGCGTGCTATCAATGCAGAAGAACCGGACACATCAAGAGGGACTATCCTATGATAAGAAAAGACTCAAGCAAGTACGAGAAGCATAGCAAAGGAAGCTCGTCCTCCAGGAAATTTGCCAACACAAGCATTTGGTGTGAGAGTGACGCAAGCGACTCCGACAACGACAAAGAGTGCAAACACAGTGCCAATGTTTGTCTCATGGCAACCGATGAGGTACTTGATGGTCTCTTCTTAAATACTCTTACTTATGATGACTTGGAGAAAGCTATCCTTGAACTACATGAAGAGCACAAAGGTGTTAGGAATAAATACAAGAAATCTCTAAAAGAGGTTGATGCTCTTCAACTTGAAGTAGAGAGACTCTCGAGCATCATTATTGATGTAAAGGGGAAATCTCCTGCTTCTGACACGGATGAAATAGAGTCTTTGCGACTCAAGTTTCAAGAATCCCTTGTCTCCATCAAGAAAAAGGATGATGAGATTCAATCCATGAGAAGGGCTTACGAATTTGCTATGCATAAAGTTTAAAATGCTAATAGGAGAGAATATGATACTTCTATTAAGTATAATGATCTTCTTGTACAGAGTAAGAAACTAGGTAATAAGAATACTACTCACATACATACTCTAAGACACCCCCACACTCATCACAATGCTAGGCATACTTCTTACATGAACACTACACACAAGTCCTTTTCTAACACAAGGAAAGGACCATTTGTTAAGAAAAATACTTCGCATCATGCTTTTTATTATCATCATCATAATACTAATGATAGAACTCCTCGTACTAGAGATTCACATATGCATGACACTCACACGTCTTCTTCTAAATCCTCTATGATTTGCAACTACTGTGGCTTGCTGGGACATACGACCAATTATTGTCATACTAGGAAACTAGTTGATAAGAAAGTTTATAAGTGGGTTCCTAAGACTAACACTCAAGGACCCATACGATCATGGGTACTTCATCTTCAACTTATGTTGTAGGTGAAGAGTCCTTCTCATGCTAGAAGCAAGTGGATTCTCGATAGCGGTTGTTCACGGCACATGACCGGGGATGCTTCATTATTTACAACGCTATCGATGAAGAAGGAAGGACACGTCTCCTTTGGTAACAATCTTAAAGGTCACATTATAGGAAATAGTAATATCGGTTCCCCTCATTATTCTTTTATTAAGAATGTGTGTCTTGTTACTAATCTTAAACACAATCTTCTTAGTATTAGTCATCTTACCGATAATGGTTATGATATCAAGTTTGTTAAGCTCAAATGTTTCATTACCGATAGTTCAAGTGGATCTAATGTTTATGAAGGCATTAGAGAAAACAATATCTATGTTTTATTTCTTGTCGAAGACACTAACAATGACAGGTGCTTAGTTGCTAAGAACGATGAAAGTTGGCTTTGGCACATGAGGCTCGGACACGCCAACATGGATACCATTTCTCGTCTTGCTACCAAGAAGCTCGTAAGAGGACTCCCAAGTATCCTATTCAAAAAGGATATGGTGTGTGAAGAATGCGAGAAGAGTAAGTTGACCAAGTCATCCTTCAAATCCATCAACTCTATGAGTACCTCTAGACCTCTTCAACTTATTCATATGGATCTTTTTGGTCCTAGTAGAGTTGCTAGTCTTGGAGGCAAGCTTTATGCTTTTGTTTTGGTTGATGATTTTTCCAGATTTACTTGGATTATTTTTCTTGCTTGCAAAAGTGATACTTTTCGTGAATTTGTTGCTTTTTGTAAACGTGTTCAAAATGAGAAAAGTTTTTCTATTAACAAGATTAGAAGTGATCATGGAGGAGAATTTGACAATGCCGATTTCAAAAGATTTTATGAAAAGAATGGTTTTGGACATGATTTTGCTTGTCCACGAACTCCTCAACAAAATGGTGTTATGGAGAGAAAGAATAGAACCCTTGGCGATATGGCCCGGGTTATGTTAAACCAATATAAGCTCCCCCAATATTTTTGGACGGAAGCCGTTAACACGGCATGTCATGTTATAAATAGGGTCTTGATTAGACCTATTTCTAAGAAGACTCCTTATGAGCTTTGGTTTGACAAAATTCCCTCTATTGAATATTTTAAAGTTTTTGGTTGTAATTATTTTATTTTGAATACCAAGGATAACCAAGGCAAGTTTGAAGAAAAAGCCTATGAAGGAATATTTCTTGGATACTCTACTCATAGTAAAGGTTTTCGTATTTTTAATAAAAGAAGTCTTGTTGTCGAAGAGTCAATCAATGTCTCTTTTAATGAACTTAACTCTTCTACATTCTCTTCTTCCGATGATATTGATGACATCTCGTTTGGGTTGGAGAACTCCTCTATTGGAGATCGTCCTTTTTCATCTAACAATGAAGTTGTGACTCCTCCAACAAAAGAGTCTCCACCTCTCGAGCCTCCTCAAAAGGATCTCCCAAAAGAATGGAGATTTGTCACCAATCATCCTAAGGAACTTATCATTGGGGATCCTTCCTCCAGTGTTAGCACTAGATCCTCCACTTGTGATCTTTGTGCAAACGTGGCTTTTATCTCTCAAATAGAGCCTAAAAATGTTAATGATGCTTTTCTTGATGAATTTTGGATGATAGCGATGCAAGAAGAGTTAAATCAATTTAAGCGAAACAAGGTTTGGGAACTTGTCCCAAAACCTAGCAATCACCCCATTATTGGAACTAAATGGGTGTTTCAAAATAAACTTAATGAAGATGGGTTAGTGACTCGTAACAAAGCCCGATTGGTTGCTCAAGGCTATAACCAAGAGGAAGGCATTGACTACGATGAAACCTATGCTCCGGTTGCTCATCTTGAATCCATTCGTATGCTATGTGCTTTTGCTTGCTTTAATGATTTTAAACTCTTTCAAATGGATGTTAAGAGTGCTTTTCTAAATGGTATTATTAAAGAGAAAGTTTATGTAAAACAACCTCCTGGCTTTGAAGATTTTCAATTTCCTAATCACGTGTTCAAACTCCACAAAGCCCTTTATGGCCTCAAACAAGCTTCCCGTGCTTGGTATGAGCGCCTTAGCTTCTTTCTTGTTTCACACGATTTTTCTAAGGGCAAAGTCGACACAACACTTTTTATCAAATCCCATAGTGGCACTCTTTTATTGGTTCAAATTTATGTCGATGACATTATTTTTGGTTCTACTAACAATACACTTTGTGTAGAATTTGCTAAAGTTATGCAGGAAGAATTTGAAATGAGCATGATGGGTGAACTATCATTCTTTTTGGGCTTACAAATCAAACAAGGACCCAAAGGGACCTTCATCAATCAAGCAAAATATACAAAGGATCTCCTCAAGCGTTTCGAAGTTGAATCATCCAAATCAATGAGGACTCCTATGGCAACAACGACAAAGCTTAACAATGATGAAGATGGCACATTGGTTGACATTCGTAAGTATCGAGGTATGATTGATAGTTTAGTTTATCTAACTGCTAGCCGTCTTGATATCATGTTTAGTGTTTGTCTTTGTGCACGATATCAAGCAAATCCAAAGGAATCGCACTTATGTACCTTAAAGCGTATTTTTCGATATCTCAAAGGCACCGTGAACATGGGCCTTTGGTATCCAAAATCTTCATCCTTTGAGCTTCACGGCTTCTCGGATGCAAATTTTGCCGGATGCAAGATTGACCGAAAAAGCACTAGCGGTACATGTCAATTCCTTGGGAAATCCTTGGTATCGTGGTTTAGTAAGAAATAAAATTTTGTTGCTCTTTCAACCACTGAGGCCGAGTATATTACGGCCGGTTGCTATTGTGCACAAATTCTTTGGATGTCACAAACACTCATATATTATGGCATTTCTCATACTTGCACCCCTATTAAATGTGATAACACTAGCTCGATCAATCTCACGAAAAATCCGATTTGTCACTCATGCATGAAGCACATTGAAATTAGACACCATTTTCTTCGTGACCATCAACAAAAGGGGGATATTCGTCTTGAATTTATTGACAATACTCATCAGTTAGCCGATATTTTTACCAAACCGCTCCCGGAGGATCGCTTCGTTTTTCTTTGCCAAGAATTGGCATTTTAAATTTTGACTCATAGTTCTTCTCGGCCGGCACAACGACGGTATACTGCGATATACCGACGGCATGTCATTTTGGTTCAGAATTATGTTCTGTGCCAAGTATACCGTCGGCATACGTCGGCATACCGGTGCACGACGGACTGCTGTGTCAAATCCAGCTCGGGCCCACCTTTCTTCCATTCTCTCTTTATTCCCTTCTTCTCCTCATTAATACCCTTCACATCCATCACTTCCCTCTTTATTACCCTCATCCTCCTCTCCTCTTTCCCATATCTTAACTTCCTATCAATATTAACTACCCATCTCTTCCTATTCCCCTTTACTCCTCTTTTATCTCCATTATCATCATTTTCAACCCACAAACCTCTCCACTTCCTCTCTATAACCGTTCCCCATTAACCACCCTTCCCCTTCCCAACATCTCCTTAAAAACCCTATTTTCTTCTTCATTCTCCTCCACTTCTCACATCCTCTCAAAACCCTACTTCCTTTTCCAACTATCTTCTTCTCCTAATAGCTGCCCCCAAGCGTGCTCGTTTCTCCTCCATCGCTTCGAATCCCTTCACCCCGGTGGCTCTCCCCCATGGTTACGATCAGTGGGTCTTCACCTCTCCCTTGGCTGCCGAATCTTGTTTTCAATACTTCGTGCACCATAACGTCTACAAAGGCCGCGCCATCAACTGGAATCTCTTCCCCGGCCATGTTTCTCTCTTCGAGGCGGCTGGACTATCTTTCCTTCTTTGGCGTCAGGTGCCTGTCTACCCCGCCGCCGTTCGTCTCTTCTACTGCAACATGGTCCCGGACAAGGAGAACGACGCCATTGAGACGATGGTCAACGACCGTCATTTCCGCCTGACGGCTCGTGACCTCTCTAGCATTCTTGGCATCCCGGACAGAGGAGAGGCTCTACCGGGCTTGGCTGCTCTTCATTCTTCGGCGTCGGTCTCCTTTGACGAATTCTGCGCTATTATTTGCAAGGGCCCAAACCCTCATAATATCCTGGATCTTTTCGCCCAACTGGAGCCGTTCTATTACGAGCTCCATAGGATCGTGTGCCACACTCTCTATCCCAAGGGCGGCAACTATGACGCCATCACTGGTGACGCCCTGGTGTGCATGTACTACTTGTATTCGAGGAAGCCTTGGTCCTTCCCCAAGACTCTTCTCCATGCTTTCTTCGGCGTCCTGCCCGCGGGGAAGTAGAATCTCTATTATGGCTCCTTCATCACTCTCATCTTGGAAGCCAAGCAAGTCGACCTCTCCCAATGCTACTCGGACGGCGTCCCATCCTTTCTCGCTGTTTCTCGATCTGTCGGTGGTACCTCCACATCCCGTGCCTCTTCCTCCCAAGAGTCGCCTACTTCTGCTCCTACTGCACCCGCCTCTACTTCTCCTACCTCCGGCCGCTACATGCCGCTGACTCAGCAGTATTTCGATATGCGTATGGCTCAGGCAGAGGAGCAGATACAAGCCAACACTCGTGGCCTTGGCACTCTGATCCAATCCTGCTTCCATGACCAGGCCTATTTCATTCAGCGCATCCTTCAGGACCGGGATGCATTTCTGGATCTGAATCTTCAGGATCTGATGCACCAGGCCTTCCGCTTTTTCGATCCCAATGCCTACGGTTTCATGTACCCGGACGGCATTGATCCTTTTGGCGCTTTCCACCAGGCTCAGGATGGTGGGGATGATCCGGCTGACGAGTAGGGGTTCCTTCCTTTTGATGGTGGTGTCGAATAAATGGTTGTCTTAGTTTGTCTGTGGTTGTTTTCTGTTTCTGTCTTTTGAGGTCCTTCGGGGACCAGTGTTTGGTTGTTACTTGTTGTTTGCAGTCATACAGAGACTTGTTATCTGACTTTTTATTGTCTTGCTAACTCTCGTAGAGGAGAGTTTTTAATTTGGTCTTATGACGTATGTTATGGGTGTCCTGCATGTATTCAATTTCCAACTTTTATCTAATCAATACATGCTTTTGTCTATGATACTGTGCTCCATATTTATGCTATTTTTATTATTTTTTTCCCATCTTTGACTAAGTGACAAAGGGGGAGAAAACGTATTGAGGGGGAGTTGTCTACCTACGGGGGAGTCACTCCCTGAAAATGCTATCTCTCTATTTTGTCAATTATCAAAATGGGAGATATTGTTGGCACACTTATTTTAATAATATTAACAGCATCTTCGTAGTTTAGTTTTATCTTGTTTTCATATTGATATCATTTCAGAAGCTCTACTACATAAAGTCTGTCCATTCAAGTTTACCATCCATAACCTTGAAGACTGAAGCAAAGACCGGCACTCCTTGCATAGACGGCTTCCTACACTGCATGAATTCGAGTTTGTACAAGGTCTAGGTCTTTCTGTAAACACTTAAGGTTGGATGACAAACTAAAAGCTTTCTACTTCTTAAAGTCAAAAATCAATATCCTATAGAACGACATACCGACGGTATGCTCCGGCATACCGGCGGTATACCGTTTTATTGTCCACAAAACTTTCTGTGAGAAATGACGACATACCGACGGTATGCTCCGGCATACCGACGGTATACCGTTTTGTGGACCACAATACGTTCTGTGACAAACATCGGAATACCGACGGTATGCTCCGGCATACCGACGGTATACCGTTTTGATTGTCTCAAAAACGTTCTGTGATAATCGTCGGAATACCGACGGTATACTCCGGCATACCGACGCAATACCGTTTTGTTAGCCATAGAACTTTCTGTGACAAACTTCGACATACCGATGGTATGCTCCAGCATACCGACGGTATACCATTTTGTTTATTATAAAAACGTTCTGTGACACACATCGGTACGGTATACCGCGGCATACCGCGACATACCGACGGTATACCGGCTTACGAAATTTGATTTTTGAATGGCATAGACTGCATTAATGGCAGCATTAAATGCTCCCAACGGATATTAATATAACCGTTACTGTTCGACCGGTATACCGACGGTATGCCGATGCATACCGATGGTATGCCGGTCAGGCTGTATCCAGGAGCATTAAATGCTACCTACTCTTAGTTTCTCTATAAATGAAAGCCTTCTCTCTCTTGAAGCTTTCACGAACTCTTGCCATAAATTTTCTAAATTACCAAGAGCTCCACCATTAATACTCTACCAAGCTTTTAATTGTCATCATTTCCCAAAGTGCTAGAGTTATTAAGAGTTGTAATTTTCGATCTTCAAGTGTTAGAAGATCAACAAGTTCTCTTCTCATTTCTTTGAAGTTGGCGAGCCTTCGTAAGAAAACTCGTGTGTTGAAGTTGGCGAGTTCTTCGGATCCAAACTCGTGTGAAGTTGGCGAGTTCTTCGGATCCAAACTCGTGTGTACTATTTTATTAAATAGTGGATTTAAGCCGGAGAGAGTTTCGGAACTGGATTGCCTCAAGCGAGGATACCAGGATACATCTTGTGTTTGATCTTCTTACTCTCTCTCTTTTTATTTGTCATATATTGCTTCTTGTGATCAAGTTATTTTTATTTCCCTATTCACCCCCCTCTAGGGTTCTACACCGTAACCCCCACCGGAGGTGGTGCATCTTCCAGAATGAGAGGATCTGGAGATGCGGAGTTTTGATTGATAGCAGGCTCTTGACTAAGATTATTCAAAGGTATGTCAACCCCTTGACTATCTTGAGTTTGTGCTGCTACCTGCACCGGTGTTACCACTGCCGGTTGGACTGTTTTCTGAATTGTCATCATTTGATGCATATTTTGCATCATGGTAAGCATGTCCTTTATTGATTGCTCTACTGCAGAGAGACGTTGTTCTGCATTAGAAGTTGACGTCTCTGGTTCTTCTCCGATAACATAAGATTCAACTTCCCTTGAACATACAGAGGGATTGGTGTAGAGGTATGAATTAACGCTATCAGTTTCTGACTCCAAAGACTAGGTACCCCCAGCTTCTAAATCTGAAGATTGCAACAATCTTTGACTTCTTGACCGATTTTGCTGATATACCCCTTCAAAGTGTCAAGGAGTCGGTTGAACTGTTGTTGGCTTGGAGTCCGGGATGAATTGCGTCTTGGACGTCGCCCTCTATTGATATGAGATGCCATATTGACTGATGCATATGACAACTCATGTTCTTGATCATCAACTTGTTGCTGAGGCACATTGTAGCTTAATTGATCAAAAACTGACCGTTTAGAAGCCGAACAACAATATTTGATTACAATCTGGTGACACTCACAATGATGATTTTCTTGGGGGAGTATCACAGGAGATTTTCTGTTTTTACGCTTTTGTACAAGTAACTCGCATAAATCAGAAGGAGTGGAAGGAGTCGTCTTCTGTATATTTTTACGCGCCTGGAGTTGCGTGTGTAAATCCTGAGATTTTTATGCACAAAGAACTCCATCAGCATTACGCATAATCTGAAGGTTTGCTACCTTGCGTAAAGCAGTGTAAGAAGGTTGTTGGTGAAAAACTGAAGTTCTACCAACAATAGAATTTTTGTTTTTACGCTGCATGCGTGAAGGCAAATTCACTTGAGATGCAAAGGCATCATTGTGAACTTTATCTACCATGTCACTGACAAGAGATTTACCCTTACGCGTAGAGCGCAAAACATGAACATCTGCCACGTCACAGACGGGAGATTTACCCTAACGCGTAGAGCGCAAGACTTGAGTGTCTACCACGTCACAAACGGGAGACTGATTTTTACGCTCAGAGCGCAAGACTTGGTTGTCTACCACGTCACAGACGGGAGACTGATTTTTACGCTCGAGGTGCAACACTGAAGTAGAGACTGCCTCGTCACAGACAGGAGCCTCCACAACCGGAGTGGGAAGATTTCCCTTGCCTTCAGAGACAGCAGGGTGATCCGAGGATGCTTTGGACTTAGGAATCCAAACTTTTCACACCTTTCGCGATTTTTGAACATTGGAGCAACGAGTACTACCCCCAGTTCGGAGCATTTCTTCGTAAGCAGTCTGGTCAAATTGAACAACCAGAGTCTTCTTTGTCGATCCGACCGACACATCATCATATTGAGCAATTGCTTTCTCGTCAGAGGAGAAAGTTGTCCCCAGCAGAGTCGCCATTTTGTTTCACTGAACAAAATGCCTAAAATTGGCTTTTGAAAGAAAACGAGAAAAAGTACAAAAATACAAATAAATTCTGGAGAGTATTGCTATGGAAGTCTGATCTTAAAGCGATCACTTTGTTCCTTGGACCACACGATGATGATGAAAAGAACTGCTTGAAGAAGATAAACAATTGGAAGAACTAAGTCACCAGAAAGGTATTGACACAACGGCACTGATGGCACAGTCGAATGCTTTCCTGCTTTGTTTCACCCTGTTCTTGAGAAAAAGTCGAAGAAATGCTTCTGGAAATATCACTCTGAAAGTATGAGTTTTCTCAGAATCTCCTCTTCTGTATATCTCTCTTGATGTCCTCCTTTTGTTAAAAATAAGTCTATTTATAGACTAGATCCTCTGTGCGTAAAAAGCAACAAAATTGGGTCTCTACACAAGTAACCGCCACCCACAATTGAAAAATCCTTTACGCGTGATGACACGTGTCCCATGTAGAGTTTTGATCTCTACGTATGGTGACATGTGTCCCACAACTTCAACAATATGGGGATAGCACGTACACATGTTCCTCGACAGGTGTGGCATGAAAGCCACGTATGTAGACCACGTTCTCACATAGTCAGAAAAGATTGGACGTAAAATAACCCAAAATAGACTTCCTGCGTAAAGTAGCAGACTGGGCGTAAAATAAACCATAATAGACTTCCTGCGTAAAGTGGCTGAAAAGTAGCCTTGAGCGTATAATTAGCTCAAATAAACTCTACGCACACGAAAGCCTTGAACGTAAAAACTCGAGTAGATTTCATGCATAAAAGTAGCAGTTTCTTGTGCGTAAAGTAGCCCAAGTGTTGGGTTTGGTGTAAAAAATCTTCTCGGCTTCTGTGCAACGTGCTGTCATAAAATCATTCTGTCAGAACAGTATCACGTGCATTAAATGCGATATGGACAGCCTGTCTCCTGCGTAAAGGTTTGAGGATGGCTATCGCGTAAAGTAGTTCGCGTAGAGTTTACTCTGTTTGATCTCTGCGTAAAGTTTGAATCTGACTCAGTTTGACTTGCGTAAAGGTCTCAATTTCTTTGACTTGGTCTATGAAATTTATTTATGCTTCTACAATGATCATACTTCTTGTTCTTTGTCTAATTGCCTGTGATTGAGATACCTAGGATTGCTTGACCTAGGATCGACTGTTGGCTTGTAGAAGTAACCCCCATGTCTTGACAGCTTATACGTGATTTTAGAGTACTGACGCACTTTGGTATTACGTAGCTGGCCTTGTCTGTCCACACTTGCCATTATTTTGGTTCTGGGACATGACACAGGTTTTAGTGGTGGCCCATGCAGGTCTGATTTATCAGATATGTGGGGGTTACTGATGTTTAGATATCACAATCACAATTATTCTTTATTGATATCCTTCGTATTATTCTCTATCTCTGATCCTTTGACCTGATATCTGCCTTGATCGTTGATCTCTTCTGTTCCCTCGATTTGATCGTTGTGTCCTTTAACTTTCAGGGACACTGTTCCTAATCCTTCCGATTACCTTGTTCGGGTTCTGCCAATGGCAGGTCAGCAATCTTCTGTTAGGCCAGTTGTGGAGGATCAGTCTCAGCATTCAGGTACAGAGACGAGAGTTGACTCGAGGGCAGAGATGTCAGTCCATCCCGATCATCCAGCTGTTCCTGTACAGTCAGCAGTCCGAGCGAAGGTAGTTCCAGATTAGCCCGATGTTTCTGCACTCATAGGGATTATCAAGAAAATGATGGAGTCACAACAACGACGAGATCTCATTCTCCAGCAGAGTATCCAGATGTTGATAGACCAAAGTGAGCAAGGAATACCCGACGAATTTCAAGCCGAGGACTTGCATCCAGAGGAAGTACAGATTAGAGCCAGACAGTACCAGTCATCCAGCCAGTCAGCATATCGAGCTCGACCTACCGTGGAGGCAGTACGAGAACAAGAGCATAAAGCAAGGAGGACCGAATCTAGAACTGAGGGTCGTAAGAGGTATCATTCACCCGTATCAGGCTTTTGACCCCGATGTCCATCACAAGTACCAGCAGACCAATGTCCATACCAGCACCAGGAGTTACCAACCGTATGTTCCTTCTGTGGAAGGAAAGGGCATACTCATCTTACTTGTCGAAGGACTAACTTTTTATGTTTATCGTGTGGTTCACTTGACCACATGATAGAAATTTGTCCCCGGAGGAGTCAAGGTGGATCGTCATCCTTCCAGCCTTCCAACCAGTAGGCAACAACGTCGGTTCAGCAGCAGCAAGCTCAGAGGCAGAGAAACCAGCAGCAGTATCAGGCAGAACAATCTTGTACCTATTGTGGAAACTTAGGGCATTCTAGATCAGTTTGTTGGACGGCCAACAGGCGATGCTTCCGCTGTGGAGTAGAGGACCATTCAATTAGCACTTGTCCATATCCGACACCTCGAGGACGACCATCTACACCGGATATACCATTGTAGTCCTTTCAGTCACCTCAGTCATCACCTCCAACAGTGGACAAGCAGTTGGGGCCAATACTAGATGTTCAACCATTGGCACAGTACCTACCGCTATCACGAGCTCAGAGGGTCAGGCAGCTCAGAGCGAGATTGAATACACAGTACCAGGAGCAGCTGTAGTATCGGCATGAGGGTTGTACCTTGAAAGTCTCAGGTACCATCTTCATGGTCTTCTTTCAGTTATTCCCTTGGGATTTGTCTTTCAGTAGCGGGCCAGGTAGTGGTAGTACATATTGGGTTCTTGTTGGCGACTTCGTATTCTATCTATATATGGAGTACAACGGTCGACTTGACTTATTCGATGAGTAGATGAAAGTTTCTCGTCCCACTCTTCTGTCTTTGTACCTCAAGATACATGATATTTATCACCTGTCTCGACTACGAAGATACGTCCCGGGTAGAGTCATGTCTTAGACTAAGTCATTGGTACCGACTTACGCTGAGACTTGACCTTTATCCATTTTTGGAGTCAGCGTAGGCCAGCGAGGACGTTGGTCCCACTCTATTGACTCAGGAGACATATCTATTCATATGCCTCCAGCCCTTCTTGATTGTGATTGTGTTATTGCTTACGCATTTATTTATATTAATGTTGCCTTCAATTACTGATATGTCATGCCTTGTTTGATTTAGATAGTTGTATTTTCTTGAGCTTTTGTTTTGGTTATCATGCTCGACTAGCTTTAGGAAATTTCGAGGACAGAATTTTTCTAAGGATGGAAGAGTCGTGAGACTCGTCTCACTGTATCGGCATTTATATACGGATACGTATTTTTGTACTGTGTTTTGTATTTTCTTAATTTTCGAAACGCTTTAAAAAAATTTCAACTTATAGATTTTCTCTTTGACCGGCATACCGCCAGTATACCAATGTATGCCGACGGCATACCTGTCATTCCCGTTTTCCGTTATACGCATTTTTAGTATAAGTGTACGGGATTCTGACATTTGTCAGGTGACCCGTGTTTTGATTTATCTTTCTTAGCCTTGACTTGGTTTAATCTTTTACATGGTTTATTTTGGTTTGGCTTAACTTGGCATGAGTTGGTTTTGGTTGGGTTGAGATGAAAAGGATTTTGTATAAAAACCAACTTCTCTCTCTCTCTCTCCTCCATTCATTTCATTTACTCTTTCTTCTCCATTTGCTCCTCCTTCAAAATCTAGGTAAGTATATCTTGCCAAATCTTGAACAATGTTATTTTTTGTTTGTTCTAATATCTTCCTTTCATGATTCTAAGCCTCTTTAGAACTTGGAGTTTTTAGTTTTGATGGTTTCATTTTTGTAGATCTAAGTTTTAAGATTTTTTTGTTTTTCTTGGTTTTAATCTCTTAAAGTTTGATGTTTTCAAAAACTAATGGTTCCATGTTGTAGGAAATTTTATTCTACCCAATTTAGACCCTTGAAAGTCCCAATTTCGACTTTTTTGAAAGTCCCGATTTTGACTTTTTTGAGAGATTTATGGCCTTTTTAGTCCATGGGTTCTCATGAACATTTGGAGGCTGGTTGGGAAAGATGAGCAGTGCATGCTGATGCATGCTTGCACATGCATGCTGGCGCATGCTGTCCCTTGTACCCCTTTTGACTCCTTGCGCCATTTCTTGCCATTATAATTCTTGTTACATTATCCATGCTTGTCCCCTTGGTCCTTAGTGTAAAGTTGTAGATATTTGTCTTGGCTTCAAGAATATTCTTGTTTCACTTTAATTGGAGTTAATATGCGATTGATAATTTCAATCATAGTTTTGATCTTTTTGGCAGTTTTCTGTACTTGATGTTTTTGAGGCTTTTTTCGACTGTAATAAATTTCTTAACATGATTTGATAATCTGGTACAGTTAGAGAATGATTGTATACCCTTTTTATACCTAACACTAGCATAGATTCAATTGTTGTTTTATGTCAATTAGTTACTTCTACTTATCCCCTCTCACATGTCAGGATATGTCCTTCCTTTCGAATATTTTTTATGTGATATGATATGCGTTTCCATGCTTTTCTGGATTTATTGTACTTTACAATCAATGTCATGTTTAGAATTTCTTTATAGTGACCCATTGTGGTGCATTCATGATTTATGCCTTTTTTTTGCTTTACATGATAGTGACCCGTTGTGGTGCACTCTTGAACATGTCTTTCTTTGTTTACATGATAGTGACCCGTCGTAGTGCACTCTTGAACGTCTTTTCTTGCTTACATGATAGTGGCCCGTAGAGGCGCACTCTTGACAAGTACTCTTTACATGACAAGTAAACCTAAACATGACATGCTTAATCAAGATGCTGTTGCGATGGCTATTTTTCCTTGCTAATGTAACTCTTTTGGATATCGTGGTTAAATTCTTTGTGTACGCGTGCACAAGCTACATGTCTCGTCTTGCATCATGTGTAGGACATGGATTCATGATTACCACGGTCATTGATTCATACTGAATCTGACTAGGTTAATGACTAGATTGATCAAGTAGTTCATATAGAGAGATTTCCCAGTCACAGGCGATCACGTTATCTAGGTGCTTTAATTGGACTTGTAGCCTGCCGTCGAGTAGGGCACATTTCCAGCACACTGTCATGTGTTGCACCCCCAAGTCACCGAATCAACTCTCTTAACCTGCGGAGGGATAACTGGATAGTCTTTAGGACTTGTGACTGCTGGAACATCTTATTGCATCTTGTAGTAACTAGGCTTATGATAACCCTAGTTAGTTAAAGTATCAAGCCGTACTCATTGCTTGGCCGTGATTGATGAATGTAGTCCAGTCCAGTTTAGTTTTGTCTAGGCAGTGTCCGTATATTTATTTCAGTACATTATTGTTTATGCTTTACTTCTGTCGATGAATGATCGGAGGCTAAGTTCTGTTCAGGAGAAGGGTTACAACCCCGGTCCTTGTTTGGTTTACGGGTTGTAACCTGGCTTCCAAAATAGCTCCCAAGTCATCTTATCATTTGTCGTCATATTCAGTACTCACATGTTCTACATGGTCTTCTGTTGTACAATAATTAGAAACTAAGTTCTGTTCAGGAGAAGGGTTACAACCCGGTTCTTGTTTGGTTTACGGGTTATAACATGACTTCCAGAATAGTTCCTAAGTCATCCTATCATTGTTGTTCTATATAGTTCTCACATGCTCACATGTTCAGTTATCTCACAAGCTTTACGTGATCCCTATGCTAAGTCAACATGCTCTCATGACCCGGCTGGCTCACATGCTTACATGATCAATTGATTTTACCTATTCTCAAGCTTCTGTTTACTTAACATGACTACACTGTACATTATGTCACATGTTAATTACCTTACGTCACGTGATGCTTTACTTATTGTCTTTTCTATTCACGGGATAAGTGCATTGGTAGTGCACGAGTCTCGATCTGCTTTTACTTAATTATATCTCTATCCGTTGATATGTTAGTTATTGCTAGTTTTAGTTCATAGTTTGGCTTCCTTTGTGGTACTTGCTATTTGGGGTCTGACCCCACTGGTTTTGTTTGGCCAGATCTGATAGGAGCCCGAAAGATCTTCCGTACCATCTACTCGACGGTGACCATCCGAAGCACCAGAGTACCTGAGTGGGTTTCTTGTTTCATTCTCCCACTTGATATGTACATTATTCTTTTGTGGCGTTTAGCCTCCGAGCACGTATTTAGCTCGTGTTTTCGTCCTTGACATTTAGCCTAGGGCCAAAACATGATGTGCGTATTCTAGACTATAGCTAGAGCTTATCATGTATGACTATTACTCTTGCTAGTTCTCCATTTTGTATTACTAGCTTCATGATCATCCATGTATATATGGTTTGGGACGCTTTAATATTGTATGTATGATGATCATACTTCTTGTTCTTTGTATAATTGCCTGTGATTGAGATACCTAGGATTGCTTGACCTAGGATTGACTGTTGGCTTGTAGAAGTAACCCCCATGTCTTGACAGCTTATACGTGATTTCAGAGTACTGGAGTACTTTGGTATTACGTAGCTGGCCTTGTCCATCCCCATTTGTCAGTATTCTAGTTCTGGGGCATGACAGAAAGATCTTAGTGATGCCTCTTTTTTATTAGAAATCCAGATACATCGAGATCATTTAGAGGTATTCTTGGATTATCACCAAGGAGGTATATTGATAAAGCACTTAAAAGATTTGACATGCAGAAATGCAAACCAGGTGACACCTTTTTCATTAAAGGGGACAAGTTCAGCCTCAATTAGTGTCATATGTATAAGCCTTAAAACTAAAAAAAATGCAATCGATTTCTTGTTCATCAGTTATAGGGAGTTTAATGTTTTCTTAAATGTGTACGCTTTCGAATATTGCTTACATAGTTGTGATATTAGACAGATATCTAAGCAACCCAAGGATCGAACATTATAAAGCAGCCAAACGAGTTACTTAAGTAATTTACACAGAACAAAGAACTACATGCTCTTTATAGGAGATCAGATCATTTGGAGATCATAGGTATTCCGACTCTAATTTTACAGGATGTCAAGACAATAGGTGTCACGCCTTGACCCGGTAAATCATTCGTCCTCGCATTGATTTTACCTGAATTGTTCATCCTCGTTGGAGCGTGATGTCGCACGAGTTAGAATTTACCCTCGTACAAGACAAGATGACAGATTCTCAAAATGCTTGTCTCAATTCAATACAAAAATAATAAAAAAGGTGGAAATACAACAGAGTATACAAAGGATCACCTTTATTAATTAAGCAGTGGAATACAAAGGCTATGAATAGCCCCCCAATGAATATGCCAAGTAGGCTTACAATTGCTTACAAAGGATTTCTTCGTTCCATAAATCATGTCCCGTATAGCAGAAGACATCGTATTGTAAGAAGAGCTTCTGCGCACCCATCTGACTTATCGTCGCCGCGACACTGATCAAACGACTCCCAAGCATGAGCACCTAAAAATAATGCCCATAATGTGGGTCAGTACATTGTCGTGTACTGAAGAGTGAGGTAACACACTCACCTAAACCAACACTACGTAGTCTTGAAAAAAATCCATCTTATTTGGTGATCTTTCTATTATTGCCTTAGGATCAGTTTCATAGTATATTGCAAAGCAGTAAAGCAATGTACTCATCCAAGCATGTTATGAATAACATCTTAATCGTAAAGGTGCCATTTATCGTGTCCCTGCAATAGACACTGTTTGCCACATAATGAACATAAACATAGTGATCGTGCATATCTTCGTATTGACCCAATTCGCTTGGCTGCAAACCAATGATATTATCATAATTACAAGGGTGTCATGGTTTATCTGCGTTTATATTGGTCTGTCTCTGATCTGACTAAGGTTAACCGCTTCTTGCACGGAATATTAAAAGATGCACTTCCTCTACGACAATCTATTGTCGCATGACTGTCTTTCAGCAAGTTTATGCCTAAGATAACGTCGAAATTACCAACAAGAAATTCTATCAACCTGGCGGGTAAGGAATGCCCGCACACTACAACTCTACACGCTAGAATAACTCTACTAACTCCTATGAGTCCATTACCAGTGAGTATATTCAACCTCCCTGGCAATGCCTCGAATTCCATTCCTAGTCGTGTCGCAAATTATGCAGATATAAATGAGTGTGAAGCTCCCGAATCAAACAATGCTACTACGGGATATAAGGCGACGAGAATGTTACCTGCCACAACATCTCCCGATGCCAATGCCTCTTCCAAGGACAGATTGAATGCCTGCCCTCGGCCTCCTTGTTGGTTCCCATGCTGCGGCCTAGGCTGGTGTTGCTGCTGGCCCCTGCCTTGGTGATGTTGGGGTGGTCTTTATTGTTGCTGCATCGGCGGTCCCTGCTGTCGAAATATCTGAGCCTGTGACATCAATGGACGTTATGCCAACGGTCTCACTGCTACCGCTGGTCCTTGATACTGGCCTGCCCCTAGTGCTGGCAGCACAGAAAATTGTTGCACTGGTACTCCTGACCTCGAATTCATTGGACAGGTGGAAACCCGATGATCTGGACTTCCACATATTAAACACTGTCCGTTCAATATCCGACACACACCTCTATTGTGCCCTGCCTTTCAACAATAGGTGCATCCCGCCGGGGGTTGCTGGTTCTTCCTCTGTTGTTGTTGTTGTTGTCTTGTTGGTGGCGCTGGCCCTCGTACTGCCACATCGTGAATATGAATGCCAGGAGATTGTGCTGTTATTCGGGGCGCTACTCCCCCTCCTCCTTCAATCTGATTGTGAGACCTCTTCTGACCTCCAGTCCTTGATGTGATCCTCTGGATGGTAATCTCATGCCGCCGGGTTGCCGTCAATACATCATCGAAAGTCTGGTAGTTGTGCCCCTCTATCAATTGCAAGAGTTCAAGATGGAACACTTGCTGAAATCTCATAGCTCTCTGGCTCTCCGTTGCTACCATCTCCGGGGCGAACCTACTCAGTCTGCTGAACTCTGCTGCATAAGCATCCACTGTCTTGACAGCCTGCATAAGCATCCTCTGGATGGTGATCTCATGCCTCTTATGATTTCCAGAAGGGTTGGTGTGTCTACTGCCATAGGGTTAGGCAGAATTGTTGGTGGTGTTGGAACCTCCGGATACTGCGGTCCAGTTGTTGGTTCCACTATCACCTCTTCTTGGATGTTCTCTTGAGGTAGTACTGACCTTTGTTGCTGACCAATATGGTCATGTTGTCCGTGTTGCCCTTGTTGTTGCTGTCCAGCTCTGACAGATGCGGATGAGGTGCCCCTAAAAAAGGGGACAAGAGAACAATCAAACGATCGGACAGGAAAGATCAATGAAGTCAAAGGATACCGGAATGTAAAGCTAGGGTCGAGAGTAACGAATCATGAGATCAAGGGGAAACATGTGTGATTGAGACATCCTATAAATTAAAACACCCCACAAGTCTGAAATCAGACCTGCATGGGCCACCACTAAAACCTTGTCACGCCCCAGAACCAGAATACCAGAGAGCGGGGGAATGACTCAGCCAGCTACGTATTACAGGTAGATGAATACCGTATAATACGATCAATGCTGTCTAAAAGACGAGGGGGTACATACTACATAAAAGTCTCACTAGGGTTACTCAACATCTATTGTCCCAATCATTCAATGAAAAGCAGTAAGTAGAGAACATGTAAGAATGAGCAGTACGGCATCCCAAACGCTCAGTCAAAATGTTCTTGAGATCTGGTTTTACAAAACATACCCAGATGATATAACAAGGTATACACAATCATTATCAGCTGCAGTCTGACTTAGTTACAATTATGTAAAAGTAAGTGCAAGACAGTCCGACTAACATGTCGGTGCCAAGCGACAAAAAGTAAAGTAAGTAGCAAAACGAACAGGAAAGCAAGGAACCCATTCGTGTCCTCCTGCGATCATCCCTCTAGTATTAACTATCTTGGGGATGGAAGTAAGCTGAGTCCACGGGAGCTGGCTCTAAATCTGGCCATGCAAAACCAGAGAGGTTAGACCTCAAATAGCAAGTACCACAAAGGAAGCACGACATGAAAAATTAGAACCAGTGATAAGGGTTAAGAATATAATAAATAATGTCTCTGCTTGCTACTGGGATTCACACAACATCACGATACTTCAAGCCAACTTCCCAACCAAACAAGGACAAAAGTTGACCCATCATATCCTGACATTCTGCTCATCTTAGTAGTTAACAGAGTATGTACAGTACACAAACAAATCAATTTAAACGGCAGTACAACTACTACGACTTGCTAACTGTAAGTTCAAAGTTGTCCTGGAAATATGCAATAAGGGATTCCTCAGTTCTTATAATGCACAAGCAAGGCTAGTCTATCCAATAATCAATTGCGTCAATCATGAATTAGACGTGTCCCAGCGGGACGTCCATCATCAATATGCAGAAAAATATAAACAGATACCACTCCCTGCCCGTGTGGCAGATTTGCAGTATCCGTGGGAACCAGCCGGCATGTCGGGGCACTAATTGTCCCGAGATGGCTGTGACCCCTACTTTCCTGAATAGGGCTAATATAGTCATTTATAATATTTCATTATTTTTAATATTATTTAAATATTATTTTTAGTGTTTTTATATTATTAGTTAAATAGGTATTTTAATGACAGAGTTTTTATTTATAAGAAAGCTTTAATATATTTAATATATATAAAATAAAATATTTAGTTTTTTTGTTTATAAATAAATTCTGATATATATATATATATATATATATATATATATATATATATATATATATATATATATATATATATATATATATATATTTAGGTATTATTCCATTTATGGGATATATATATATAAATATATATATTTATATTAATGGGTAAATATTATAGGTTTATTTTATATAAATAAATATACACATATATGTGTAAATATATAAAATATGTATGTATGTATGTATGTATGTATGTATGTATGTATGTATGTGTGTGTGTGTGTGTGTGTGTGTATATATATATATATATATATATATATATATATATATATATATATATATATATATATATACGCTTAAGGCTAAGGAATAAAGAAAAAGAAAAAGAAAAAAACAACTAACAAAAGCACTCACGTACCAACACGCATATATATATATATATATATATATATATATATATATATATATATATATATATATATATATATATATATATATGTACTAACAAAAGCACTCACGTACCAACACGCATATATATATATATATATATATATATATATATATATATATATATATATATATACGCTTAAGGCTAAGGAATAAAGAAAAAGAAAAAGAAAAAAACAACTAACAAAAGCACTCACGTACCAACACGCAAAAAGCAAAGCAGCAGCAGCAGTTGCTTGCAAAGCAGAGCGGCGCACCCCCCCCCCCTTTTTCCTTTTATAAACCGAACACGTATTGTATATATATATATATATATATATATATATATATATAGAGAGAGAGAGAGAGAGAGAGAAATTTTCACAAAACCCAAACCCTAGCCGTCACCCCAACCCAGCGTACGCCCCAACATCGCCGTCGACCACTCTCAGCGAAGAGCCAACTTCGGAAATAGATTTCTCCTTCCTCGCTCAGTCGTTTTGCGAACCACTTGGTGAGGTATGATCCTAACATATACACCTTTAATTCTCTTCAAATAGTTCGTGCCGATTCGCATCATGTGCGACGAAAAACGAGTTCCAAAATCGAGAAAAAACTCGATTTTCTGGGTTTAGAGAATGTCCCAAAACCCCAACTTTGTGGCCGATTTGCGACCAGCGTGTTGCGAGTTTTCAAATCGATTTAAAGATACTTGTAGACAACCTATAGGGCTTTAAAACCCTTTTTGTAGAATTAAATTTCATGCACTGTACAGAAAGTTATTGGTTTGTGAAGTTGGAGAAAAAACTGATTTTCAAAACTGAATTTTTAGAAAATTTGTCCCAATACGCCGTCCGTCCCGTCAATCTGGGCGACGTGGTCGCAAACCAAAAACATCGAAAGGTGCGTATCGACTTCGTGGACGTGTGGACTTTGACGGAATTCAAATTGGTCGCGTGTGCGCGACGAATTTGATGCGTATCCGTCAAAGTTTACCGTATCGACCTTTTTGCAAATTTGTCAATTACTTTGTGCACGCTCGTCATATCGAGACGAAACTTACGCCAACAGGACCATTTTATTTTTCTGTTCCTATATGCCAAGTTTGGTCCGATTCTGAGACGGTCGATCGGAACGCTATTTTAGTGAGCCCGCGACCCGATCCAACGGACGAATTTGTGCACGGCCCATCGAAATTCAACTTTGGACATACGGTTGGGTTCATCTCGTCAAATTGGACCTGTAGACATGTAGTTTGATAACTTTAGAGACCGTAGGTTCTGGCACATTTTTTGGTGCAAAGTGGGTCCAACGGCGGACACCATTTTTGATCCGAAATTACCATTTTGCCCCTGTGTTCAGAATTGGACTTATAAGTAGGCGTTTCTAACTAATTTGATCGTTCTGGGAACGTTGGTAATGTCTGTTTTAGTATTAGGAGTCAGTTGTGTGAGTTGACCGTTCGTGGCTCATTGAATGGGTTGTAGTTTCGATTTTCTCAGCTCAGGACAACAGGCAAGTACATACTCTGATAGTTTTCATTGATTTGATATCTACTATATCCGATTCAGTTGTAGTGTTATACTTGATTCTTGACACGAGGATACACGGACTAGTATACATTGAATCTCGTCATGAGAGGTCATTCCCGGTTTACCTGGTATATGAGTACATTGTTCGATATTGTTTTCTGTACTTGTATAGACACTGATTTGGGAGTGGGCTGGCCCCCTGATCTTCGAATCCCGTGTCATGACCTGTCATGTCTGGATCCATTATACTATTCGGGGATGGAGAGTTATTAGAGGTTATGTGATCATTACCCTACTTGTTTATTACTTGTGCATATCTCCACCCTCCCCACATGTAGGGTGTAGCCTGACCTTATACTACTTGTGCATAGCTTTCCATTTTGGCCGGCCTGATCCCTATACTAGTATACTACCTGTGCATAGTCGGTCAAATAGAACAGCCTGATCTTGACCCAAGCCGATCACTTAACGCTCTAATATCTCATGGCACTTTATTTTTATGTTTCCATCATACCTCAGATTACTTTCCATTATTTATATTCCAGTTTTATCTTATATCTCACACATGACATGATATCCAGTTCTCTTGTACCGTTTTACTTTCAGTCTTGATATTTCATCTTGTATTTCATTATAATTGTCTCTTATAGTATTTGTCAATTCACATGGAACTGCTGTTAGTGTTTGTACTTGCTCGTATCCTGACAGGATAACCCCCGTTATTTTTTAGAGGATTTAGATGCAGATTGTCCGACCTACTACAGGTTTGGCATAGATGGAGCCTACGACCAGGACCAGCCTGTGGACCGGGTGCTCGTAGAGGACGCACCGCCAGTAGTGACCTAGTTCACCTAGATTTTGTCTTGATTACATTCCAGTGTGATACTTTGAGACTTGTAGTATTTATTTTGGGATATTATTTTATGTCTTGGTCTCTGAACTTGTGATTGCGACTCAGTGTTGTTTCAGACTATTTATCTCATTTTTATCTTTAAAATCGTGTTTATCTTCCTTAGAATTATGTGATTGAGTTGTGGTTATATTCCTCCATACGGAGATGACAGGTTATATTTGTGTCTTAGATTCTATATATTCTAGATGACCTTTACAGCGTTCTACCGCCGATACTGCGGTGTAGGCTGGACGTACCCACGTGCTCGTGCCCCTAAATAGGGTGCGGGTCGTGACACGTTTTTATGGTGGCCCATGCAGGTCAGAGTCGCAACTAGTACGATTTCGTAATGGTACTCGACTTAGAGTTCTAATTACGAGCTTGCTGTAGGATATAGGTTTTAGGTTATGATAGGAGTTACTCAATCACATATTAGAAAAACTCCAATCTTTTGATTTCTACGACAAACTCTTCTTGCATTTCGAAATAAATTGTCCTTCGTTGACGATATCTTATCATGTGTCATATTGATCTCTTTGCTTAGGACTTTTGAGAGATTCCTGTGACGACCCTTGAGAATATTGTTTTGAACGTCAATTTAAAATCATTTCCTCTTGTTTTCTTTACCCTTGCTCCTTGTTATTGAATTTGATTTGATGGATCATCGTTGATTTTGATTTTCATATCGAGATGAATTTTATGGCCTGAATTATGGTACCTTTCTGATAACATATGTTGACGGGAATTACAGGGAAGGTAAACGTCTACTTGGTTATGGAACTTGGAGTTTATCGCAGCTATATTGGCCGACGTGGCGGAAACGTACAGACCTGACTTCGGATGTATATATCTTGGTCATGAGATTTGGGATTTCTCGTAGCTATACTAGTCGGCATGGCGAGGATTCCAGACGACATGATTATAGAGGTGCATACCCTGTTATGGAATCTATCGTTTATCGCAGCCTTGCTTACTGGCGTGGCGAGGATTCCGAGTATCATGATTTAGTACAGACGTGTATAATTATCAGATTGTATCTTGAGAAGGGTCCTAACATGTCATCTCTATCATTTCACTTCTCTTTTATATTCTATTCCATCCTCAATTAGCTTAGGAGTAAGGATACTTTTAGTTCTTTAGTCCAGGTCCTTGTAGATTCTTATTTCATTATAGGTTCTTCGTAGTGTGATGGCTTAGTGATTTGCAATTGGTCTGTGTCCTTGAGTAATTATGTTAATAGCTTAGAGTATGGTTAGGAAGTATTGTATATGATTGTTGATAATTAAATATAGATGAGAACCCTAGAGTGATTAATAAGTGTTAAGGTAGGAGTTGCACCAGGTACCAGAATAGGAGGAGTACCCTAGTAGCTAGAGACGAAGTATTTCAAGTGTTATAGAAGTTTAGGCACCAATAGTTTAGTGTCTAGTTGGAGGAGAGACATGAACAACCTAGTATAGGGGTACCATCCAAGTATCATATAGATGAGTTAGTGCATTATGTAGACAGCGTCAAGACTTGGTAGACACCCTAGAGAGAGTATCCTAGATATACTAATGTTCTTCCGTGACTTGGATTTCTGGAGCGTCAGAGATGTCAATCTCTGGAAACTTCCTCCATGAGTTTGTAGTAGATAAGATTATCTTCATTTTGATATATCATGTTCCACTCAAACTCGTTCTCTTGTACTATCTTTGTATCGCACAACTTTCGGATCAATTTAGGCCATTGACCATTCCCACTTTTATTTATGATTATCATATGCACATTGCCATGACTTTTAATTTAGGAGCGCAATACTAGTTGTTTTCTCAAAAACCAACTTCATATGCATGATCTATACAAGACACGCTACGCCCATGACCTTCGTGTCCCACTCAGGCACACCATCTTGTGCTTCATTTTATCACACAAATTTCCTGACACAAGGCCCAATCTTGATTCACCCTATGAAGTCACTTTTATTTCTGACTCAAATTGGGGGCACCATTTCAACCCAAACTTGTTGACCCAAAATATGGACACGACCCACATTAAGCCTACTACCCACATAACACTCTTGTCCCATTCAACTGAGCCCCGCATGCTACTTATTTACCCGCATTCATTTGAGGAAGACAATAGAAGGTAGTATCCCATAAGTGTAGGATAGTATCCTGGATAGAGTGTGCCAGTAAGTTGAGATCTTCACGGATCACAAAAGCTTGAAGTACGTGTTCACCCAGAAGGAATTGAACACGAGGCAGAGGAGGTGGCTTGAACTGATGAAGGACTTCGATATCACTTTGCAGTACCATTCAGGGAAGGCCAACGTAGTTGCAGATGCCTTGAGCAGGTATCCAGCCGCTATGTATTTGACGACAGATCATCATATATTGGCCGATCTGGATAGTTTGGGTATCGAGGTGATCATTCCGGGCATGGAGATTCAGATGTGGGGTTTACAGATTCAGTCTGCGTTGATGAACAGAGTCAGATCAGCACAGTTTGATGACGTGACCTTGAGGAGCATCAGGGAGCAGGTGCAGGCCAGATTGCTAGACGATTTCTCTATAGCCGAAGATGGGTTACTAAGACACGGTACTAGATTGTGCATTCCGAGTGGAGAGCTTCGGGAGGAGATTCTGCAGGAAACACATCGTTCTCAGTACTCTATGCATCCTGGAGCCAACAAGATGTACAGAGACCTGAGGGAGCACGTATGGTGGTATGGCATGAAGCGAGAGGTAGCTCAGTTTGTATCTCGATGCTTAGTATGCTAGCAGGTGAAAGCCGAGAGACAGAGGCCAGGTGGTCTGTTTCAGCCACTATCCATTCCAGAGTGGAAGTGGGAGCACATCACTATGGACTTTGTATCTGGACTTCCACGATCTTTAGGAGGGAAAGACGCAATTTGGGTCATCGTTGATAGATTGACCAAATCGGCCGAATATTTGCCTTTCAATGTGGGACTATCTACGAAGAAGCTGGCTGAGATGTATGTGCGGCAGATAGTCAGATTGCACGGAGTTCCGGTGAGCATAGTCTCGGATCGGGATAGTCATTTCACTACCCACTTCTGGAGGACTTTGCATACTAGCTTGGGCACCCAGCTCAAGTTCAGTACCGCGTATCACCCCCAGATAGACGGTCAGTCGGAGAGGACCATCCAGACACTCGAGGATATGCTTCCACTTGTGTGTTAGATTTCAGGAGATATTGGGAGGACCATCTTCACCTGGTAGAGTTTGCTTACAACAATAGCTATCAGACCAGTATAGAGATGTCACCATTTGATGCTCTTTACTGACGGAGATATCGCACTCCTTTGTCATGGGACGATATCGGTGAGAGAGTTTTGCTTGGCCCGGAGATGGTGGTGGATGCAGCAGAGAAGGTTAAGTTGATCAGGGATAGACTTCGGGTGGCTCAGGATAGACAACGGCATTGGGCCGATAGCCACCCGAGACCGTTAGAGTTCGAGGTTAGTATCAATTTTTCTGTTTATGCTTGTTTGTGATTGTTTGCATTAGGGTCTTGTATTGAGTCTTGTTTTGTGTCTAGGTTGGCGATATGGCATTCCTGAGGATTTTTCCGACACGGGACACGATTCGTTTTGGCCGAGGAAGCTTAGTCCGTGCTTCATCAGACCTTTCACTATTCTTGGAAGGGTCGGTGCAGTAGCCTATCGACTAGACTTGTCACCTACGCTCGAGGGAGTTCATAACGTGTTCCATGTGTCACAGTTGAGGCGGTACGTGGCAGACCCTAGTCACGTATTGGACCACTCCGAGTTAGAGGTGGGGCCTACTCTCTGCTATCAAGAGCAGCCTGTAGAGATTTTGGATCGTCGGAAGAAGGTGCTCCGGAACCAAGTTATCACTTTGGTTCGTGTCGCATGGAGGCATCACTCTCCAGGAGAGTCTACATGGAAGAGGGAGGACGAGATGCGGGAGCGTTACCCTTATCTCTTCGAGCCTTGAGGTATTTTTTCTTTGTTCTTGCTACTGTTATTGTGCTAGTTTGCTTTGATTTCGAGGACGAAATTTTTTTTCAGGAGGGTAGATTTGTCACCCCCACTTTCCTGAATAGGGCTAATATAGTCATTTATAATATTTCATTATTTTTAATATTATTTAAATATTATTTTTAGTGTTTTTATATTGTTAGTTAAATAGATATTTTATTGATAGAGTTTTTATTTGTAAGAAAGATTTAATATATTTAATATATTTAATATATATATATATAATAAAATATTTAGTTTTTTTGTTTATAAATAAATTCTGATTTTATTTTTATATATATATATATATATATATATATATATATATATATATTTAGGTATTATTTCATTTATGGGATATATATATATATAAATATATATATTTATATTAATGGGTAAATATTATGGGTTTATTTTATATAAATAAATATATACATATATGTGTAAATATATAAAGTATGTATGTATGTATGTATGCATGTATGTATGTGTGTGTGTATATATATATATATATATATATATATATATATATATATATATATATATATATATATATATATATATATATATATATATATATATATATATATATATATTTTATATATATATATATATTTACCCAACACGCATTGTATATATATATATATATATATATATATATATATATATATATATATATATATATATATATATATATATTTATATATATATATATATATACAATGCGTGTTGGGTAAATATATATATATATATATATATATATATATATATATATATATATATATATATATATATAGGAAAATTTTCACAAAACCTAAATCCTAGCCGTCACCCCAACCCAACGTACGCTCCAACCTCGCCGTCGACCAACCCGCGGCCGTCCATCGTCGGAAAACACGCAACGAGCAGCCCACCCGTGCATGGAAACTGTCAGCGAAGAGCCAACTTCGGAAATAGATTTCTCCTTCCTCGCTCAGTCGTTTTGCGAACCACTTGGTCAGGTATGATCCTAACATATACACCTTTAATTCCCTTCAAATAGTTCGTGCCGATTCGCATCATGTGCGACAAAAAACGAGTTCCAAAATCGAGAAAAAACTCGATTTTCTGGGTTTAGAAATTGTCCCAAAACCCCAACTTTGTGGCCAATTTACGACCAGCGTGTTGCGCGTTTTCAAAATCGGTTTGAAGAGACTTGTAGACAACCTATAGGGCTTTAAAACCCTTTTTGTAGAATTAAATTTCATGCACTGTACAGAAAGTTATTGGTTTGTGAAGTTGGAGAAAAAACTGATTTTCAAAACTGAATTTTTGGAAAAATTGTCCCGATACGCCGTCTGTCCCGTCAATCCGGGCGACGTGGTCGCGAACCGAAAGCATCGAAAGCTGCGTATCGACTTCGTGGACGTGTGTCCTTTGACGGAATTCAAATTGGTCGCGTGTGCGCGACGAATTTGATGTGTATCCGTCAAAATTCACCGTATCGGCCTTTTTGCAAATTTGTCAATTACTTTGTGCACGCTCGTCATATCGAGACGAAACTTGCGCCAACAGGACCGTATCATTTTTTTGATCCTGTATGCCAAGTTTGGTCCGATCCTGAGACGATCGATCGGAACGCTATTTTGGCGGGCCCGCGACCCGATCCAACGGGAGAATTTGTGCACGGCCCACCGAAATCCAACTTTGGACATACGGTTGGGTTCGTCTCGTCAAATTGGACCTATAGACATGTAGTTTGATGACTTTAGAGATTGTAGGTTCTGGCACATTTTTTGGTGCAAAGTGGGTCCAACGACGGACACCATTTTGATCCGAAATTACCGTTTAGCCCTTGTATTCAGAATTGGACTTATGGGTAGGAATTTCTAGGTAATTTGATCGTGCTGATAACGTTGGTAATGTCTGTTTCAGCATTAGGAGTCAGTTGTGCGAGTTGACCGTTCGTGGCTCATTGAGTGGGTTGTAGTTTCGATTTTCTCAGCTCAGGACAACAGGCAAGTACATACTCTGATAGTTTTCATTGCTTTGATATCTACTATATCCGATTCAGTTGTAGTGTTATACTTGATTCTCGACACGAGGATACACGGACTAGTATACATTGAATCTCGTCATGAGAGGTCCTTCCTGGTTTACCTGATATATGAGTACATTATTCGATATTGTTTCATGTACTTGTATAGACACTGATTTGGGAGTGGGTTGGCCCCCTGCTCTTCAAATCCCGTCTCATGACCTGTCATGTCTGGATCAATTATACTATTCGGGGATGGAGAGTTATTAGAGGTTATGTGATCATTACCCCTACTTGTTTATTACTTGTGCATAGCTTCACCCTCACCACACGTAGGGTGTAGCCTGACCTTATACTACTTATGCATAGCTTTCCATTTTGGCCGGCCTGATCCCTATACTAGTATACTAGCTGTGCATAGTCGGTCAAATAGAACAGCCTGATCTTGACCCAAGCCGATCACATAACGCTCTAATATCTTATGGCACTTTATTTTTATGTTTCCATCATACCTCAGATTACTTTCCATTGTTTATATTCCAGTTTTATCTTATATCTCACACATGACATGATATCCAGTTCTCTTGTACCGTTTTACTTTCAGTCTTGATATTTCATCTTGTATTTCATTATAATTGTCTCTTATAGTGTTTGTCAATTCACATGGAACTGCTGTTAGTGTTTGTACTTGCTCGTATCCTGACAGGATAACCTCCATTGTTTTTCAGAGGATTTAGATGCAGATTGTCCGACCTACTACGGGTTTGGCATAGATGGAGCCTACGACCAGGACCAGCCTGTGGACCGGGTGCTCGTACAGGACGCACCGCCAGTAGTGACCTAGTTCACCTAGATTTTGTCTTGATTACATTCCAGTTTGATACTTTGAGACTTGTAGTATTGATTTTGGGACATTGTTTTATGTCTTGGTCTCTGAACTTGTGATTGCGACTCAGCGTTGTTTCAGACTATTTATCTCTTCTTTATCTTTATCTTTATCGTCGTGTTTATCTTCCTTAGAATTATGTGATTGAGTTGTGGTTATATTCCTCCGTACGGAGATGACAGGTTATATTTGTGTCTTAGATTCTATATATTCTAGATGACCTTTACAGCGTTCTACCGCCGATACTACGGCGTAGGCTGGACGTACCCACGTGCTCGTGCCCCTAAACAGGGTGCGGGTCGTGACAATGGCTGCCATATAAGAACTCGGAAATCCATTATCTCCATGCAATAGTTATTTATTTAACTTAATAGTCCCTATGTTAATTGAAATCTCATGCCGCAGATCATGGTCATTCAGAATAAGTACTTTCGTACAGAGTACGATATGCATAACTCTACAACGATGCCCGTGCGGTTAGGTTGTAGGTCTTACATAGCGTAATGCAACAATCAAACCTAGCCACGGAATAATCATGCCTTGACTGTAAGGTACATATGCTGCTTTTGTAGAAATAAGTTGAAGTCTGCACGTGTCCATATGCCAATGTTCGGGATCGGCTAGTCGATTGCAATGGTTCATGGTTAATATATGAACGTGTCTCATTCAATTCAATAAGACGACTAGCTAGTCTTTTAGTTCCAACTAGGAACGCATGATCAATCATTAGTCGAAGTAACAATCAATGTCAATTCGTGACAAGGCATGAAAGTCAAACTAGTATCTAGTATGGTCGAGTCTATAACTCTCAGGGTTAAGTTCCAGTCATACTGGATATCCACACTCCACACAACAATATGTATTAAAATATTAACATACAACAAGTGGCACAATCCAACGAAATGCGCGAGATAGGTCAAAGCGCATAATCTAAATGAATGGTGCGAGAGACAAGACGAAACGCTCAAATTCGGTGAATCGTACGGACTAAGATAACTGGAGTGCACTGATCACTATGGGCGCATAGACTGCATGTGGGCGCATAGTGCCTTTGGACGCATAGCATGCCTTTGGGCGCATAGCATGCCTTTGGGCGCATAGTGCCTTTGGGCGCATAGCATGCCTTTGGGCGCATAGTCTGCATGCCGCTGCACCAGCAATCTTCGGCCATGGAGTTTCAAAAACTTCCAATGGCCATAACTTGGGCTACCGGACTCAGAATTGGGCGAAATAAAGGTCAAAATTGACTAGAATTGAATTCTCTACAACATAAAACAACTTGTTTTAGAAAACAACAAAGTTTGATAGATCAAAACCATGAAAACCCATAAAATCCAAAACTTAAAACCTAGATCTATACACAACCATCCATAAAAATCAAAAACTTCAAGACCTAAACTTGTAGAGAAAGAGGAGAAGAATAATATAGACTAAAAATAAATAGGGATGCATGAAATTCCTCATGGTGTGCAAGATGTACTTGCCTCTCCAAAGGGGTTAGGATTTTGGTGGAGGAAAGAAATGAGAGTTTGTGAGGAGAGAGAAAGAAAAGGGGTATAAATATTTAGCCCAAGTTAATCTCCACCACTCATTCCTTCCTACATAATCTAGGCCATCCATCCATTATCATGATGAACCAAGCTAAACCAAGTTGGTTCAACATGAACAAAATAAACCAAGAGCTAAGCAAAAGCAGAAAATAAACTATAGAAAAATAATTAGCATAAAATTAAAGGAATTAAATACAGAACAAATGCATGATAAATATTAAATAAATATATTCAAGCAGCACACATATTAAAATACGTATTCTGAGAACAGGGAGTGACAATAATGGTGGTAACTTTTGACAAAATCATGATTTTGTGGCACCGTCGATTCCAGTGCACTCGTGGTGTTGAAATCTAGTAGGATGCACACTCAAATCATTAATTTCGTAACTTTTGACTAGTTAGTCAATGGTACGCCTCGATTTGCTTGTTAAAGATTCTGAATTTCGAACCGTAACTTTCTATAGCCAAAATTTCTTGTTTGGATTACAATTCAGATTATAATTAGGTTAAATTAGTTTTTAATTATTTTATTCCAAAATTAAATAATATTTATTAGATTATCCCATTAGCTATCTTTCCATGATTTTTAGAGTATGAATCTTAGAAATAACTTGTAGTTTTCGTTCACGGTTCGTAGTGCGATGATACAATATTGGTTGGTAGATTATAGGGTAGAGTTCCACTCATCCTCGACTTGTGAAAATGATTTGTCCAAAAAATCAGGCAAGTTTCACTATGACACTATGTTACCTTTATTTTGTACTACATGTATCTTTATATCGTCTTTTTATTGTTACTTCTTCATATATACTATTGTTATTGTTCTTGATTCACCGTGATTGATTACTTGTGCACGAGTGTAGTCCTTCTCCAGTTACTTGTTTATGTTCACCTTTTATTATACTTGTTCACTATGACTGTATTATGACTACATGTTTATCCTCTTTACCTGTATTGTTATATATAGTGAACATATTTTCTTGTGTGTTGTGGATGGGGGAATACTATGAGTATGCATGTGGTCTACATTACCTATATAAATCACTTCCTGTATAACCTGAATAATATCAATCGTGCACCACAGGTACAATTGACGTATATTCCAGACCGTCCACATGCAGAAAGTTAGTATTCTAAAACACACAGTACACGTGACCTCTTGTTGTTGTATTATTTATTTATTTCTCTTTCGTCGAGTATACTTTCATATTATCCTCATATTATAACTGTACTCTTCTTATCATATCATGTCATGTCTATAGTTTATCTTCCTTGTTATTATTTCTTCATGCTCGTATAATGTATTGTGTAGTGTAGCATTATGGTAATCTTGCTCCAATCTTGACTGGATAACTATTTTCAGCTTTAGGCGATGTCATCTATTCTAGGTCTTTGGTGCGTATGTTGACGACATTGGCATTACTGACGTACCAGATTTTGGTACTGATGCGAATTAGCATATTTTGTCCTTATGCTTTCCTATTAGTTAGTGGTCATAATTTGGATTCTATTTTACTTTTCTGCTACCGGGTTGTTCCTAAGACTATTAGAGTTGTAGTAGATTATTTTGACATTTTTCTCTTGTTTATTGTTGAGACTATTGGATATTATCGTTGATGGTTTTGATGTGGATGTTATGTGCATATTGTTTTTGTTGTGGACCTTGTTATCATAGACAGCATACTACCGTCGATGTTGCGGTATAGACTGTACTTGACTACGTACTCGTACCCAAAAGTGGAAGCGGGTAGTGATAAGTTTTTATGGTGATCCATGCAGGTCCAATTTCACAAAAGATTGCGAACTCGTGGTAGTACTTAAGTTAGTCATACTACTACGGGCCTGCGAATAGAGTTGAAGTTAGATATTATAATAATATTAGGAGAGGTTCGTTTCATCCATAAATAGGATTATATTATTTAGGATCTCCTCCACATGCTTTGATACGTTTTTTTATCTCTGTCTTTGTCTTCAATCTCCCCCTTGACTTGCATCTTGCTTATCGTCTAATGATTTTCTTTTTATGCAGGTATAGGTAAACTAATTAGGTTTCCTTAAATCCTTCCATGGTTATAGTTGTTAAATAAAGTACGTGTTTAGTTAATTGGCAGTATGCTGGTATGATTATAGTTATCCTTGGATTTCTTAGTCATTATCTCTCCATGATTTAGTCTAGGAATTATTTTTAGAATTGCCTATAGAGGTTATATATTTATATCTTATACTATATTTGATTTTTTAGGACAAAAATATTTTAAGGGTGATAGTATGTAGCACTTATTTCTTAGATTTTTTTTATTTAGGATTTGTTTTGGAATCACAATGAGGTCTTACCTAAGCCTATAAATGAAGTATGGTAAAATTAGGTTACTTATGGTCACTACAGTCTCCAAGTAGCCTAAATATATTATTTATCTATTTTATATTTTTTGAATTTTTTTTGATATTTTTAGGTATTTAATATTTAAGGGTTTATTATTTTAAAGGACTTTCAGGAATTATTGTAAAGTCATTCAGGGGTATTTTGAGACCAAACATTTTTATTTAGGCTCTAGATGACTAGAAATATTTTTCAGAATATTCTAGAATTTTTTTGAATTTTTTGGAATTTTTGGGGATTTTCTAAATAATTAAAACTCATAGAATTTATTTTTCATAGACTTTTGGGATTTACTGTGGGGTCACACGTTGATATTTTGAGACAGAACTTTTTATTTAGGTTCCAGACACTTAGAAATATTTTCCAGAACTTTCTGGGGATTTTTTTTGAATTTTTGGGATTTATTTGGATGTATTTGAATTTTTTATTGAATTTATGTAATTTAGTAAAGCAATTACCCACTCACCCACCTGTGAGGGCCTACCTGTCGGCGCTAGCTACTGTAACCGCATCTCATATATATATATATATATATATATATATATATATATATATATATATATATATATATATATATATATGCAAATGACCTCTAGCCTAGTGGTTAAGAGAGATGCATGCGGCCCAAGTGGTCGGGAGTTCGAGCCCCAGTGGAGGCGAGTTCGCCACAATAACCCATTGCTTCAAAAAAAAAAAAAAAAAAATATATATATATATATATATATATATATATATATATATATATATATATATATATATATATATATATATATATATATATATTCAGTAAACCCTAATTAATTCCAGCCTCCTCTTTTGTAGATTGATCTCGGCGATTCCTCAACTTCGTAGATCGATTACGATTAGCTACGACGTCCTTTTCATGTGCCATTTTTTGTTAGAACCGTATCAAGGTTAGCTTTTCAAAAATATATTTTTCTTTCTGTAATTATTTACTTGAATTTTTGGAGATTTATTTGATTGCCGGTTATCCAAAATTCAATGAGTTAAGATATTTTTAAGATTTCGAGAGATTTCGAACTCCGTTTTGCGATCCATTTGGAGTTTCGGAAAGCTGACACGAATATATACAACATATAATTTTCCAAAAATTTATAAATTTATCTATTATTTAATTTAATTTGCAGAACTCATATTTGGCCGAAAATTCATCTATTTGGTCACGGTTAGCCATAATGGCAATAACTTTTGACAAAATTGTGATTTTGTGGCACCATCAATTTTAATGCACTAATGGCGCTAAAAT
This sequence comes from Iris pallida, assembly GCA_029216955.1. Classification (NCBI taxonomy): domain Eukaryota; kingdom Viridiplantae; phylum Streptophyta; class Magnoliopsida; order Asparagales; family Iridaceae; genus Iris; species Iris pallida. The sequence continues at coordinate 971,516 of JANAVB010021200.1, forward strand.
ATAGTAGAATGAACACTAAAATCATTGAGTTCGTGATGTTGGACTAGTTAGTCAATGGTACGTCTCGATTTGCGTGACACGAATTCCAAATTTGGAATCGTGACTTTCTATAACCAAAATCCTTGTTTAGATTATAATTAGGGTAAATTAGATTTTTAATTAATTTATTATATAATTATATAATATTTATTATATTATCCAATTAGCAGCATTTCCATGATTTTTAGTGTATGAATCTTAGGACTAACTTCTAGTTTTCGTTCACTGTTCGTGGTACGATGATATGGTATGGGTTGGTAGATTATAGGCCGGAGTTTCTGTCGCCCTCGACTTGTGAAACGGTTTATCCAGAAAATCAGACAAGTTTTACTATGACACTATATTACCTTTATTTTGTACTACATGTATCTTTATATCGTCTTTTCATTGTTACTTCTTCATATATTCTGTTGTCATTATTCTTGATTCACCATGATTGATTACTTGTGCACGAGCGTAGTCCTTCTCCAGTTACTTGTTTATGTTCAACTTTTATTGTACTTGTTCACTATGACTGTATTATGATTACATGTTTATCCTGTTTACATGTATTGTTATATATAGTGAACATATTTTTTTGTGAGTTGTGGGTGGGAGAATGCTATGAGTATGCATGTGGTCTATGTTACCTATGTAAATCCCTTCCTGCATAACCTGAATAATATCAATCGTGTACCACACGTACGATTGACGTATATCCCAGACCGTCCACACGCAGAAAGTTAGTATTCTAAAACACACAGTACACGTGACCTCTTGTTGCTATATCATTTATTTATTTATCTTCTTATCATACCATGTCATGCCTATAGTTTATCTTCCTTGTTATTAATTCTTTATGCTTGTATAATATATTGTGTAGTGTAGCGTTATGGTGATCTTGCTCCAATCCTGACTAGATAACTATTTTTCAGCTTTAGACGACGTCATCTGTCCTGAGGTCTATGGTGCGTATGTTGACGACAATGGCATTACTAACATATCAGGCACTGATGCGAATTAGCATATTTTCTTTCTTATGCTTTTCCATTAGTTAGTGGTCATAGTTTTAGATTCTATTTTACTTTTTTGCTACCGAATTTATTCCCAAGACTATCAGAGTTTTAGTAGATTATTTTGACATTTTTTTCTTGTTTATTGTTGAGACTATTGGATATTATCTTTGATGGTTTAGCTGTAGATGTTATGTGCATATTGTTCTTGTTGTGGACCATGTTATCACAGACAACATACTACCGCCGATGCTGCGGCGTAGGCTGCACTTGGCTACATACTCGTATCCCAAAAGTGGGAGCGGGTCGTGACATTAGTTACGCTAAATGTGACGAAAACCACTTTGATCCTATATTGATATTGTTAATGGATGAGATTTTTTGGATAAACCCTTAGGTTAAGATAATATTATTTGAGCTCAGAAAGTTAACATATTTATAATATTACATATATAGTCCAGTGGAATATTGTTGGAGTTATCCAATAATTAGGGGCCACACATATAAAATTAATCGTGTTGTGTATCTAAATAATTAAGCCAAATTAAAATGGTCTAATTAAAAATAGGCTTAAGGGTATTATTGTCATGGAGATAATGAATAGATACCTTAGAGATAAATATAATTTGGTAAGGGACTAAATAAGTCATTTTTCCTGCATATCCTATCTTAAATTGCCTTTTGATCCTTGAAATAGTGATTCGATATCCTTTCTACCACCATTTATTGAAACACCTAATCAGATTACATTGTATCATAGCCATATTACTCTAATTACCTTCACTATCCTATTATCATACAATAGTTGATTTTTCTGAGTCACAAATCCATGTACCCTCATTCCAATTTGATTTGGTATCTTCTAGTCCCTTATTTCAGTAGATTCCATTATTTATGCCTTCTTAATAAACCGTTGATGTTCTTTCCTTTCTTGCCCTTTCTATTTTACAGAACATCATTTGATTTTCTCCCTATTTTTATGATCAATTAATTATATTTTAATTATGCTTATATTTTACTCGTGCCTAATTATTTTGACTTCAACCATGCCTAGATTTCTTTGGTTATATTTTTTATCATGCCTAGATGATTCCATTAGTCGTAACTATATCGTGCCTAAACGATTTTGATCATATTCTGATTCCATCCTTACTCGTGCCCAAACAAGTTCGATTCTATCTTTTGGTCGTGCTTAAATGATTATGATCATGACTAGATCTTAATCATGCTTAGACTCTAATTTGACTATGACTATACCATTTTTGTCATATCCCAATCGTGGCCAATTTTTTATTTTATCGTAATTGTGCCTAGATAATTTTTATTCTATTGACCGTATTTTATTTCGCGTCTAACTGTTGATCATTATTAATTGTACCATTTTCAAATTCTATACTGATTATTCTTAGTCATGCCAAACCAAGTCATTTCTATAATTGATTATTGCCCAAGTGTTTTGAACATATCATGATTCTATCCCTAGCCGTGATTAAACCTCAATCATGACTATACCATTTTGACTAATCTTCTGACTATGCCAAATCATACATTTCGATTCTATTCAATATCGTGCTTAAACAATTTTTGATAATTATCGTGTCACTCTTGAATTTCTATATTCGATTATTTCTAGTCGTGCCGTTTGAAATTTCGAGGACAAAATTTTTCTAAGGTGGGTAGATTTGTAACCTCGGTTCTCGAATTTCCTATTATTTTCAATTTTCTGATTTTGTTTAGAAATTATTGTTATTTTGGTAAGAGGGGTATCATTTTAGTAAATAGGAAAGAGATTTAGTAATTTGTGAAGAGAGAGTGGCAAGTTTAGTAAATATCTATTAATTCCTAGGTGGGAGCTTCTAGAATTAATTAGTTACACATGTTTAATTAGCATGTGTTCTTAATTATCATGTGCTCTTTAGTTAGTTGTAACTAACTAGTTCTAGATTATTCCTAACCCACGTGATTCTTGGGCCTATGGCTTGGAAACAAGCCTATAAATACCCATATTTTCATTAGTAAATCATTCCAATTTTCTTAGCCATTTCTTATCCCAATTTCCAGCCCATCGTTACCCAACCCAACCACTCTTGTGGGTCCACCACCATAAATCGTGTCCTGCTGTGTCCAGTACGCCATTTTCGTGTCCACTTCAGCTTCTTCATGTCATGCTCGGGTCCGACCCCGGTGTCCAAATCCATTCTTTGTGTCCACAATACAACATTCCACACATACAAACTCCTCTGTGTCCGACACTAGGACACCATCCCTAAAACCCCAAAAATACACCAAGAATCCTGTGTCCCCATTCCGACCGCGAGGACACGATACAACCAACCATCACTCTTTTCGTGCATGTGCTATGACCGTGTCCTCGACGCCGTGTTGGGTGAACACTGACTCGACTGTCACCGTGTCCAGTCCAGTGTCCTGCTCCGCATCCCAGATCCACTGCCATCCTCTAGCCGGAGCATCAGCATCTCCACCGCTGCAGCACCACCACCATCATCATCCCCGTGTCCATGCTCTCGCCGCCGATTAGAGATGCAGCCGATCCGGTGTTCTTGGTCGCCGTCCCCTCGCTACACCATTGGAACCCGTGTCGTGATCCTCGCCGGACTCGCTCTTTCGACCATCACCTCACTCGAGCGCCGCCTCCTTCTTCTCCAGATCTGCTCCCCGCCGACCGATCTCCTCCACGAATCCACCGCTTCCTCACCGGTACCTCGATTCGTCGGGTCATGTCCTTGTGGCTGGTCACTGCTGTTGTCTTTGTCGGTGCTTCAAGAACCACCGCCTTCCTCGATCGGTCAACACTACCACTGCCACGTCAACGAGAGCTATGGTAAGCTTCTTCAACAATCTTCGTCTTCTTCTTCTTCCTGCTCCTTGGGTTTCGTTAGGGGCAGCTGCTGAGAGTGAAGCGAGAGAGAGGGAGAGATTGTGAGAATTAGGGTTTAAGTATAGAGGAACGGGTCAGGTTCAGTTAGACATCTGGGTTGGACCCGCGAAGATGCTTGACAGCGGGCCGGGTCTGGATTTGGGCCAAACCCCGAAGAAGAAAAGAATAAAAAAAAAGTTGAAATGAGGCTGGCCTGGGCCGAGCCCAGTAGGACTGGGCTTGGAAAGAAAAATGTTTTAATTGATAATTAGTAGATAATAAATTACATGTAGATTTTATTAGTAATATTTTCTAATTAAGTATTATTTAACCATTAATGTTTTCTAACTGATTAGTTTATTAATAATTAGTATTTTAATCAAGATTTAGTTAATAATATGATTAATATTTAGATATATTAGTTAATGTACTATTAATTACTAATTAGTATTGATATCTAGATGTTAGTAAAATTATAGTAATTAGTACTAATGTTTTTCTAATAATTTAATTAACTTAGATTATATTTTAATTAGCAAGTATTTTACCCTTGTTAATATATCAATAAATATTTTTAGCTAAAATAAAATAGATGCTAGTGTGTAATTATTATAGATAGTAGAATAAGTAGTTAATTTCTAGAAATGTCCTATAGAACCTAACCACATTTTCCTAACTATATTTTAGGTGACATAGAGGCATATTGCAATCTTCTAGAGAAATGCAAGTACACTACGACTTGACATTTACTTTGTATTTCAGTAGTGCATAGATTTCATATTGGACACTTGATCGACACGAGTTTATTGTGCATTGATTATGCTATTGCTTATTGATCGATTATGAGTCGGGGTTGGAAAAAATATTAGCTTCTATGTGATCAAACCTATTTAGTATAATATTATGGATAGTCTAGTCGCACATCGTGCACGTGTGGCTAGACCGGACCGTACCATTGGTACTATTGTGCTTATTGTGTGACAGCCGATCACATAGGAATTAATATTTCAAATCGCTATTGCATTGATTGTTCATTGTATCAGTTATTGCATCATTGTCCAGTTACAGGTTAGTCCATATCATACTTGTTGCATTGCAGTTTTACATTGTATATGTTCATTTCGTAGGGTTGTACTTTACTCCTTTCATGACTGAATACGTTGCAGGTGACGTTGACTTCTACCTTGGCACTTATGGTTTACAGGACGAGGTGACATTCTAGCTAGCATGGAGGCTACTTGAAGATTAGTGATAACTTAGAATTGTGGATGTATAGATTTACTTTCAGATTTGATGATGATGTATTTGAGGATGTCTTTTATATTTTACCGGATTTGTCTCCGGCCATTGTTGTAAAGTTATACAAAAAAGACAGTGGAATGTGTGATGCTGTGATTTGATATTTAGGCACGCGATTAGTAGCTATGATTAGCAAATCGATTATTTGAACATTTTGATAATTATCGAGGTCTAGACAGCTCACTAGCGTCGATCATGCGGTGTAGCCTGGACGTATCCACAACCCGTACACCCTATCATGTGGGCATGAACCACCACTAAAAATGTCACGATCCGCGTCCGCATGATCGAGTACGGTACGTAGATACGTCCAGCCTACGCCGCTGTATCGACGGTAGTGAGCTGGCTAAACCTCAACAGTCGCCAAAATGCATAAATAATCTATTTGCTCATCACAGCTATTAGTCACGCGCCCAAAACAAAATCACCTCAATATCATACACATTCCACTATATTCTTTTGTACAACTTTTACAACAATGTCCGAAGACAAATTCGGTAAAATAGGAAAGCAGCATCTACTTCTCAATATACAGTCATCCATAAGTACAGTCATACAACTCTCAGATAATGGAATTCTATACAGAGGTTCTATTTCTATCCTAATGCAAATGTCTTTGTGTAGCACCCACGTCATCAACGACTGTCATCCCATCCTGTGTGCCACAGCTAAAGTAGAAGTCAAGTCACCTGCAACATATCCAGTCAGGAAAGGAACAAGGTACAACCCTACGAAATGAACATACACAATGTAAAACTGCAATGCAACAAATATGACATGGACTAACCTGTAACCATAGTTTTAAAAGGCGAAAAGCGCACCAAGGCGCAAAGGTTCCTGGAGCCTGAGGCGCTAAGCGCAAGGCTCAATGTGCACCTTTTGAAAGCTAGGCGCACTTTTTTTTCTTTATATGTAAAAAATATCTACATTTAAAAACTTAGCTACATAGAAGTCCAAATTCTTTGAAAATATCACTACCACATATATATATAAGCCTTTAAATATAGAAGTACATTCTAATTTAGAAAATAATTTAAAACCCACAATAATATTAATGACAATAATTTTTATACTTTCCAATAAAGCCCATAAACTATATAACATGTATATAGAAGGTTGGAATATATATATATATATATATATATATATATATATATATATATATATATATATATATATATATATATATATATATAACTTTACGCCTTGTTGAGCGCCTGGAGCCTGCGCCTTTCTACACTAGGCGCGCGCTTTTTTAAGGTGGTGCGCCTGGCTTGTTCCTAGACGTTGTCCATGCGCATCGTTGCGCCTTGCGCCTAGGCGCGCGCCTAGCCGCGCTTTTTAATTCAATGCCTGTAACTAGACAATGATGCAATAACTGAAACAATGAACAATCAATCAATGCAATAGTGATTTGAAATATTAATTCCTATGTGACCGGTTGTCGCACAATAAGCACAATAAATACAATAGTACCAATGGTACGGTCCGGTCTAGCCACATATGCACGATGTACGACTAGACTATCCATAATATTATACTAAATAGGTTTGATCACATAGAAGCTAATATTTTTTCAATCCCGACTCACAATCAATCAATGAGCAATAGCACAATCAATGCACAATAGAACCCGTGTTAATAAAGTGTCCAATATGGAAATCATGCAATGCAAAAATACAAAGTAAATATCAAGTCGTAGTGTACTTGCCTGGATGTTAGGAAGGTAAAAGGTCAAATCCAAGTCTTCAAAATCTGTGTCAAAGGACACAAGCACTTCTTAGAAATCTTTCTAACATTTACCATTAAAACTAAATCTCTATTTCTAATAGTTACCTAACACACTTATTTATGTTAAAACTCTATTTCCAAATAAACCTATCTACTATGAAACTCAGTCTCTAAACATTCCTTACTTTTGAGCCCTGACTCATATAATCAGTCTAATGCAGTGAAATGGCTCAGCCTGGTAAGTCTAGCCCATACTCAAATTTTCTATTTAGCTCAACCAGGGTTGTGCACCCTAACAAATAATTTGACTGAACCCAAGCTAAAAATCCAGTCCAACTACTGACCCTATAATGTTGGTCCGGCCAGATAGTAGGCCCAACTCCCATACTGAATACTTAATTCAAGCCTTAACAAACTCTTTTCTGCTCTGATTTATTGACCAAGCCTGCTAATGTACTGATAGTCAATTTAAACTGAACCTAACTAACATCCCGCCCTTTCCCATTTCGATATTGACACAATGTTGACACCACTTATGACACATATAGTTCCAACTGATACCGATATGTGCACATATGGCATATAATTCGCACTAACTCTGAGACACGGACACAAGCACTCGTGTCGGTCACGAACCCGTGTCCATAAGAAACTATCCACTGATACGAAAATCAAAATGGAGAAATTTCACTGAAAACAACCTACGTTGGATTGATTCGTACTCGAACGTGAAGACACGTCCTGACGAGTCGGATACAAGCAATCCCATGTCCTGATTCGGTTCATTCCTCTTCAGAGGTGATCTATCGAACACCTTGCGTGCAGAATGAAGAAGAGATAGGTTAGAGTGATTACTTGATTTTAAACCATCAAAATTTGAAGAAAAACTCAAGGAGATGGAAGGGATAGGGATCAAGACTTACTAATCCTTGATTCAACGATTTCAAACTCAAATTCGTCTTCGTCAAGTAAATCAAGAACTGGCGGCCGGTGGTGCTTGAGTGTGAAGGAGACGACTCTTGATGCTGTCGCCATCAGAGCAGAGCTCGACGAGGTGAAGGTCATCGTAGCAGGCTCTGTTTCAACTTCGATCACCCGGTGGCGATCGACACCGAGAGTCGTCGGTCGGTCGACGAACCGGTGCTAGCCTAGCCCTGACGAAAGTGGCCACCACGTCTACGACCGTCGAGACCCGCGAAGGAATGAGAAGGAACTCCGGCTAGCTACGACGAAGGAAGGCTTCCGTCACCGCCGATCCTCCGAGCAGTCGCCATCCGCCATTGCTCGAGCTCGCGATCGGGGATAGGCCGGCGCTACCACTGGTGGAGAGAACTCTAGACGCAGCGGAGGAGACGGAGCTTCGATGACGGTGAGCTTCCCCTGACCGCCATGGCTGAGCTCAAGAAATGGGTTTCGGAGAAGCGGAAGGAACAGAGGAGAGTCTCTGTAGAGAAATGGGTTTTTGACGGAGGGAATGGGCTGAAGAAGGAATTAAGGGTACGTTTGGTTCAAGTTTTTTTTGGCTTGGGAACGTGTTTTGAATTCCTTACCGTTTGGTATGTTCATGATTGGAAATGAGGAGAGAGTAGGGCTTAGATGAGAAAGCTATTCCCATTGACTTGGAAAAGCCTCCCCTTGGAATAGATTTGCTTTCCTAGAAATGATGTTTGGCTATTTTGTTTGGACGGTTATATCCTCTTTTATTTTCAAAATTTTAACTTCTATCACAAACATGTAAATCATCATGAAATTAATGAAAGGGTATTAAAGGAAAACTAAATTAATTAATATTTTTATCCCTTTATAAACCAAACATGGAGATGAAATTTTTAAAAATTTTGAACTATCTATTCCCAACCTAACCAAACATGGATATGAAAATGTTGAATTCCTTTCCCATGGAAAAGGAATTGAAAACCTATTCCTAGAAATACAAAAGGGTGCGGCTATCCGCACCCCATGGATTACTAAGGGCACCCCAATTTTTTTTTCCTATTCTACCCCCCTCTCCCATGCTGTGTCTCCCAAACCCCCCCCCCCGGCGACCCCGACGGTCCGACCTCCGCCCCCCTCCCCTGCTCCCCCGACCCCCCTCCCCTCCTCCTCCCTCCTCCTCCCCTGCTCCCCCGACCCCCTCTCCTCCTCCTCCGACCCCCCTCCCCGCCTCCTCCTCCGACCCTCTCCCCTCCTCCTCCCTCCTCCTCCGACGAACCCCCTCCCCTCCCCCTCGCTCCTTCGATCCCCCTCGGGTTGAGCAGGGGGGGTTCGGAGGAGGAGGAGGAGAAGGGGAGGGGGTCGGAGGAGGAGGCGGGGAGGGGGGTCGGAGGAGGAGGAGAGGGGGTCGTGGGAGCAGGGGAGGGGGGTCGAAGGAGGAGGGAGAAAGAGGGAAGGGGGGGTTGGTGGAGGAGGGGAGGGGGGTCAGGGGAGCAGGGGAAGAGGGGGAGGGGGTCGGGGGAGGAGGAAGGAGGAGGGGAGGGGGCTCGGGGGAGCAGGGGAGGGGGTGTCACGCCCCGACCCAGGAAATCGCTCGTCCTCGCTAGATTTAACCCGAATCATCGTGCTCGCTGGGGCGTGATGCCGCACGAGCCTGGAGTTGCGCTCGTGCAAGGCAAGATAACAGGTTCACATAGAACTATCTCAAATCGATAACATAAGCAGCGGAAGGAAACAAAGTAAAACATAAGAATCTCTTTTATTCATATTGAACTGAAGGTTACAAAGGCTCTGAATAGCCCAACATAAAATGCCAATTGGCTACAACGCTCATGATCTCTCTTAGCTCACAAAGGATTTCATTGTTCCATACATTATGCCTCTATATAGCCACCAAGTAGTCTTCGGCCGAACATCTCCATGTCGCAAGTCCGAACGCATATGCGGTAGCTCCTCTTGAACGCCAAGGACTCCATGCCTCGGCACGTCCAAGCCAAGCTCCGCCCCGAGCCGATCATAACCTGACCTGTACATAAACTAGTGGGGGATTAGTGCTTTCGTCCTCGCTTCGCACTGATCAAGACCCGCTCGCACCCAAACCAAACACTTAACCATTTAGTGAGCATGCATCTTAATTTATGATCTTTCTATTTAGCCTTAGGATCGATTTCATGGCAACACTTAAACATAGCACATTATCATAAATGTGTCCCATATCGTGTTCCTGCAGCAGATACAGTTAGAAATAATATGAAACATAACATAGTGTTCGTGCTCATCTCCGTCCCATTTTCCTTAGCCTGCAGTGGTTAGAACTTAACATAAGCCAACATACCATTCGTATAATCGACCAATTCTTAAACATAAACATATGCATAATGGGTGGCAGGCCCTGCGCCTGCACCCAGCTCTCATCTCAGCCCACCGACCCTAACTATATGAAGGTCACGGTGTTTCGCACCATAATGGACTTGGCATCTCATATGTGTAAGCCTACAATCGCTTCGATACGGGTTGCTAGCCCAGTATCCGAAGGATCCCAAACTTACGGATATCATAGCTTATCACAGCACTAGACGGTCGCAATCCGTTCGAATGTTGTGCACCATAAATACCACACATAATTCCCTCATAGGCCGAACGGTCCCGGCGCCCCGGCGTAACCGTTCGAGGGAAGCCGCACCCGTGCACGGGCCATCCGAGTCCATTGACCATGCAATACGTACCATATCATACAATCCATAGCATACCAACCGATCTCGTATTCCATAAACATAGTCTCGCACATAAACGGTTTCCCGTGCCATAAACGGTTTCTCGTGCCATAAACATAATCCACCATTCGCATGGGGAGCTCCATCAGCGTTATGCCCCAACACATCCATATTGATGCACGACGCCCAACGGCTTAGTCGTCTCGTACTCATATTCACGCATCCCGTTCATAATGTTATTCACATAGCCTACCTCCGTATATACTTAGTCATTTCGTAGCTTAAGTGCACAAAGGCACGCTCAGCACCATAATCAATGTTCTACGCCTAGAGTTCAATGTTCTTGGAGCCGTGCACATGATGCACATCTCGATATCGTCTTTCAATGTTCTACCATCATGCCCTATCGCGACTCGTGCACTTAATGCACGTCGCTTCAATTGTTCGATTGTTTCAATATTCTATCTTAGTGTTCGACACATATTTAGACACTTACTCGCCGAGCCACGCTCGCTAACTCGATAACATAATACGCAAACAATGATATCTCTTATTAGACGTGAAGGAATAGGGAGAGAGAGTCAAGAACCCGCCCACCTTAAGCCGATACGCCTTGTCGACTCGCCGATTGAAGCGTCTCGCTTCCATAACTCGATCGCATAGCTAACTCCCAGACTTACCCATTCCTTTGGACTACTCGGTTGATTTGGCCTATCGTGCCCATGCCACATTTCGTAATCCAGCATAAAGGCATAGCCTACACACCAGATCAACTAACATTAGCATTTGCTCAACGGAACTTATCCTTTGCATCGATTCGATTCATAGATTCCAACCGACTCAAAGTTTACCTTTGGCCAACATAACACTTGCATCGATTCATATCGATACCTCATCGGGTCAACGCAACTCTTCGAGTCATCGACTCATCATAATGCACCGATGCGGAGCGGGGCATTACAGGGGGGCGGAGGTCGATCGGCGTCGGGTGGTGGTGGTGGTGGTGGGGGCAGCAGCATGGGGAGAATGGGGGAGAGGGGGGGTAGAATAGGAATTCCAATTTTTTTTGTTGGGGTGTTCTTAGTAATCCATGGGGTGCGGATAGCCGCACCCAATACAAAAACTTGATCCAAACGAGCTCTAATTGGAAAAATGAGAGCGAAGGAAAAAATATTGGTATTTATAGATTTTGAAGAGAAGCCTCTGCATGCTACGTAGGTAGATGGGTAGAAGATATTCTCAAGTCTAAATTATCTAGGTTGCTAGAAGGTTCCTTCTCAGTTCTCTCTGCCATGCCCTCTTCATAAATCACTAATACTGCCATGGAATTAATATAAAAAATGAAAGCTAGTATTTGATTTATTTAAAATAATCTCAAGTTAAAACTTACCTATAAAACTTATATAAAATACTGAAAAATGTTAAAAATAGGATTTTCGAAAATGGTATATATATATATATATATATATATATATATATATATATATATATATATATATATATATATATATATATATATATATATATACTAACTCTGTCGACATCACCCAGTCGGGCTAGTGTGGGATGGGGTGGCGTGGGGTGGGGGAGGGGGGGTTGTGCTCGACCCCGAGTCTCCCCGCCGGGAGCCCCTCCCCCCCCCCCCCCCATGTCACTTGCGCTGCGGGCGTCGGACTATATATATATATATATATATATATATATATATATATATATATATATATATATATATATATATATATATATATATAACGGATGAAACTTTGTGCAGGCTGCGTTGCATGCCAGGTACCCAATTTATGTATAGTGTGTGTGTGTTCATTAGAGATTACGGTCCCCAATTTGTACTTCCACAAAAGAGAGAATTTTCTTCTTTTCTCTTATATATCCCTTAGTTCAAGGTCAATCTAAACTAGCAATTGATTCAGGTACGCTTCCATAATTTTATTTATCATTTCATGTCATGAATCAACGGGTAAAATCTAACGGATAACCCTCTTAGAATATTCTTCATGCATATTGATGAGTTAATGGCATAAAAAATTGTATAATGTGACAATCACTTGTCAATAATAATATCGAGCAAGAACCTACAAGAAAAATGACACATAGGCGTCATTTTTTATTTAGGCCCTTGTATTTTTCTATTTAGGCCCTTGTATTTTTCTATTCGCACTTGACGAGAAATTTACGAAACGCAAACTCGTACGCGACGTACAAATACGAAGTACAAAAATCAATATCATATTTATTAAAAAAAGTCGTAGTAGAAATTTAGGGGTTTTACAATAGTTTAGAGGTCGTTCCCTTCAATGATTGCTATAGCCTTTGGAATCCAATTCTTCGTGAGAGCTCATAGAAGTTTGCGAATCTTCTCATGGTTACTGTACTCCTTGCCTACTGATGACAGAGGATTTATAATATCCAGAAATCTTGCAAACATCTGAGTGACATATTCATTTGGCTTCATCTTGAATGCCTCATACTCCTGAGTAAGTCTGCTGATCTTTAACTCCTTGACTTGCGGCGTGCCTTCGTGGGTTACTTCAAGAAGTTTCCATACTTCACTTGATGTTGTACAAGTAGACACCCTATTAAATTTAGTCCTGTCTAAAGTACAAAATAAAACATTAATAGCACGTGCGTCATGACTGGCCTGTTTCTTTTCGGCTTCAGTATACTTGTCATGGGGTTTCTCAACCAATTACCCTTCAACAAGAATACGAGCAGGCTTTTTATAGCCGTAAAAAATAATAGACCATAAGTCAAAGTCTAGATATTTCAAGAAGAAACTCATCCATGTTTTCTAGTAAGTATAATTTGTACCATCAAATAGTGGAGGTCTGTTTGTGGCTTGGCCTTCACTTGTGAATTTTATCGATGACATGTGTAACACTGTGATCTATATAACAGCTAAAATAAAAAAAAAATATAATTGCAGTGTTACCTCCCTTTACCTGTATAACTCGTCCTGATACCAATTGTAGGAACGAATCTTAAAGCACAATACTCTAGAGGGGGTGAATAGAGTAGGCAACAAAATTTAGCTAATTAAAAAGTTAGCAACATGACGACAGAGAATGTATATATGACAAGTAAATAAATGTAAAGGCAGAGATCAAAAAGCAAACACAAAGATGACAATGTATACTGGTTTCCCTCTTGTGAGGACTATTCCCGTCGGAAGAACTCTAGCTTCCAATTGAATCCACTATTGAAAAATACAGTAAGTTTTCATACGTAGTCCTTGTAACTTCTACAACGCGAGCTTTGATACGAAGTACTCAACCAAATTTAATTGTGAAGTATCTTTCTTCAATCAAGCCTCTGATTACAATCACTCTGAAGCTTCTAGACCGTACCACACTGGCAAATTGACTAGAGAATTGTAACTGGCTTGGGATTTGAAAATGAAAGCTTTAGAGCACTTTGGAAGACGTTTATGCTTAGAGAGAAGAGATTAGAAAGTAAATGAGTGAGTTGAAATGAATAAAATCCTTCTCTATTTATAGGTTTTTCAAAGTCAGAACTCTGACAGAATTCGGACAGAATTCGGACAGAACTCTATGAGAGAATCTCGGCAAATAGTCGTTGCATCCGTAACTGCAGGAAGACCAAGTTCAAAATCCAACATACACTAGGCAAATTCGGGCCGAATTCTGGCCGAATTCTTCTAGGGTTATTTTGAATTTTTGGTCATTTTAAAAAGCGGATTTTGGTTTTGGCTTTTTGAAAAGTTTAAGCAGTTAGGAGCTTTTGTAAAATGGGCTATTTTTTAAAACATAGGATATTTTTTAAAACGTTTTTAGGGTAGCATATTTGCCAGTATGACTCGGTATACAAAGTATTCCTAGACTCAATAAATATGAAAATTACATTGTATGCAGACTCATACGACAAAATCGGCTTCGGTCTTGACCAGATAGGTAGCAGTTCTTTAGCAGTTGTCCAAGTTGTCCAAATAGTCCAAGTAGCCCTTATATCGAGACAGAGTTTGATTGATTATTAAAATCAGGTTCGACCATGACCAATGGGCCAACAGTTAGCATAATGAAGAAAGACTTGAGTTAAAATTTTATACTCATTTGAAGAGAAGCTAATATATTGTTTAGTGGTTGGAAGAGAGAAATGGGAAGCTATGTGTAACTAATATCATTAGCGTGCGTTATTTGATTTGAAGATAAGGGTATAGGTAGTGAGTGGGGTTAGGCACTGTCATGTATATAAATAAGAATGCAGAGAAGCAATATATATATATATATATATATATATATATATATATATATATATATATATATATATATATATATATATATATATATATATAGGGAGGGGATCAAAAGCCCCCCTTAGAAAGCCCCCCAAAAACCCCCCTCACTCTAATTCGTAATATTAATGTTAATATTAATGTTAATGTTAATATTAATGTTAATATTAATTTTAATGTTAATATTAATTTTTTTAAATTTTTTTTATATTAATGTTAATGTTATTGTTAATATTAATGTTAATGTTAATATTAATGTTAATATTAATTTTAATGTTAAATTTAATGTTAATTTTAGTATGTAATGTTAATATTAACATTAATATTAACATTAACATTAACATTAATATTAACATTAATATTAACATTAAATTACGGATTAGAGTGAGGGGGGTTTTGGGGGGGCTTTCTAAGGGGGGTTTTTGATCCGCTTCCATATATATATATATATATATATATATATATATATATATATATATATATATATATATATATATATATATATATATATATATTTTTTTTTTTTTTTTTGAAAGAAGGTAATTGTGGCGAACGCTCCCACCGGGAATCGATCTCCTGACCACTCGGGCCGCATGCATCTCTCTTAACCACTAGACTAGAGATCATTTGCATATATATATATATATGTGTGTGTGTGTGTGTGTGTGTGTGTGTGTGTGCGCGCGCGCGCGCGCGCGCGCGTAAGAGAGATGAATGCTTTTTTGGCATTAAAATAGGACTGGGAAGAAAGCAATGTATATATGTATTGTGTGGGAATCCTTAATATTTGTGTGTGTCTTGTATTTACATAAATGGTTTGGTGTGAGATTTAGGAATTTGTGCTCCTTTGGAAAAATGGAGAAGTGAATGGAATGGTGGAGAATGGCTTGGTAGTAAAGAAATGAAATGATTGGAATGGGGAAGGTGCCAGCCATGACATGGTAGTTTGGGGATTTTTTTCTATGACTAAATTATGTCCCTCTCTACTCTCCATTCTATTTCTTTAGTTAATAAGCCAAATTGGAAGTCGCTAGGAATGGGTTTCGCTTGCTAAATTGGACTTGAGCTAGTAGGTTGGGCCTAATTCAATGAAATGACTAAATGGTATTCTAATTCTAACAAAAAATTATCATGAGACTAAAAATTAAATGGCACAATTAAAGTCAAAATTAATTTTGGTCAAAATACCCCTACGTAGGAATATGGTAATGTCACACCTTGACCTTGTACTTCATGTGTTATTGTTTCTGGTATTTGGGGAAGGGGAATACTTATAAATATGTGGCCAAACCCAAGTCGCTAGTTAGGTCTTATTGATAGCTTAACCATGTACGGGCACATATGGTTAAGCCATACCATTATTTTATGTACTTTGTCCAGTCGGTCACATATTTAGCAAGTATATATTTCAAATCACAAGTTATGACAATTTATTGGTCATGTTTTAGTACGTATTTTACGATTCTCTGATTTCTTTAGGTTAGTCCATATATCATTGCATCTTTACTTGTGCATATGTTGTATTTGTAACACTGTTATAGGTTGTACTTTGCTCATTTCCTTACTGGATATGTTGTAGGTGAGTATGAGGACTTGTATCACACCTTTTATGGGCTTGAGCATAAGGACTTAGTGGAGACTGAAGAGGATGTGGCCCAAGACCTAGGGACTGCTTCTGAGATCTAGAAATTTACTTGTATTGAGTTGATGTTGTGGTTTGATGTTGTATTGTGAGGGTTGAGTGGGATGATTGTACATATTGAGATTTTTTTTTTTTTTTACTTTTTACTGAATTTGTTTTCGGACATCTCTTATAAAAGGTGTAATAAAAGATAGTAGAATGAAGTGGTGTGTGGTGATTTATGATTGGGGTACATGTTAGTAGCTGTGATGAGTCTAATTGATCATGATATTTTGATGATATTTGAGGTGTAGAACAGCTTATTATCGTTGTGTCCACAACATATGTTGGACGTGTCTGACTCTTATGTAGTTATATGGGAGCAGGTCGTGACATATATTGAGATGCTAAGCGTCATTAATAAGAAATAATTTAGCAACGTGTCATCGTCGCTACATGACGTCACTGTAGTGACGAATAGCGGCCTTTTTTCGTCAACAACTACCAAATATGCTACTTTTTTTCATCAACAACTACCGAATACGTGACTACACAAGAACGTTGCTAAGTACGTTGCTAAATTAATTTAGCGATGTATTTTTATAAATTAGTGGCATTTCTCGATGTCGCTAATTTGACTTATTTTGGTAGTAGAAGAATTGTTGCAGCTTTGTGGTGGAGATCAAGTTGAAGCCTCTATATTTCTTAAACTCCTGCGATTTTTTTTCTTAAGTCTCCAAAAAGTTGCTACTTCACTAGCTTGCTTTTATGTATTGGTAGAGAGGGAAGAAAGGTATTTGCTTGTAAGTATTAGAAGAGAGGAAAAAATTGTTGTGGTAAATTTAGAATAATTATATCATATTTATATGACTTTTTGGATGTCAAATTATCACAAATATCCTTAAAATGTAGTTGTTATAAGGATATTTTGATCATTTTCAACAAAACGATCAAAATATCCTTCAAAAATGTTTACATATTGGGGGTATTCTGGTAAAAAAATAATTAGGCTAATAAGGCTTTTTGAGGGGTAATTTGCCAAAATACCAATATTACAAATAACAAGTATATTGAGGATATTCTCGTAAATTTAAACCCACCCCCAAAAAAAAATTGTGAGTGTGTGTGAGAGAGAGAGAAGCAGGGGGAACCGTTTACCACTGGACATGACTCGAGCATGGATCAGACTTACCCGGGACACGAACGGGCTGGTCCAGGCCGGGTTGACCGGGTCGACTGTGACAAAACCAGTTTCATCCCACATTTTTTTATCGGTTTGGACCAGACTATCGGGCCCAAATCCAAATCCAGCCTAATTTCGGTTAAACTACGAGCCAAACCGGGTTGGTCCGTTGACCGGGCTCGGGTCGGCCCAATCCGGATTTGATCGAACCAGGTCCAGACCGAATTTTGGGTCATCCAACCCAATGGACACCTTGATAATGTTAGAAGATCAACAATACAAGGGCTGACCCTAGCCCAGGACAACCACGGCAACCGCTCAGGGCCTACAGATCCGGAGGGCCCAAAAAATCCAATTTAAATATAAGTATATTAACATTTTATATAAAATAGACCTAGTATGTTTCATTGGCCCCTTTCAACACAAAACAATTATTCTATATTGGTTATTATGTTAGTCTTGTGTATATGAAATATTTAGTTCAATTCTTGGTGATTATTTTTTTTAATAATTTACTTTATTTTTTTATATAAACCAGATTTGGAAGTTCGTCTCGGAGCCATGAGCTAGGACAATACTTTATGACTCACCTTCTTTAGCGTCATGCACGTACTCCCATACTATATTTCCTTATGGGGTTGTTTGGATCGCAGAGAGTGGAATAAAAGTGGCACTTTCATATGAAATTGGTCGTTCAGTTTCGCAATTGCGGTGTTTGGTTTGCTGCAGCAACCGACCGGTAAGCGCCAAATCGCAGCAGGTGGGCAGCAACTTCTCTTTGGTTTTTTTGAATGATCAGTTGCAGCCAAAAATTGGTGGAAGTGAGCTGCAACTGACCTTTGCATGTGTTCGGCCCCCACCCACTCTGGCTACTTCCTCTCCCTCCTCGACACCCTCTCCTACGTCCGCCCTTCCTCCTCCCCTTCGGATCCGGCCTTGGCGTGGGGAGGAGCGGACCTGAACTGAACCAGCAGCCAATCGGTGCGTTGGACTTGGATCCGATTGCGGCGAAGGAAGAGGCAGACCCGGATGGCAGGGAAACCTCCTACAACGGAGGAGAGAGAAGGTGGAGTGGGGAGATATAGAGTTTGAGAGAAGAAGAATGGGTTTTGTGTGTAAGAATGGAATGGGAAGAGAGTTTGAGAGGAGAAGAATGGGTTTCGTGTGAAAAAATAGAGTGGATAGAGAGCGAGAGTTTGAGAGTAGTTTATTTAAAAACCGACTGTGAATTCAAGAATGGGGAGTGCATTAATTAAATTTTTTGATTATGATAATTATTGAATGTAAATATGATATCTTTAATTATGATAATTAATTTAATTATGCTAATTTATTTAATTATATTTTCTCTTGCTATTTAGTTCAGTTTTTTAGCTAATTAAAATTTGCATTTTTTATTTAGGTTTCCTTTTGATTAATTTTATTATGAGTTACCATACCTCCAACCCGAACATCCACTATCAACAACCATCCAAACAATCGAACTCATTTTTTATCCGCTTTCAACAATGATCCAAACAACACTCATTTTTCTTCTAATTGCATGAGACAAAAAGTATTCTATAAAACATATTTTAAAAAGTGTCACTTGCTGTAAGTGCACCGCAACTCAACATAATGTAAATATCACTTTTACACATTCAAAGAGTTACTTCTATCCAAACAATCCCTAAGTTGCTACAAAGTTGGATCCAAGGAGATGGTAAACGTCACATTCGTACTTCTGATAACTCATCATCATTTATTATCTGAACATCCTATAAGTTTCTTAGTTTGTAGCACACTCAACCAATAGAAACTTCTCTTGATGATGCATTTTGTATAGTTGTCCCTCATTCACAAAAGCACTTATTTCTACAAATAACTTGGGAGGAAAGAATTCTCAACGAGATAATCATATATGTAAAGGAGATTGGATTGCAAGAACGTTGCTAAAAGCAAAAAAAAAAAAAAAAAAAAAAAAAAAATCAAAAACGGATTAGGTTTCTGACTTCCACCATTTTGGATAGAGGGAGTTAAAGGAAGGGACTTGCATATGCTTCTACTTCTGTCTCTTCTCATATACGAAAGTTGTTATACTTTTTGTTCGGATACATGTCCATTTCTACTTCTACCATAAAAAAGGTGGGTTGGAACTTTTCCACTATATGTAATTAATTTATACTAATCATTATCAATCTAATAACATTACGTCAGTAGTATATACTTAACTACCCCTAAAAAGTTAAGAAATTAATTAATCAAGACAAATTAGTTAATGTTTATAATAAACTAATAATTATAATCAACTTGTTGGAGAATCCCTTGATTCTCTCTCCTACTGTTATTGGTCATTATTAGAGAAGATTTTGTTATTATTAGAGAAGAGTTTTTGTTTTCATTTAGTTTTTCTTTCCATAAAGTTCTCCTTGATTCAAGGATGGATATTAATTGTAATAAAGTTCTCCTTGATTCAAGGATGAACATTGATTGTATTTCTTCTATTTAAACCAGCCTTGGGGCGCAAGAATAAATAAGAAAGTATTAACCACTTGTTTTCTAATATGGTTTCAAAGCCATGTTCCCTAACATAGGGTTTGTAAAGTTTTTTCCTTAACCCGGTTAGGCTCTCAATAACCAATTCCAATAGATGGCAGCAAGCCCTCACCGGCTCAATAAACGACGATGACTCCTACATAAAAAAAAGGCGGAGCAGGCCGTGGCGATGGTGGTGGTGTTGGTCATGGCACTGGCACTAGCGAAGGCGCTGGTCGTGGTGCTGGCGGCGGTACTGGCCATGGCGATGACGGCGGCAATGGAGATGGAAGTTCTTTCGGAGACATCGATTTCAACGAATGTAAGAAGTCAGACAAACCTTGGTGTGATCATTGCAAACGTGCATGGCATACGCGTGAAACATGTTGGAAGCTCCATGGCAAGCCTCCGAACTGGAAAAAGAAAGGTGGTAATGAGGGTTGTGTATTTCAGGCTGGTAATTCAGATTAAGGGCAGCAATCTTCTTCAACTCAGCTTTCACTCATGACGGAACAATTAGATAAACTGTTCAAACTTCTCGAATCTCAAACTCCTTCTTGCTCATTCACACAAAAAGGTAATTCTGCTCTTCTTAGTGTCAGTCCCAACCATACTTAGATAGTAGATTCAGGTGCAAACGATCACATGACAAGCGAATCTACTCTATTTTTTTTTCATATAATCCCTGTGCAGGGAATCAAAAAAAAAATAAAAGTTGCAGATGGCTCTGTTTTAGCCATTGCAGGTAAAGGTTCAGTTGTGTTGTCTCCGATGTTGACTCATAAAGATGTCCTTCATGTTCTAAATCTATCTTGTAGCCTAATGTCTGTCAATAAATTCTGTCAAACTACCTTTTTTCGTTCTTACTTTCTTTCAGGATTTTAACTCGGGGAAGATGATTGGCAGTGCTAAGGAGAATGGAGGACTCTACTACTTCGACGTTGGACCTAAATCACAACTACCTTCCAAACCGATAGTTCCTACTTTGAGTCTTTTTTTGTTTCGAGTAATGATGACATTATATTATGGCATTTACGATTAGGTCATCCTAGTTTTCGTTATTTAAACACTTGTTTCCTAAATTATTTTGTAACAAAGATTTATCTTTGTTTAAATGTGAGGCATGTGAATTTGCAAAACATCATCGTTTCCATTTTCTAATATAGCCTTATAAACCATCAAAATATTTTTCTTTTATTCACAGTGATGTTTGGGGCCCTAACCGTACATGTACACTTTCTCACAAAAAATGGTTTATCATATTTATAGATGACCATCCGAGAGTATGGGTGTACTTGTTAAAAAGAAAATCCGATGTTTGTCAAGCTGTAAAGGACTTTTTTTAAATGGTGCAAAATCAATTTCAGACAACAATTCAAGTCTTTAGAAGTGACAATGGCAGGAAATACTTTAACACAATTTTGGCTGATTTTTTTCTTGAAATGGAATTATGTATCAAAGTTAATGTCCTAATACACCCCAACAAAATGGAGTTGCAGAAAAAAAATAGACACTTATTGGAGGTGTCTAGAGCTTTACTCTTCTCAAGTAAAGTACCAAATTATTTGTGGGGTGAAGCAATTTTAACTGCTGCAGATTTAATTAAAAGAATGCCCTCCAAAGTTCTCAATTTTCAAACTCCAATTCATATTTTTAAAGAATGTTTTCATGTTACTCGTGTTTCAATTGATTTAACATTAAAAATTTGGTTGCACAACATTTGTTTATGAACATAAAAATATTGGCAAACTCGAACCACGTGCTATAAAATATGTTTTTGTAGGGTACTCTCCAACCCAGAAGGGATATAAATATTTTGATCCAAAAAAACAAAAAAATGTTTGTCACTATGGATGTCACATTCTTTGAAAACAAACCTTTTTTTGATGATTCTCACCTTCAGGTGGGAGCTTGAAGGAAGACTCGTTTCAAACAGAGAACATAATTTTTTTAAATAACTTGCACTTGCCTATATTACAAATTTATAAAACTTGTACTTCTGCACCAACAGAAAGTGGCCATGATTCATTATCTGAACCTACTCCTACTATGAGTAAGGAACTCGATGAATCTGAGCCTACACTTTCTCATGGAAAAAATAATGGCCATGATTCATTATCTGAACCGACTCCTACTATGAGTAAGGAACTCGATGAATCCGAGCCTACACTTTCTCATAAAAAAATGAGAATCTTGAAGATGATAATAATGATGAACTAGTTAAAATGCCACAAAATGAATCGTTATCTAAAGAGAACATGTTCGAAGTAGGAAACAAGACTTGGAAAGGAAAGGTATTTATGAGGAAGGACCATAAAGAAGGGAATGTATCCACATCTCAACGCTGCCCTGAATCTAAATCGGAGAATAATCAACCTCCTAAGAAAAGAAAAGGTAAGTCTATCTTTGTTACTGAGAGTCGTATCAGGTATCTTGATATAGATGATCCCATAGTTGTTAGAAAACCTGTTAGATCTTGCCCTAAATACCCTATGTTCGATTTTATATCATATTCAAACTTGTCTTCATCTTTTTTCTGCCTTCACCTCCCAATTATCTAGTATAGAGATTCCAAAGAATGTACATGATGCTCTAGAAGTTTTGAAGTGGAGGGAAGCTGTATTTAAGGAGTTGAAAGCACTTGAAAAGAACAAAACTTGGAAAGTCATGACACTACCAGTTGGTAAGAAGACCGTGGGATGTAAGTGGGTGTTTACTGTGAAGTACAATTCAGATGGGTCAGTTGAAAGGTATAAGGCTCGCTTGGTGGCTAAGAGTTTCACTCAAATCTATGACATAGATTACTCAGAGACATTTGCTCATGTTGCAAAATTGAACACTGTCAGAATACTTGTATCTCTTACGGTTAATCTGGATTGGCCTCTAAATCAGTTGGATGTTAAAAATGCCTTCCTCAATGGTGATCTAGAAGAAGAAGAAGAAGAATAAGTATACATGGATAGTCCTCCTGGCTTTGAAGACAAATTTGGGTCAAAGGTATGTATGTTGAAGAAGTCTCTTTATGGCTTAAAGCAATCTCCGAGAGCTTGGTTTGAAAGATTTACTCAGTCTATGAAGAACCAAGGGTACACTCAAGGACAAGCTGATCACATTTTATTCACCAAATTCTCCTCAGATGGGAATTTTGCTGCCTTGATTGTTTATGTAGATGATATTATCCTCACTGGAGATGATACAGTTGGAATGAGAAGAGTAAAAGAGAGACTTGCTACAGGCTTTGAAATCAAGGACTTAGGATCCTTAAGATACTTTGTTGGTATGGAGGTTGCTCGATCGAAGAAAGGAATTATGGTTTCACAGCAGAAATTCATTCTCGATCTATTACGAGAAACAAGAATGAGTAGTTGTCGACCAACCGATACCCCTATAGATTCTAATGTAAAACTTTAGGGAGAAGGAAATGTTCCTGTTGACACCGGAAGATACCAGAGGTTGGTGGGTAAGCTAATTTACTTGTCTCATACTAGACCTGACATCGTTTCTCGGTCAATGTAGTGAGTCAGTTTATGTATTCTCCTTATGTCACTCCCCGTTCCCAGAATGCGTATTTTTATACATGTACAACTCATGTGTATTTATTTAGTATTTATCATATATTTATTTAATATTTATCATGTATTATCCTGTATTTAAATTCTTTTAATTTCATGTTAATCAATTAATCTGCTCTTTAAATTTTTATGTTAATTTATTTCCTGCAATTATATTTCTGTACTTTATTTTCTGCTTTTATTCCCTGCTTTAGTCTTGCTTATTTGGGTTCGGGTTGGCTTTGTTTGGATCCCCTACAACCCGACCCATTGGACCCGGCCCAACTCCCACCTACCACCCCCTTCATTTAAAGCTTCCATCTCTTTCTCTCTCTTCATAAACTCCTTCAGCATTACTCCTCTTCTTCTTCCATTCATTACTCTCTCCACCTACCAACCATAGGCAAGTACAACTTGCTTTCCATGAGAACCCATGTTTTTATAGTTCATTTGTCTTCCTCTCATGATCCTAAGAGAGTTTAGAACTTGGCATTTCTCATTTCGAAGTCTTAATTTTTGTAGATATAGAAATTAGTATTTTCGGATTTTGGTGGTCTTGATCTATCAAACTTCATTGTTTGCAAATTTTGACGGTTCCATGTTGTAGAGAGTTTTATTCTACCCAATTTTGACCTTTGGAAAGTTGGATTTGAACTTGTTTTGACCAAGTTATGGACTTTTGAAGCTTTGGGGTGCAACCATGGAGTTCTTGCTGTTTGGAGAAGACAGTGAGCAGTGTGTGCTAGCTTTTTAGCTTGCGTCACTGAGCTGTGCGTGCTCTTTAGCGCAGCGCAGTATGTTACGCTGCCTTTTTAGGAAGCGTGTGTCTTGCATACGCTACCTTTTGGAAGCGTATGTCGTATGGAGTCCATACGCTATCTTTTGGGAGCGTATGACTTGCATACGCTGACTTGGATGGTCAGGAGTCGTATGGAGTTCATACGCTACCTTTTGGGAGCGTATGACTTGCATATGCTGACTTGGATGGTCAGGAGTCGTATGGAGTTCATACGCTACCTTTTGGGAGCGTATGACTTGCATACGCTGACTTGGATGGTAAGGAGTCGTATGGAGTTCATACGCTACCTTTTGGGAGCGTATGACTTGCGTACGCTCACGTGGATAGTAAGGAGTCGTATGGAGTCCATACGCTGCCTTGAAGAGGAGTCGTATGGAGTCCATACGCTAGCATGACCTGAGCGTACTCTGGCTTGAGCGTAGCTTGACCTGAGCGTACGTTGACATGAGCGTAGGCTGACATGAGAGTAGCCTGCTTACCCTGGATCTTCTATAGCCCTGTATATTGATATCTTATTAGATATTTAACGTCCATTTTATATCCTTACGCCTTTTGGCATAAACTTGATATAATCATGATATGTTAATATTTCTGTTAAATATGGATTGTTACGTGGGATGTACCATGTGTCGTGAATTGAGTATAGATACCCCGATTGACTGGAATTAAACCCTGAGAGTTGTAGACTCGACCCCACTGAATATTAGTTGACTTTCATGCCTTGTCACCATTGATAATGATGGTTATCTTGACTAAATTGATCATGCGTTCCTAGTTGGAACTAAGAGGCTAGCTAGTCGTCTTATTAAATTAAATGAATGAGACACGTTCATGTTATGAACTATTGTAATCGACTGGCTGATCCCGAATATTGACATACATGCACATGCAGGCTTCAATCTATGTATTTATTTATTTACTTATTTATTTTTTTTAACAAAAGAAGCATGTGTACTTTATGGTCAAGGCATGATTACCGTGGTTAGATTTGATTGTTACATTACGCTATGTAAGACCTGCAACCTAACCGTACTGGTATCGTTGTAGAGTTGTGCATATCGTACCCCGTACGAAAGTACTTATTTGAATGACCATGATCCACGGCATGGAATTTCACTCAACGTAGGGACTATTAAGTTAAATAAAATAATGATTGCATGGAGAGAATGGATTCCCGAGTTCTTACATGGCAGCCCCCTTGGGACGAGTAGTATCCGACGGGCCGGCTGGTTCCCACAGATACTGTAAACCTGCCACACGGGCATGGAGCAGTATCTGGTTATATTATTTATTGTATATTATATATTGATGACGGGCGTCCTACTGGAACTCGTCTAATTCATGCATGGCGCACATGATTCACTAGATAGACTAGCCTTGCTTGCACATAGTAAGAACTGAGGAATCCCTAATTGCATTATTCCAGGATAACTTGGAACACACAGTAGCAAGCCGTAGTAGTTGAATGGCCGTTTAAATTGACTTGTTTGTGTACTGTACTACTCTGTTACCTACTAGGATGATCAAAATGTCAGGACATGACGGGCCAACTTCTGTCCTTATTTGGTTGGAAGGTTGGTTCGAAGTGTCGTGATGTGATGTGAATCCTAGTGGAAAGCAGAGATCTATTATTATATTCTCTTACTTACTGTTTTAGTTCTCATGTCGTGCTTCCTTGTGGTGCTTGCTATTAGAGGTCTAACCTCTCTGGTTTTGCATGGCCAGATTTAGAGCCGGTCCTCGAGGATCCAGCTTACTTCTACCTCCAAGATGGTCAACACTAGAGGGATGATCGCAGGAGGACTCGAGTGGGTTCCTTACTTCACCGCTCGTTTTGTCACTTACTTTATACTTGGCCGTTTGGCACCGACATGTTAGTCGAATTGTCTTGTACTTACTTTTACATAATTATAATTAAAGTCAGACTACAGCTGATAACAATTGTGTATACTTTTGCTACATCAATCTGGCTATGTTTTGTAAAGCCAGATATCAAGAACATTTGACAGAGCGTTTGGGACGCCTTACTGCTTTATCTTACATATTCTCTATTACTGTTTCTTGTTTGAATGATTGAGACAATAGATGTGAAGTGACCATAGTGAGACTTTCATGTAGTATGCACCCCCTCGTCTTTTAGACAACATTGATCGTATTTTACGGTATTCATCTACCCGTAATACGTAGATGGCTGAGTCATTCCCCCGCTCTCCAGTATTCTGGTTCTGGGGCGTGACAAGGTTTTAGCGGTGGCCCATGCAGGTCTGATTTTAGACTTGTGGGGTGTTTTGATTTATAGGATGTCTCAATCACACATGTTCCCCCTTGATCTCATGATTTGTTGATTCTCAACTCCAGCTTGACATTCCAGTATCCCTTGACTTCATTGATCCTTCATGTCCGGTCATTTGATTGTTCTTTTGTCCCTTTTTTTAGGGGCACCTCGTCCGTATCTGTCAGAGCTGGACAACAACAACATGGACAGCAACATGGACAACCTGACCATGTTGGTCAGCAACAAGGGCCGGTACTAACTCAAGAGACTATCCAGGAAGAAGTGATAGTGGAAGCAGCAGCTGGATCGCAGTATCCAGATGTTCCACCACCACCAACAGTTCCACCTACCCCTGTGGAGATGGACACACCAGCCCTTCTGGAGATCATGAGAGGAATGATGGCTACCCAACAACATCAGATATTAGCCCAGCAGCGCATGCACGCTCAGTTGCAGGAGCAGAACGTACTACTCAACCAAGGGTTGCAGACGACATTGGAAAGAGGGGCGAGGACAGATTCAGGAGCGTCAGCCCAGTTTTGCAAGTACAACCTCTATCGTTTCGAGGACACGGAGGATGCCATCTCAGCAGATGCATGGCTTAAGGATATTGAGGCTATCCTGACAGCCGCTAAGGTGCCGGCAGAAGAACGTGTGGATCTAGTGAAGTTGTTACTTCAGGATCTCGCACGTGATTGGTGGGAATCAGAGGAAGTAGGCATCAGACGTCCTGTTGCTTGGGACGATTTTACTGCAAGGTTCAAGACGAAGTACTATAGAGTTGTGGCGTAGTTTGAGCTACAACAGAAGTTTATTAACCTCAAGCAGGCCGGCAAGACTGTAGATGCGTACGCAACGGAGTTCTGCAGATTGAGTAGGTTTGCCCCAGAGATGGTAGCAACGGAGCGCCAGAGGGCGATGAGGTTCCAGCAAGGGTTTCATCTTGAGCTCTTGTAATTGATAGAGGGGCACAACTACCAGACTTTTGACGAAATATTGACGGCAATCCGCAGGCATGAAATCACCATTCAGAGGCTTACGACAAGGACTGGGGGTCAGAAGAGATCCCACAGTCAGATTGAAGGAGGAGGGGGAGCAGCGCCCCGAACAACAGCACCATCCCCTGGCATTCGTATCCACGATGTGGCGATACGGGGACCAGCACCACCACCCAGGTAGCAGCAACAGCAACAGAAGAAGAACCAGCAACCCCCAGCGGGCTGTACTTATTGTAGGAAGGTGGGGCACACTAGAGATGTGTGTCGGGCATTGAACGGACTGTGTTTGATATGTGGAAATCCAGACCATCGGGTTACCATATGTCCCATGAATTCGAGGTCAGGAGGACCAGGGCAACAGTTTCCTGCTCTGCCAGCACCAGGGACAGGGCAGTATCGAGGACCAGCGGTAGCAGTGAGACCGTTGGCACAGCGCCCGTTAATGCCGCAGGCTCAGATGTTTCGGCAGCAGGGACCGCCGATGTAGTAACACCAGCATAGACCACCCCAGCATCATCAGGGAAGGGGCCAGCAGCAGCACCAGGCTAGGCCACAGAATGGGAACCAGCAAGGAGGTCGAGGGCAGGCATTCACACTGTCCTTGGAGGAGGCATTAGCATCGGGAGATGTTGTGGAAGGTAACATTCTCGTCACCTCATATCCCGTAGTAGCATTGTTTGATTCGGGAGCATCGCACTCATTTATATCTGCACAATTTGTGACACGGCTAGGAATGGAGTTCGAGGCATTGCCAGGGAGGTTGAATATACTCACTGGCAATGGGCTCGTAGGAGTTAGTAGAGTTATTCTAGCGTGTAGTGTTGTAGTTTGTGGGCATTCCTTACCCGTCCAGTTGATAGAATTTCCTGTTGGAAATTTCGACATTATCTTAGGCATGGACTGGCTGAAAGACAGTCATGCGACAATAGATTGTCGTAGTGGGAGTGTATCTTTTGATATTCCAGGCATGAAGAGATTCACCTTAGTCAGATCAGAGGCAACTCAGCAAGAGCAAGGAGTAATAACGGCAATGGAAGAAGTTCAGGTTCCGAAGGTAGTTGAAGAATTTCTAGACGTATTTCCCGAAGAACTTCCTGGTCTGCCACCGGTTAGAGATATTGAGTTCAGTATAGAATTGGCACCTAGGACTAAACCGATATCAGATCGGGTTTACAGAATGGCGGATTCAGAGCAGGCCAAGGTATATCAGCACATAGAGGAACTGAAGGAGAAGAAGTTTATCCAAGCCAGTATATCGCTATGGGCAGCACCAGTGGTACTTGTGGGAAAGAAGGATGGATCATCCAGATTGTGTATCGACTACAGGAAGCTTAACGCGGCAACAGTAAAGAATAAGTACCCACTACCCAGGATCGACGACTTATTTGATCAGTTGAGCAGGGCCAGAGTCTTCTCCAAGATAGATCTTCGTTCAGGGTACCATCAGGTGAGGGTTCGGAAGGAAGATATTCCCAAGACAGCATTCAAGTCGAAGTATGGGCATTATGAATTCTTAGTAATGCCGTTTGGTTTGACCAATGCTCCAGCTATATTTATGGATTTGATGAACCGCATCTTTATGCCGTACTTAGATCAGTTTGTCGTAGTATTTCTCGACGACATTCTTGTGTACTCTGCTAGTGAAGAGGAGCATAAAGACCACCTCAGGAAAGTGTTGCAGGTACTGAGAGAGAACCAGTTGTATGCCAAGCTCAGCAAGTGTGAGTTCTGGACGGATCATATTTCATTTTTGGGTCATATTGTATCAGGAGCTGGAGTAGCAGTGGATCCCAAGAAGGTAAAAGCAGTAGAGAGTTGGCCAGTACCCAAGACCGTAGCTGATGTACGGAGTTTCTTGGGATTGGCAGGATATTACAGAAGATTTGTGTCAGATTTTGCAAGACTTTCAGCACCCATGACCCGCTTGACACGAAAGGATGTGCCATTCGTTTGGTCGGCAGAATGCCAGTCATCGTTTGAGAATTTGAAGCAGAAGTTGATATCAGCGCCTATTCTTACATTGCCAGTTGGACCCGGGGGTTTTACTGTATATTGTGATGCGTCAGGTAAAGGACTTGGATGTGTCCTCATGCAGCACGGGAAGGTGATAGCATATGCATCTAGGCAGCTTCGAGACCACGAGAAGAATTACCCAACTCATGATTTAGAGTTGGCGGCAGTAGTATTTGCTTTGAAGCTATGGAGGCATTACTTATATGGTGACCGAGTGGACATGTACACAGACCACAAAAGTCTGAAGTACATCTTTACTCAGAAGGAGCTGAACATGAGGCAGAGAAGTTGTTTGGAGCTGATCAAGGATTATGACGTGGAACTTCAGTATCATCCAGGCAAGGCTAATGTGGTAGCAGACGCTCTCAGCAGAAGAGGCGGCGCATTTATGTTGACAACGCAGAAGCACATCTTAGAAGACCTTCAGGAGATGGGCATTAAAATTATACTTCCTAGTGATGTAGGAATTCTGGCGAGTCTACAAGTTCAATCCGACTTGGTAGGCAGGATCAAGGCGGCCCAGGCACAGGACCCAAGGATTCAGAAGCTTAGGGCAGAACGTGAGTCAGGTCTCAGAAAAGAGATGCAAATTCACGAAGATGGTACGCTTAGGTTTGGATCTCGTCTATGTATACCTAGTAGAGATATCAGACAGGAAGTTATGGCAGAAGCTCACAGTTCCCAGTATTCTATACATCCTGGAGGGACCAAGATGTACCAAGATATCAAGCAGCACTTCTGGTGGAACGGAATAAAGAGGGAGATAGCTAGGTTTGTTTTCCGTTGCTTGATATGTCAGCAAGTGAAGGCAGAACAGCAGAGGCCAGCTGGATTATTGCAACCGCTTCCTATCCCGGAATGGAAGTGGGAACACATCACAATGGACTTTGTGACCGGTTTACCGAGATCACCAAGTGGTAAAGATGCTATTTGGGTGATAGTGGACCGGCTTACAAAGGTAGCACACTTTCTTCCTTTCAGAGTAGGGCAACCTACAGAAAAGTTGGCAGAGTTATATATGCAACAGATAGTCAGGCAGCATGGAGTCCCTGTCAGTATTGTGTCAGACAGAAATACCCGTTTCACATCACATTTCTGAAAGAGCTTACATCATAGTGTGGGTACCAAGTTAAGATTTAGCACGGCTTACCATCCGCAGACGGACGGGCAATCAGAAAGGACAATTCAGACTTTGGAAGATATGTTGCGAGCTTGCACTCTGGATTTTGGAGGATCTTGGAAAGGCCACCTGCACTTAGTTGAGTTCTCATACAACAACAGTTATCAAGCCAGTATCCTGATGGCGCCATTCGAAGCACTATATGGTAAGAAGTGTAGATCGCCACTAGCATGGGATGATATCGGGGAAAGGAAGATGCTAGGCCCAGAAATGATTATCCAGACGGTTGAAGTGATTAAGGGAATTAGAGAGCGACTTCGTGTTGCGCAGGATCGGCATCGTCATTGGACGGACCAGCATCGTAGGCCGCTAGAGTTTTCTGTTGGGGACCACGTGTTCTTGCGGATCTCACCTACCCGTGGGGTCATTAGATTTGGCGTTCGCGGGAAGTTAAGTCCATGATACATGGGCCCATTTGTTATTCTTGATAGGGTAGGCGATGTTGCTTATCGTTTGTCCCTTCTACCTTCGTTACGAGATGTGCATGACGTGTTTCATGTATCTCAATTGCGAAGGTATGTATCGGACCCCAGCCATATCCTCGATCATTCAGAACTGGTTGTTGGTACCAACCTGTCTTACGAGGAGCAGCCTGTGTCCATCTTGGACCGAAGAGAGAAGATACTCAAGAATCGAACAATTAACCTTGTCCGGGTTGCTTGGGGTCATCACTCTTTGAGAGAGTCAATGTGGGAACGTGAGGATGATATCCGATCACGGTATCCACACCTGTTTGACTCATAAGGTATATCTTTTTTTGTGTACCTTGATTGTCTTGATTCCTCATGCTTATCACCTTATGGGTAGAACTGCTTGATATCGTAGATTGTTAAGTATAGATATGTTACTTGCTATGGACATTGTAAAATGATTGCTTCATTGAATTGCTTGTACTTAGATTAGTTTAGCCCCGATGTTTCTATCCTGCTTAGATTTGAAATTCCGAGGACGGAATTTTTCTAAGGAGGGTAGAGATGTCACTCCCCGTTCCCAGAATGCGTATTTTTATACATGTACAACTCATGTGTATTTATTTAGTATTTATCATGTATTTATTTAATATTTATCATATATTATCCTGTATTTAAATTCCTTTAATTTCATGTTAATCAATTAATTTGCTCTTTAAATTTTTATGTTAATTTATTTCCTGCAATTATATTTCTGCAATTTTATTTCTGTACTTTATTTTTTGCTTTTATTTCCTGCCTTAGTCTTGCTTATTTGGGTTCGGGTTGGCTTTGTTTGGATTCCCTACAACCCGACCCATTGGACCCGGTCCAACTCCCACCTACCACCCCCTTCATTTAAAGCTTCCATCTCTTTTTCTCTCTTCATAAACTCCTTCACCATTACTCCTCTTCTTCTTCCTTTCATTACTCTCTCCACCTACCAACCATAGGCAAGGACAACTTGCTTTCCATGAGAACCCATGTTTTTATAGTTCATTTGCCTTCCTCTCGTGATCCTAAGAGAGTTTAGAACTTGACATTTCTCATTTCGAAGTCTTAATTTTTGTAGATCTAGAAATTAGTATTTTTGGATTTTGGTGGTCTTGATCTATCAAACTTCTTTGTTTGCAAATTTTGACGGTTCCATGTTGTAGAGAGTTTTATTCTACCCAATTTTGACCTTTGGAAAGTTGGATTTGGACTTGTTTTGACCAAGTTATGGACTTTTGAAGCTTTGGGGTGCAACCATGGAGTTCTTTCTGTTTGGAGAAGATAGTGAGCAGTGTACGCTAGCTTTTTAGCTTGCGTCACTGAGCTGTGCGCGCTCTTTAGCGCAGCGCAGTATGGAGTCCATACGCTGCCTTTTTAGGAAGCGTGTGTCTTGCATACGCTATCTTTTGGAAGCGTATGCCGTATGGAGTCCATACGCTACCTTTTGGGAGCGTGTGACTTGCATACGCTGACTTGGATGGTCAGGAGTCGTATGGAGTTCATACGCTACCTTTTGGGAGCGTATGACTTGCATACGCTGAGTTGGATGGTCAGGAGTCGTATGGAGTTCATACGCTACCTTTTGGGAGCGTATGACTTGCATACGCTGACTTGGATGGTCAGGAGTCGTATGGAGTTCATACGCTACCTTTTGGGAGCGTATGACTTGCGTACGCTCACGTGGATAGTAAGGAGTCGTATGGAGTCCATACGCTGCCTTGAAGAGGAGTCGTATGGAGTCCATACACTAGCATGACCTGAGCGTACTCTGGCTTGAGCGTAGCTTGACCTGAGCGTACGTTGACATGAGCGTAGGCTGACATGAGAGTAGCCTGCTTACCCTGGATCTTCTATAGCCCTGTATATTGATATCTTATTAGATATTTAACGTCCATTTTATATCCTTACGCCTTTTGGCATAAACTTGATATAATCATGATATGTTAATATTTTTGTTAAATATGGATTGTTACGTGGGATGTATCATGTGTCGTGAATTGAGTATAGATACCCCGATTGACTGGAATTAAACCCTGAGAGTTGTAGACTCGACCCCACTGAATATTAGTTGACTTTCATGCCTTGTCACCATTGATAATGATGGTTATCTTGACTAAATTGATCATGCGTTCCTAGTTGGAACTAAGAGGCTGGCTAGTCATCTTATTAAATTAAATGAATGAGATACGTTCATGTTATGAACTATTGTAATCGACTGGCTAATCCCGAATATTGACATACATGCACATGCAGGCTTCAATCTATTTATTTATTTATTTACTTATTTATTTTTTTTACAAAAGAAGCATGTGTACTTTATGGTCAAGGCATGATTACCGTGGTTAGATTTGATTGTTGCATTACGCTATGTAAGACCTGCAACCTAACCGCACTGGTATCGTTGTAGAGTTGTGCATATCGTACCCCGTACGAAAGTACTCATTTGAATGACCATGATCCACGGCATGGGATTTCACTCAACGTAGGGACTATTAAGTTAAATAAAATAATGATTGCATGGAGAGAATGGATTTCTGAGTTCTTACATGGCAGCCCCCTTGGGACGAGTAGTATCCGACGGGCCGGCTGGTTCCCACAGATACTGTAAACCTGCCACACGGGCATGGAGCAGTATCTGGTTATATTATTTATTGTATATTATATATTGATGACGGGCTTCCTGCTGGGACTCGTCTAATTCATGCATGGCGCACATGATTCACTGGATAGACTAGCCTTGCTTGCACATAGTAAGAACTGAGGAATCCCTAATTGCATTATTCCAGGATAACTTGGAACACAAAGTAGCAAGCCGTAGTAGTTGAATGGCCGTTTAAATTGACTTGTTTGTGTACTGTACTACTCTGTTACCTAACTGGGATGATCAGAATGTCAGGACATGACGGGCCAACTTCTGTCCATGTTTGGTTGGGAGGTTGGTTCGAAGTGTCGTGATGTGATGTGAATCCTAGTGGAAAGCAGAGACCTATTATTATATTCTCTTACTTACTGTTTTAGTTCTTATGTCGTGCTTCCTTGTGGTGCTTGCTATTAGAGGTCTAACCTCTCTGGTTTTGCATGGCCAAATTTAGAGCCGGTCCCCGAGGATCCAGCTTACTTCTACCTCCAAGATGGTAAACACTAGAGGGATGATCGCAGGAGGACTCGAGTGGGTTCCTTACTTCACCGCTCGTTTTGTCACTTACTTTATACTTGGCCGTTTGGCACCGACATGTTAGTCGGATTGTCTTGTACTTACTTTTACATAATTGTAATTAAAGTCAGACTGCAGCTGATAACAATTGTGTATACTTTTGCTACATCAATCTGGCTATGTTTTGTAAAGCCAGATATCAAGAACATTTGACAGAGCGTTTGGGACGCCTTACTGCTTTATCTTACATGTTCTCTATTACTGTTTCTTGTTTGAATGATTGAGACAATAGATGTGAAGTGACCATAGTGAGACTTTCATGTAGTATGCACCCCCTCGTCTTTTAGACAGCATTGATCGTATTATACGGTATTCATCTACCCGTAATACGTAGCTGGCTGAGTCATTCCCCCGCTCTCCAGTATTCTGGTTCTGGGGTGTGACACCTTATGAGGAACATCTTGAGGCAATATATAGAATATTGAGAGACTTGAAGGCCAATCCCGGAAAGAGTTTATTTTTTAAGAAGACTAGTGAAAAAAATATGTCTATCTTCACTGATGCAGATTGGACAGGTTCAGTCACAGACAGAAGGTCAACCTCTGGATATTGTACCTGGGGTAATCTTATGATATGGAGAAGCAAAAAACAAGGAGTTATGGCAAGAAACAGTGCAGAAGCCGAATTTAGAGCTATGTCTCAGGGTATTTGTGAAGGACTATGGATTCAAAAAGTCCTGGAGGAACTTAAGATAAAAATTGTATAGGAACGAGATAAAGTGCTATACTCTAGAGAGGGTGAATAGAGTAGGCAGCAGAAAATTAGCTATCAAAAATTGTTAGTCGCAAGATCACAGATTGTATATCACAAATATGTAAATATAAAAGTAGAGAGCAGAGAGCAAACGTAAACACAAGGATGTATATTAGTTTTTCTCTTGTGAGGACTAATCCAGTCAAAAGAACTTTAGCTTACAGTTGATCCACTATAGAAAAATGGTGCAAGTTTTCATGCGAAGTTCTTGCAACTTCTACAAACACGAGCTTTGATCCAAAACACTCGACCAACTTCAATTGTGAAGTGTCTATCTTCAATCAAGCCTCTGATTACAATCACTCTAAAACTTCTAGACCGTATCGTACTGGCAAATCGACTAGAGGATTGTAAGTGGCTTGGGATTTGAAAATAAAATCTTAGAAGGCTTTGGAAGACCATAGTAGACTTAGAGAGAGATAAGAGATAATGAATTGGTGTGTTAAAATTGTAGAAATTTTTCTCTATTTATAGGTTTTCCATAGGAAGAATTCAGGTAGAATTCGGGCAGAATTCTTTGAGAGAACCTCGGCAGATAGTCGTTGCATCCGTAACTGCGGGGAGACTGGGTTCAAACCCTAGCATTCTACTAGCCGAACTCGGGCCAAATTCGGGTCGTACTCGGTTTGAATTCTATTGATCCAAAATAGGTCGGTTAGGGTCTTGTAAATCAGGTTTTGGGCTTTTGAGAAGTCAAGCAGTTTGAAGCTTTTGTAAATGGGCTTATTTTCAAAACGAAAGGATATTTTAGGATAGTCTATTTGCCAGTACGACTCAATGTACATTGTATTCTTAGATTCGATAAATTATAAAAAATACATTGATATTGACTCAATGGCAAAACGACACCAAGTCTTGAACGGTAGCAGTAGCAGTTCTCAGCAGTTGTCCAAATAGCCCTTATATCGAGACAAGGTTAGATCAATTATTAAAATCAGGTTTGACCATGACCAATGGACCAAAAATATCTTCTATTTTGATAATTGACAAACCTTGACCGATATAACATCTTGATCTTGATTTGACAAAAAAATATCAAAATATTGTTCATTGTACTGTTCATACTTGTATAGTACTGTACTGTTCATCTTGGTAAAAAAATTCCTGAAAAAGAATGTTAGATCATTTACTCCCACGTTGTCACTTAGCAAAATAATTGCAAAGAGAGAAGCTCCCCCGTAATTCATGCATAAGAGACGAACGTTGAAGAAACATAAAGATAATATATAAGAAATAACATTAAGTTCACAGGCAATGTTAGGAATGAAGCTTCAGCTAAGATATATTGTGCTAAGCAAAAAACACAGAAGTGCATACAAAAAAAAACAATACATATTAAAAGATAGAAATAATAAAAAGAGTTTGAATACACCAACTCAGCAAAGAATCACAGAAGTGCTAAAAAGAAAATAAAAGTACTACTATCTTGGAATGTCGGAGCATTTCCAAGAATACATAGACAAAAATAGAGTCTAATAAAAAAAATCTAGAAAAAATATAGTAACATCTAGATCAAATCCTCAGCTGTTAAACAGAATCATCGTCATCGCGATCAACATCGCCCCCATGTCCAGAAGGACCAAATCCAGAAGTGCCAGCTCCACGAAAAGGGTGTGGAGTAGCACCAGAACCACGGTACCGATCATAAGCGTTACCGGGCTCAGAGAAGTGATGAACCGCCTCATCATCATAGCGGTAGCCGGATACAGTGGGATCTCATGGAAGAGAACTGGCATGCTGACCAGTCTGGGCAAAATACAGATCCGCAAAAGAGTTTGCAAGGGCCTGAAATCGACTAGCATCTCAAAACTCGTGTTCCCTCAATATGTTAGTAACAAATGCTCATAAAGATTTGTGCTCATCCAGCTAAAAACGCCGTATATCAGATAAGTGCTGGTGGATACCCTCAAAAGTCATAAGGTAATCCTGATGTGAAGGTGGTGGTACAGTAGAAGGAGCAGGAGGGACAGCTGTATTACGACGAGAGAGCTGAAGATACTTGGGCTCAGAATTACGAGCACAAGACGATAAATCGATCTCAAAGTGCTGGAAGATGATAGGAAGGATCATCGCATAGGCAAGGTTTATATTCCTCTCGCGACATTGACCCATCATCTGGATAATTGTCTTAGGGACTGAAAAAGGAATCTCATTACGAATATGGTAAAGTGCAGTCATTTCAAGGGTGGTCACATCGTCTTTAGAAGTAGATTTGGGCAAGAGAGTGGAATAGACAATGTGATATAATTCATAAAAGATTAAGTCCAAATGTGCAGCTTTGAACTTTCTGGGACGGACATGATCAGGAGCACAGAGTTGGTTCTTGAAGCTGTTTAAAGTCATGTCCCCCAAAAATTCAAATTTATTGATATCGTCTAGCGGAACACCTACATTTGGAATGCTTAGGATTTTTACTAGTTCGACGTAATTGAATTGAATATCAATGCCTGCGACACGGCTCTTTACAGTGAAAGTGTCATTGGCTAAGGTGAAGTTGTAGTAAAATAGCCGAATAACATTAGTAGCAATAGGAAATGAATGAGTGACAAGGTTGTGCAATCCTAATGCTTCAAAATAGGGGTTGTGTGAGGAAAAATCATTCACTTAATCGGTGCACCGGGACATATGTTACGAATTGAAAAATCTGTATACCACAATAAGGATTGTTCAAGAGTTTCGAAGAAAAACTCGTTGAACGCCCCATCGTCCGTTTGGATGGGCAAAAAGAGCAATCCTTGGATAGGATCCGAAAAAGGAGGCTTCTTCGCTAGCCGTCGTCTTCTTTCTCTTAATAGGATTGTGAATTCTAGGCATAATTTCTAAGAAAGTATAGAATTTCTAAGATATTGAAATAGAGAATAGGAGGAAATTATACCTTCTAGAAATCAAGTATTTAAAGAGAATAAGATTCCACGTACGAATACAAAGTTTGGAAGAGAAAATCAAAAGGAATTGAGAGGAATCAAAGATTGAAGAACTAGGGTTTTAGGGCTCGTTCGTGCGGCTGCTATTCCGTTTGGAGGAGGAAGATGATGAATAGAAAGGGAGACACTAAGATTCTGACTTAAAACACCCGATACCAACAGAATTCGGACCGAATTCGGTACGAGTTTGCCTGTAGTTTTGTTGAGGTATTTTGCACAAAAATGAATGCCATTTAGTATTCATCATTCCTTTTCAATTATTTAATTCCAAGTTTAGTAATTTTAAATTTCAATTAATATAATTAACATTATTTTACGTATTAAATTTTGTTATGCAGCGACTGTCTCAGATTAGCTGTAGGGGTACTGTCCTAGCTAACGGATGTTTACAGGGGAACGCTTAAGTACCGTTTCGCTTTAGCCTTAGCTACGGTGACAGATAGACCCTTTGTAGCCTTGTCTCAAAAATAGTTTTTGTATATTAAAAAATAATTAATAAAATAGAATTAATTAATATTATGGACATGTAAAAATTCCTAATTTTCGACATAAATAATTGAAACGTTCTTCGCTAATGGTTTTGTAAAGATGTCAGCTAATTATTTCTCTGTGTCTACATATTCTAGGTTTGTATCTCCATTTGTTTGATGGTCTCTAAGAAAATGATGTCGAATCTTAATATACTTAGTGTGAGAGTGAGATACAAGATTCTTAGTCAAATTGATAGTACTAGTATTGTCACAAAAAATGGGTATGTGTATGTAGTGTGGACCAAAGTCTTCTAAGGTTTGTTTCATCCATAAAATTTGTGCACGACAACGTCCTGCGACAATATACTCAGCCTCAGTAGTTGATAATGCAACAGAATTTTGCTTCTTGCTAAACTAAGTGACTAAAGCCTTACCTAGGAAGTGATACGTGCCGCTAATACTTTTTCTATCCACTTTGCATCCAGCAAAATCAGCATCCGAATAACCGATTAGGTCAAAGGATGTAGTTTTGGGATACCATAAGCCGACAGAAGAAGTACCCTTAAGGTATCCAAAGATATGCTTAACTGCGCACAACTGTGATTCCTTATGATTAGCTCGGAATCTAGCACACAAGCAAACGCTAAACATTATATCAGGGCGACTAGTACTTAAATAAAGTAAACTACCAATTATTCTTCGATACTTACGTATGTCGATAAGTTTGCCTTGTTCATCTATATCAAGCTTAGTTGAAGTTTCCACTGGTGTGCCAAGGGGTTTGACGGTTTCTAGATCAAACTTTTTTAGTAAATTTTCGTGTTTTGGCTTCATTGATGAACATCCTATTGTTGGTTTGTTTGATTTGCAGTCGAAGAAATAATTTGAGTTCTCCCATAATGCTTATATCAAACTCATTCTGCATAGACATTGAAAATTCTTGACAAAAAGACTCATTATTAGATCCAAAAATAATATCATCAACATAAATCTGAATTAAAAGAAAATTTTCTTTTAAAGACTTTATAAACAGTGTAGTATCAACCTTGCCTTTTGAAAACCATTATCAAGTAGAAAAGAGCTTAAACTATCGTACCAAGCACGAGGGGCTTGTTTCTGACCATATAAAGCTTTCTTCAACTTGAAAATATAGTCAGGGTTTTTGAAATCAATAAATCCTGGAGGTTGAGCTACATAAACTTTTTTAACTATTAAGAAATTCATATTTTACGTTCATTTGAAAAAGTTTAAAATTATAAAAACATGCAAAAGCACATAACATGCGAATGGATTCTATTCTCGCAACTGGGGCATAGGTTTTATTGTAGTAGATACCTTCCTCTTGGTTGTATCCTTGAGCTACGAGTCGAGCCTTGTTACGAGTAACTAAACCATTCTCATTCAATTTATTTCAGAATACCCAGCGGGTGCCTATGACCGGATGATCAATGGGCTTGGGAACAAGTTCCCAAACTTGATTTTGTTCGAATTGGTTTAATTCCTCTTGTATAACATCTAACCAATAATTATCGCTACATGCTTCTTCAATAGTTTTGGGTTCTAGCTGTGAAATAAATGCAACACAAGAAGCTATATCTACGACCGAGAAACGAGTATTTATACCCCTGGTAATCTCATCTATTACCAAGTCCTTGGGATGGTCATCCATAAACTTCATTCTTTTTGGCAAACTTTCAAGGTAGATGGTTCCAGTTTCTAGTTATGCAGGTGTTTTACTCGGTGTACTGATATCTTCATCATCATCGTTGATCGTCTGTTGATTTAGTTCGTCAAAAGTGAATTCATTGACACTTCGATGATCATAGTCCTTTTGTTGAAGACTCGATACCCTTTGCTTTTGGCCGCATAACCTAAAAAATACTCTCATTGGCCTTTTTCGTCAAATTTACCCAAATTATCTTTAGTATTACGAATGAAGTATTTGCAACCAAAGATTTTAAAATAAGATATTGTGGGTGTTCTATCAAACCATAACTCATAGGGAGTCTTTTTCGATTTGGGTCGAATTAGAACCTATTGAGATCATAACAAGCTGTATTGACAGCTTCAGCCCAAAAATACTTGGGTAGACTGAACTGATTTAAAATTACTCTAGCTATTTCAGATAGAGTCATGTTCTTACGTTCTACAACTCTATTTTGTTAGGTCCTAGGGCAGAAGAACACATGCAAATAACCGTGTGTGTCACAAAATTGCTCAAACTCTGCATTCTTGAATTCGCCGCCATGATCACTTCGAATACGAGTGATCATGAATCCTTTCTCATTTTGGACTTTCTTGTAAAAAGAGACAAATTCAGATAATGCATCATTCTTGCGTGCGAGAAAATATACCCACGTATATCTAGAAAATTCATCTACTATTACAAATGCATATAACTTACCACCTATGCTAGCAATTCTACTAGGTCCAAATAAATCCATATACAGTAATTATAGAGGTCTAGTGGTACTTACAGCGTTCTTGGACTTAAATGTGGATCGGGTAGCTTTGTTTTTTTATATTCACTACATACCGTATCCTTCTTGAAAGTGATGTCCGGTAAGCCTCGTGCCAATTTTTTTGTGGATAGTCTTAAAATTATGTTCATATTTGCATGACTGAGTCTCATATGCCATAGTTGACTCTCATCATTTTTGGCAAGTAAGCATCTACTTGCTTTATTAGCATCTTCCAACAAGTAGAAAACATATATATTGTCTTCTCTAATACCTTCAAAGATAGTACTACCAGTTGAGCTATCAACTATAGCACATTTGTCTTTGACAAAGTTAATACCATAACCATGATCAACCTAATGACTTATGCTTTATAGGTTATGTTTAAACTCGGTTATTAGACTAACAACTTTAATGACGGGATGGGGAGCCTTACCAATGTTGTCGATACCTACTATATATCTTTTAATTTTAGGCGCATCTTAGGCCAAAATTCCTATGCACCCTAACTTTCATGAGCCCAAATTGATATATGCCAGGAAACTTAGTAGAACACTTGGCATAATAGAAAATAGAAAAGAGGCAGAAGAATTGGACTTTTATTCCATATGAAAGTATATTACATGTCTAAAACTCTTTTATAAAGGAGAATTCTTTTACAAAGAGAAAGAAAATCCTAAAAGCTATAGCCAGGCGCATCACTTGTCAGGCGTATCACTCGAAGCGCTACAGCCAGGTGCATCACTTTAACATACAGCCAGGCGCATCACTCAAGTGCTACAGCCAGACGCATCATTCCAGCATCTCAGCGTAGGCGCATCCCCGTGCATAGTCAGATCCAATCACTTCCTCATCAGCGTGCTGGTACTCTAGCAGGAGGAGTGGCTCTTCTAGCCTATCAAAATAGGGGCACGATAGCCCCGATCTGCAGCTCTTCCAGCATAATAAAAATTGAGGCACGACCGCCCCGATCTTTGTACACAATAGGCACCTTCAGCCTGTGTCGGGACACGACGATCCCGATATTTGGATGCAACATGCACTTTCACAGGCTTGTACGAAAACAGGGCCAATGGTGAATAAACCAACTCGGCACATCTTCGTCTTCGGAAGGAGTTCATCGTCAAAGCTTCTGCGAACGAGGAGATCAACAACTCGCCGAGGCAGGGGATCGATCGAGTTCGTCTCCATGAGAGTAAGCCAAATGCTTCATAAAGCTATTTATAGGCCGAGACAACCCTCACCCATGCGCCAAGTGGCAGTCTCCTCATATTCTGTGCAACGAATTTATATTAATGATGATGAATCTGCCTCTTTGTATTCAGCCGAGTAAAAACAGCCATTAACGTCTCGAAGAACTTAACTGACGGGTAAATGAGGATGTACCATGCAGCAGATGCGCTGTCACGACCCGGTCCCAATTTCTTGGGTCGAATCGGATCATGTCCAGCCTGCACCGTTGTTGAGACGACGGCAGTAAGCTGTATCACTCATGCAGGTAATCAACAACACAAATTCTAATTGCCACAACTTTTAATACTTTGATAAATAAAGATTTATCCAACACAAAGTTTCAAATACAAACCACAACTGAAATAAAAATATTTGTTTCCCACATAATCATAAACTGGAAATAAATCTAATTAGCAGTCTCCTCATCATCATCCTCTGGTAGAACAGCCGGGTATAGCTCAGGTTCATAGTAGCTACTTATCAATAGCTCAGTATCGTCCATAGTACCTACGGGGAATCCAGTCAGGAAAGGAGCAAAGAACACTTCATGATAATTCAACAATTGAAATAATGATAGAGTTATGCACTTTTAAACAATTTGAAATAAATAGTTTTTCAGTAGTTAAAATAATGTGATATGAATATGCAATGAATATGACCGGATTGGGTTGTACAGTTGTATCCTATTGATACAATATGGCTTATCCCCGTGTGTTGAGGGGTAAGCTAACACAGTCATTATACTACTTTGGATGTGGTCATACTCACTACACTACTCCCCCAGTACCCAACAGTCAATCAGTCAATGCTCTCAGAGAGAGTTCTGTGTTGCATCGTGGTTTAAACTTGCAATAAAACGATAACTAAATAATTGTAAACGAACACAAAATGTACTTGCCTTGGTTATAACTGGATTCGATGTTGATTCCGGGATGATGCTAGTACAATCCTCGAAACCCTACAATTGAGAATTCCTGACTTAGCACCAATATTCAAACCATATCTAGGTGTGCTAGTTACAATCTCTAGTATTTATCCTAATCAAATTTTAGGTTATTTACAACTCTACTTTAGAACGCTTATCGAGGTGAGTTTCTAACTTACGAAGAAAAATTAATTTAACTTTTTATTGAAAAAATCATATTTTCTAATTATTTGATAAAACTTTGTATTTCATTATATTATATTTAAAAATAATATTTTTCTTTAAATGAGGAAAAACGTGAAATTTGTTTTAAAGAATAACTTGTAATTTTTCCTAAAATGTGAGAAAATAATACTGATTTTCTATAAAATAATTATTTTGCTATTTTTACGTGTTTACGCCAACCACAAACCAGAAAAGAATAAAACTACACTAACTTATTACAAAACCACAAAAAATAATAAAAGCTGGGCTTATGCCTTTTACAGACTTTTTACATAAATTGAAATAAGATAAAAATTTGTTAGCTCTGAAAAATTATCCTACAAATTAATCATAAAATAAAACTAGTAATTAAATTAAATTAATTTCGAGTCTCAGACTTTGGTCCAATCGTCAAAATAGCTAATGCCTCAACGTCCGGAACAATGCCGGTTTCGTTTGCATTTCTCTAAGAGCCCATTGACCGATATGGTCGTCGCCCAAAAATTTACTTTACAAAATATTTTCGAAATCCGATTTAAAATATTCCTTTATAAATCTTATAAAAATTTTGGCAGCATTCTCTCTATTTTCGGGACAACCCAAAACTGGGAAAATGTGCCACAAACTCCAAATATCAGTCCCACACCTTGGAAAAATCCATTTTTATATAAAATATACTCACAGAATTATTTCCGAAACGAATTCGGAAAACCCGGAACAAAATCGAAATCACCACAGCATAAAGAATCAGCATACCAACAATCAGAAAATCCAATTTAACTACTAAACCAAAAATCCCAAAAGCTTTTTCGAGATAATCTCGAAAATTCCGAGAACCAAAATACACAGAACCTATCCCGAAAATATTCAAAAATTCCGAAATCAAAACGAATTAACCATAGAACCAAAAATCAACTCACGGAATAAAATCCGAAAGTCACAGCACAAAATACCAAAAGAACTTCGGAATTCCCAAAATCGAAACGTCTAACCAAATCCCGTAACGGGATTGAGGACCAAATTCATCATCGACTAGGACAGGAGGGACGAACTACTGTGTTTATCAGAATTTACCCGAATTCGTTGGTCGGGGAGCCGCGTGATAAATCTTGGGAATGAAATCGGACAGCAAAATAGGACAGCGGGTTCAGCCGAACTATCACAGAACTACGCTAGGTCAACCGGAGACAGGGATGTGCCGGG
Source organism: Iris pallida (assembly GCA_029216955.1). Lineage (NCBI taxonomy): Eukaryota > Viridiplantae > Streptophyta > Magnoliopsida > Asparagales > Iridaceae > Iris > Iris pallida. Next base: position 1,016,331 of record JANAVB010021200.1, read on the forward strand.
ACAGCAGCCGGAACGCGGGATCGGGTCGACACCGGGGTAGACGCGGGGCAGCACAAAAGGCGGCGCTGGGATCGGCCGGCCAAGAGGTCGGGCGGCCTGGGAACGGGGACCCAAGGGCGGCGCTCGGCCCTGGATGGCTGGGTGCGGGATCGCCGAGGTATGCGGAGGCCGGCGGGGAACGAAAAGAGCTCCGAGAGCTCGGAAAAATTTAGGGCACTAGAATTTGGGGTTGGGGTTGATGGTGATGGAGGTGTAGGGAAAAGGAGAAGTGGGTTAAATAGGAGAGGGGAGAGTGGGGGTTACCGGATCCGAAGGGTCGACGGTTTTGGGGAGGCGAAGTGTCGCCGGAGATGATGGCGGCGGCTACGGTTGGAAAAGGGAAAAGCCAAGAGCCATCAAAAGGACCCAGAGTTTTAAAGCTCCAGCCATACGAATGAATGAATGGAATCATTCCATTCTAAAAGGGTGTTGTACAAATGGTTTAATGGAATAGCTAACATGTTAATGGGTTAAAGAGGTGGCTAATGGGCCTAAGACTAAGTAACGGGCTTAATTAGAAAATAATGAATGGGCTAAAAAGCTTTAATAATGGGCTTGAAAGGATGACTAAAAGAAATTTGGTAAAAAAAACTTTAAATAAAATATAAATAATTATTAAAACTCTTAGTATTTATTTTAAAAAATATTTTTAGATTCAAAATTGAGTTCGGGTCGGGGCCAAGAAATAAAATTCCAAGTTATTAATTTTGAAATTTTTTTTTCCATTGAACTGATATTAATAATAACTCGAATAAATTAACAAATACACAATATATATAAAAATGTAATTAGAAAGTTGCGGGTTTCACAACCTTTCCTCCTTAGAAAATTTCGTCCTCGAAATTTAAAAAATAGGGTTAAGAATTACCTCAGGTCTCAAATAGATACGGATACTGCTCCCGCATCTCATCTTCTCGCTCCCAGGTAGACTCGCCTGGGAAATTGTGCCTCCACATAACTCTGACTATGGGAGTCACCGAAATCCTGGTCCTCTTCTCGCTTCTGTCCAAAATCGCCACAGGCTTCTCTGGCACTGTGAGACTAGGTCCAATCTCCAGCTCTGAATGATCTAAGATGTGGCTCGGATCTGGGATGTAGCGTCTGTGCTGCGAAACGTGGAAGACGTTGTGCACGCCCTCAAGACTAGCTGGTAGAGCTAATCGATACGCTACTTCACCAATTTGGCTCAAAACTTCAAATGGACAGATGTATCTGGGACTCAGCTTCCCAGCTCTGCCAAATCTGATCGTTTCTCTGGTAGGAGAGATCTTCACAAAGACACTATCTCCTTCTTCAAACTCCAGTGGTTGACGACTGCTATCAGCCCAATGCTTCTGCCTGTCTTGGGCGATCCTGAGTTTGTCTCTAATCACCTTCACCTTCTCTGCTGCGTCAGTCACCATCTCTGGCCCCAGCAGTACTCTTTCTCCTACGTCGTCCCATGCAAGTGGAGTACGGCAACGACGTCCATAAAGAGCTTCAAATGGTGTCATACCGATGCTAGCTTGGTAGATGTTGTTGTAAGAGAACTCTACCAAGTGGAAATGATCTTCCCAAGACCCTCTAAATTCCAAGACGCAAGATCTCAACATATCTTCAAGCGTCTGGATTGTCCTTTCTGATTGTCCGTCAATTTGGGGATGGTAGGCTGTGCTAAACTTCAATTTTGTTTCCAAGCTGTCATGCAAACTCTTCCAAAAGTGAGAAATAAATCTAGTATCTCGGTCAGATACAATACTTACCGGAACTCCATGAATCCGGTAGATGTGCCGCATGTACAGTGCCGCCAACTTCTCGGTGGATAGACCAACCTTGAAGGGGATAAAGTGAGGTGACTTAGTCAGTCGGTCCACAATAACCCAAATGGCGTCTTCTTCTCTTTGGGATCGAGGCAATCCTGACATAAAATCTATTGTTATATGCTCCCACTTCTACTCCGGAATATCCAGCGGCTGTAGAAGTCCTGCGGATCTCTGTCTGCTAGCCTTCACTTGTTGACAAATCAAGCATCTAGCCACAAATCTGGATACATCCTTCTTTATTCCATACCACCAAACAATGGTATGCATATCCTGATACATCTTATTAGCCCCAGGATGTATGGAATACTGCGACTGGTGTGCTTCTTGTATCAGCTCATTCCTCAATTTGCCAGATGGTACACACAGCCTCGTACCATTCTTCAATGCTCCGTCACTAGCGATAGAGAATCCTTCAAGTATTCCTGCCAGCACTTGATCTCTGAGTTTGCAAAGTGTCTCGTCTTAGAATTGTGTCTCCTTGACTTTGTCCATCAGACTTGAACGCAATTGCAACTGCATCATGGTTGAGTCGGCTCTAGTTAAAATAGCTTCTCGCCTCAGTTCTTTCATCTTTTCCTCAGGTAGTACAATCTCCAAACCAAGCTTCTCTATGTCCTCCAACAAATGCCGCTCCTTGGTTAAAAATATCGCCATCGGGTATCGACTAAGTGCATCAGCAACCACATTAGCTTTTCCCGGATGGTACTGCAGGTCGATGTCAAAATCCTTCATCAGCTCCAGCCATCTTCTTTGTCTCATATTCAGCACTTTCTGAGTGAAAACATATTTCAGACTTTTGTGGTCTGTAAATATTTCCACTCTCTCCCCATAGAGATAATGCTTCCATAACTTCAAAGCAAAGATGACTGCAGCAAGCTCCAGATCATGTGTGAGATAGTTCTTCTCATGAGTCCGTAATTGCCTAGATGCGTAAGCAATTACTTTCCCGTGTTGTTGAAGAACGCAACCCAGTCCTTTTCCAGAGGCATCACTGTATATTGAGAAACCTCCGGTACCTGCGGGTAGCATAAGTATCGGTGCTGTTGTAAGCCTCTTCTTCAGTTCCTCAAACGACGCCTGGCAAGCTTCCGTCCAGATAAACTCTTCATTCTTCCGAGTGAGCTTCGTCATCGGTTCAGCAATCTTGGCAAAATCCTTCACAAACTTCTGGTAGTAGCCAGCCAATCCCAAGAAACTTCTGATTTCAGCAACTGAGCTTGGGATAGACCATTTCTCAACAGCAGCTATCTTCTTAGGGTCCACCGAAATTCCTTCTCCTGTGACAACATGGCCAAGAAAATCCACCTTGTCGAAAAAGAATTCACATTTGGAAAGCTTACCATATAGCTTCTCCTTCCTCAAAGTTCCCAGAACTTTCCTGAGGTGCTCTTCATGCTCCTCTTCAGTCTTCGAGTAGATCAGAATGTCATCGATGAAGACAACAACAAACTGATCCAGGTATTCATGGAAAACCTTGTTCATAAGGTTCATGAATACAGCAGGAGCATTCGTCAGTCCAAACGGCATGACCAAGAATTCAAACTGCCCATACTTGGTGTTGAACGTCGTCTTTGGAATATCCTCCTTCCTGACCTTGATCTGATGGTAGCCGGATCTGAGGTCTATCTTCGAGAATACCTTGGATCTACTTAGTTGGTCAAACAGGTCATCGATCTGGGGCAGAGGGTACTTGTTCTTGATGGTGATATTGTTCAGCGCCCGGTAGTCGATGTACATCCGCACTGTTTCGTCCTTCTTGGGTATAAATAAGACAGGTGCTCCCCAGGGTGAAGCTCCGTTTCGAATGAATCCTAAAGCCTTCAGTTCATTGATCTGATCCTTCATCTCCTTTGTCGCCTTCGGGTTGACTCTTTAGCATCCCTTAGAAATAGAGGAAGAGCCGGGGACTAGGTCAATGGTGAACTCTATATCTCGATCTGGGGGTAACCCAGGAAGACTATCAGGAAAACGTCCATGAATTCCGCTATGATAGGATGGGGAGGTCCAGGTTCTTCTGTGATAGAGGTGTAGGTAACACACTCCATATCCTCCGGAGTTCGAGAGATTTTAAACTCCAGCTCTCCAGGTGGGCTGAAGACTACATATCCTTTGTGACAATCTATCAAGGCATTCTGCTTACTCAACCAGTCCATCCCTAGGACTATATCATAGTTGGATAAGGGCATCACAAGCAAAGGTGCTATAAACTGGTGGCCTGATATGGTGATAGGGCAGTTACAGGTCTCAGTGATGGGTAGGGGTCCTCCACCGGTCATGACTCTACATATCTTCTTGCTAAAGCCCGTAACTATGTGATGTGCAGAGATAAATTTTGCTGATATGAAACTATGTGATGCACCCGAATCAAATAATGCTAAAGCAGGATGTGAATGCACATAAATAAAACCTGCAATGACATCAGCGGTAGGTTCCTGCTCTGGCTCTTGTTCCTTTGCTGTTAGGGTAAAAGTTCACCCAGTCTTCTATTGATGCTGCCCAAACTGTTGTTGCTGAGTGGATAGAGGACCTTTCTGTTGAGTTGCTCCAGTCCGGTGGACTGACGAGGGGCAGTCCTTCACTTGGTGGGTGGCAGACCCACAGACTTGACAGTGTCCTAGCCTCTTCCTACATATGTTCGACTGATGTCCTGGCCTCTTACAAAAATCACAGACAGGGATCTGCCTCTGAGGTGCTCTATCATTATTTCTCATCTGCTGGAGGTACGAAAGCCTGTTGTTGTTGTTGTTGTTGTTGGGCTTCTTCTGATTACCCTGTAAGTTATTAGTTCCAGGATAATTCCTCTTTGAGCGAGCGGGTTGACCCTTCTCTATATCCTGAGCTCACTCCAGGATCTTTTCATAAGTCTTAGCACCGCCTGAGATCATATGGGTGCGGATCTCTTCTCTCAACCCATATCTGAATCTTTCAGCACGATCATCAGGGTCAGCTACCAAGTTCTTGGCAAAACGGCTGAGTTGGCCAAATTCTGTCGTATATTCTCCAACAGTCATATTTCCTTGCTTCAGGTTCTAAAATTGCCTCTCTATCTCCCGCAACTCTGATGTTGGGAAGAACTTTCTCTGGAACAACCTCTTGAAGGTGTTCCAGTCAAGCTGCTTGTCCTGGAGTTGGGGTTCATTCCGATACCAGGTGCTTGCTATATTTTGCAGTTGAGTCCTACTGCTTAGGCCTTGAGGTCTTCTGGAAGTCGAGCGACGCTTAGGAGATGCTCCATGCTGTCGAGCCATTCGTCTGCATAGATGATTCCTTCGGTTCCCCTGAAGGGTCGAGGGTTCTGCTTCTTGAAACTCTCAATATCGCCCACCTTGGCAGGCCTTGGTTCAAGTTAAGCTGCTTCTCCTCTCCCCAGAGCAGTCATGGCCACGTTATGAGCATTCTCCATACTTTCCCTCATAATCGCGGTTTGCTCTTGATGAGCTTCTGTTTGAGCTCTTTGGGCTTCTAGCACTCCTCGTAGCAGACCTACGAGGTCGGTGGGGTCCACAGGCACCGGTGGGGCAGCTGGAGTGGGTACTACCACAGGGGACTGCAGCTCAGTCTGGGAAGATGATGGATTCACCGTTGTAGCAACATACATCCCACGGGGTACATTATGGGGACGGTCGGTCAGCTGATGGGGTGTAAAACCCGGACTTGGTTGAGGAGGTAGGGTATGATCGGGGGATGACACCTCATCGCCAGTAGGTTGGTCTTGTCAGTGATCATTCTCTGGAAGGTTTAGGATATAAACATAAGCAAGGTAGCCTACCAGTCTATAATCAAACAAAAATATTTAATATATATTTTGGTCCTATGTTGTGGTTCTAGTGTTCTAGTTGTCTCTAGATAGGTTTTCCTAAGTTGTTTGATTGTTGGACCTGCATGGGCCACCACTAAAAACATGTCACGACCCGGTCCCAATTTCTTGGGTCGAATCGGATCATGCCCAGCCTGCACCGTTGTTGAGACGGCGGCAGTAAGCTGTATCACTCATGCAGGTAATCAACAACACAAATTCTATTTGCCACAACTTTTAATACTTTGATAAATAAAGACTTGTCCAATACAAAGTTTCAAATACAAACCATAACTGAAATAAAAATATTTGTTTCCCATATAATCATAAACTGAAAATAAATCTAATTAGCAATCTCCTCATCATCATCCTCTTGTAGAACAGTCGGGTACAGCTCAGGGTCATAGTAGCTACTTATCAATAGCTCAGTATCGTCCATAGTACCTACGGAGAATCCAGTCAGGAAAGGAGCAAAGTACACTTCATGATAATTCAACAATTGAAATAATAATAGAGTTATGCACTTTTAAACAATTTGAAATAAATAGTTTTTCAGCAGTTAAAACATTGTGATGTGAATAGGCAATGAATATGACCGGATTGGGTTGTACAATTGTATCCTATTGATACGATATGGCTTATCCCCGTGTGTTGAGGGGTAAGCTAACACAGTCATTATACTAATTTGGATGTGGTCACACTCACTACACTACTCCCCAGTACCCAATATTCAATCAGTCAATGCTCTCAGAGAAAGTTTCGTGTTGCATCGTGGTTTAAATTTACAATAAAACGATTACTAAATAATTGTAAACTAAAACAAAATGTACTTGCCTTGGTTATAACTGGATTCGATGTTGATTCCGGGATGATGCTAGTACAATCCTCGAAACCCTACAATTGAGAATTACTGACTTAGCACCAATATTCAAACCATATCTAGGTGTGCTAGTTACAATCTCTAGTATTTGTCCTAATCAAATTTTAGGTTATTTACAACTCTACTTTAGAACGCTTATCGAGGTGAGTTTCTAACTTATGAAGAAAAATCAATTTAACTTTTTATTGGAAAAATTGTATTTTCCAATTATTTGATTAAACTTTGTTTTTCATTATATTATATTTAAAAATAATATTTTTCTTTAAATGAGAAAAATGTGAAATTTGTTTTAAATAATAACTTGTAATTTTTCCTAAAATGTGAGAAAATAATACTGATTTTCTATAAAATAATTATTTTACTATTTTTACGTGTTTACGCCAACCACAAACCAGAAAAGAATAAAACTACACTAACTTATTACGAAACCACAGAAAATAATAAAAGCTGGGCTTATGCCTTTTACAGACTTTTTACATAAATTGAAATAAGATAAAATTTTGTTAGCTCTGAAAAATTATCCTACAAATTAATCACAAAATAAAACTAGTAATTAAATTAAATTAATTTCGAGTCTCAGACTCTGGTCCAATCGTCAAAATAGCTAATGCCTCAACGTCCGAAATAATGCCGGTTTCGTTTGCATTTCGCTAAGAGCCCATTGACCGATATGGTCGTCACCCAAAAATCCACTTTATAAAATATTTTCTAAATCCGATTTAAAATATTCCTTTATAAATCTTATAAAAATTTCGGCAGCATTCCCTCTATTTTTGGGACAACCCAAAACTGGAAAAATGTGCCACAAACTCCAAATATCAATCCCACACCTGGGAAAAATCCATTTTTATATAAAATATACTCACAGAATTATTTCCAAAACGAATTCGAAAAACCCGGAACAAAATCGAAATCACCACAGCATAAAGAACCAGCATACCAACAATCAGAAAATCCAATTTAACTACTAAACCAAAAATCCCAGAAGCTTTTTCGAGATAATCTCGGAAATTCTGAGAACCAAAATACACAGAACCTATCCCGAAAATATTCGGAAATTCCGAAATCAAAACGAATTAACCACAGAACCAAAAATCAACTCACGGAATAAAAATCGAAAGTCACAGCACAAAATACCAAAAGAACTTCGGAATTCCCGAAATCGAAATGTTTAACCGAATTCCGTAACGGGATTGAGGACCAAATTCATCATCGACTACAACGGGAGGAACGAACTACTGTGTTTATCAGAATTTACCCAATTCCGTTGGTCGGAAAGCCGCGAGATAAATCTCGGGAATGAAATCGGACAGCGAAATCGGACAGCGGGTTCAGCCGAACGATCACAGAACTACGCGAGGTCAACCGGAGACAGGGACGTGCCGGGACAGCAGCCGGAATGCCGGATCTGGTCGACACCGGGGTGCACGCGGGGCAGCGTAAAAGACGGCGCTGGGATCGGCCGGCCAAGAGGTCGGGCGGCCTGGGAACGGGGACCCGAGGGCGACGCTGGGCCCTGGATGGCTGGGCGCGGGGTCGCCGATGTAGGTGGAGGCCGGCGGGGAACAGAAAGAGCTCTGGGAGCTCGGGAAAATTTAGGGCACTGGAATTTGGGGTTGGGGATGATGGTGATGGAGGTGTAGGGAAAAGGAGAAGTGGGTTAAATAGGAGAGGGGAGAGTGGGGGTTACCGGATCCGAAGGGTCGACGGTTTCGGGGAGGCGGAGTGTCGCCGGAGATGATGGCGGCGGCTACGGTTGGGAAAGGGAAAAGCCAAGAGCCATCAAAAGGACCCAGAGTTTTAAAGCTCCAGCCATACGAATGAATGAATGGAATTATTCCATTCCAAAAGGGTGCTGTACAAATGGTTTAATGGAATAGCTAACATATTAATGGGTTAAAGAGGTGGCTAATGGGCCTAAGGCTAAGTAAGGGGCTTAATTAGAAAATAATGAATGGGCTAAAAAGCTTTAATAATGGGCTTGAAAGGATGACTAAAAGAAATTTGGTAAAAAAAAACTTTAAATAAAAAAATGGATTTATTAGAGATATCGTTTCTTGGAAAATTATAAATTATTATTTAAAACTCTTAGTATTTATTTTAAAAAATATTTTTAGATTCAAAATTGAGTTCGGGTCTGGGCCAAGAAATAAAATTCCAAGTTATTAATTTTGAAAATAATTTTTCCATTTAACTGATATTAATAATAACTCGAATTTTTCCATATGAAAGTCTATTATATGTCTAAAACTCTTTTACAAAGGAGAATTCTTTTACAAAGAGAAAGAAAATCCTAAAAGCTACAGCCAGGCGCATCACTTGTCAGGCGTTTCACTCGAAGCGCTACAGCCAGGTGCATCACTTTAACATACAGCCAGGCGCATCACTCAAGTGCTACAGCCAGACTCATCATTCCAACATCTCAGCGTAGGCGCATCCCCATGCATAGTCAGATCCAATCACTTCCTCATCAGCGTGCTAGTACTCTAGCATGAGGAGTGGCTCTTCTAACCTATCAAAATCGGGGTACGATAGCCCCGATCTGCAGTTCTTCCAGCATAACACAAATTGAGGCACGACCGCCCCGATCTTTGTATACAATAGGCACCTTTAGCCTGTGTCGGGACACGACGATCCCGATATTTGGATGCAACATGCACTTTCACAGGCTTATACGAAAATAGGGCCAATAGTGAATAAACCAACTCGGCACATCTTCGTCTTCGGAAGGAGTTCATCGTCAAAGCTTCTGCGAACGAGGAGATCAACAACTTGCCGAGGCAGGGGACCGATCGAGTTCGTCTCTATGAGAGTAAGCCAAATGCTTCACAAAGCAATTTATAGGCCGAGGCAACCCTCACCCATGCGCCAAGTGGCAGTCTCCTTATATTCTGTGCAACAAATTTATATTAATGATGATGAATATGCCTCTTTGTATTCAGTCAAGTAAAAATAGCCATTAACGCCCCCAAAGAACTTAACTGACGGGCCAATGAGGATGTACCATGCAGCAGATGCGCCATCAGCACCATGCAGCAGATGCGCCATCAGCATCAGCACCATGCACGTTTCCCGAAGACTGAATGGTTGGTAACTTTTTACAGAAAATGAAGAGCCACAAACGTCAGCATCCTCATTACTTGCTTTTGTCGGCTACAGCTTTCTTTGCCACGTGGCTGGCCGATCACTCGCATGTGCCTCCACAGCCAGGGGCCTAGAAGTCTGTATACGCATCAAAAGCCATGTGCCCCGACTGACACATGATCCCTAAATGATAGAAGCCAAGTCTTTGCATGCGCCTCCACAACCATGCACTCGAAGCTCTGCATGCGCCTTAGAAGCCATGTACCCAGACTTTTCTATGACTCCTAAAAGTCATAGACCAAGTCGTCCTATGTGCCAGATCCTAGGCGCATCCTGATACAAAGCTCTGCATATGCCTCAGAAGCCATGCGCCCAAACTTGTCTGTAAAAGTCATAGACCAAATCAACCATGCGCCAGATCCGAGGCACATCCTGACAGATCTCTCTCCACCAAATCCAAGATCTTTGAGCCATAAACATGCGTCACATGTCATTTGACTCAGTTCTACCTACGAATGGGTGCTAACCACCCAAGATCTCAGCAACAGCCGATCTTCAAAACTGCCACGTGTCAGCTCTACTGCAGCCCAATAGTGCAGTTCAAACAAGATTCAGCTTCAACTTAGGGCTCATCGTCTATGTGCCCCACAGCATCAGCTACATGGCGTTCCCACGTACAGGTACATCCTACATATGCGTGCATGAGTAGACCAGTCTGCTGTCGATAAATAGAAGGATCATTCCATCATCCACACACATAGACAGATATATTATCATATATACATACAGAGGCGAGAAGAGACACGTAACATCTACTTCTCCTCCAAACGCTTCGGCATCCAGAGCAGCCCAGACCTTTAAATAATTCAAGATCGTCATTAGATCGTCAACGGAGTCAACACATTGCCACTCGCTCTACCGATACAGTTTCCAGATAAAAAAGGTGTACTTTTAGGACTACGTCTAAGTCCTACATTGTATATTGTTCTGTTTGTAATTGAAATACCAAAGTTTTCAATCAATAAAACCTTATCGCATTTTCGATGGCAAACAAGCTGGCAACTCTGCTGGGGACTTCTTTCTCTTCTGACGAGAAAGTTGTGTCGCAATCCGACGACATCAAGCTTGGCTCCTCCCACAAGACACTCATGGTGCATCTCAATCAACAAGCATATGAGGAGTTCATCTTTGAAGGCAGTGCAAGTCCTTCGAAGCGGTTGCCAAAGCCAAAGAAGACTCGCCAAGTCTAGGTGCACAAAGGAGATGCGCCGAGCACCACCGTTGAAGGAGATGTGCCACCGCAGCCTACCCTTCCTGCTGATGTTCTCGGCAAGCAAGATGCGCCCACCAGTGCAGCGCATCAACCAAGGAAACACAGTGTTGACTGTAATCCCCAACTGTACTCTTTCCAATCGAAGAAGATGCGAAGGTGCATCCAGCTTCTCGTGCATGAACTCTAGTGTGCAGGAGAGGGCCTCTGTCTTTGACAGAATCACTCGCTGTCATGGCGAGGATGAGTTGGATTCTGAGTACTAAGCACCTTCGCGGGCTGGTACAAAAAAATCTAAGGCAGTACGGGCCATGTGCCCCAAATGTGCTACGCCCATAATGAATCGGAGATACGCACTCAAAATCATATACGCTGTCGATGGTAAACTATACAGAGTCAACTCGAGTACGTTTGCACCAGATACGAGCCGACTATCAAAGTCTCCGTCTCGTTTGGGTACATCTTCTGCATTTGGAATCAAGTCGTACGAGACAAAACTTGTGACTTTGAACCCATGCACCCACGTGGGTTATGCACATGAAGTAGGTTCAAGTCGTAATACATGTTCCTCCTCTACCGATGATCTGGGCGTATCTCATACGCTGAAACTGGATCAGTGGGTGCATCATTCACATGACTACCCCGGCACTTGGCCTCGTCATGCACCTGAAAGGGGTGTGAAAGTGAAACTCTCCCCTCATGATTTGTGTAATGTGATCACTCACAAATGCAGATCAAGAGAGCTGACCATTAAGCACGATGTGCCCCTCGCGAGACACACTTGTGCCATGGTCACCATCAACTGCTGTTGTTGCAAAATAATGGCTCCATCATCCAGGCAGTCTGTGTTCCAGCGACTGCAATATGTTGTACCCATCTGACGCCGTCTCGGAAAGAAGGTGCCAATTGAAGATGAGTTAGAGGCGAAGGTCACTTCTTACCATGTTGTCTCCAACTCCCATTCATCAGGAAGAAAGATAACCACCAATCCCTCGACCTCAGCAACATCATCCAAGAGTCAGCCGAGGAAAAGAAAACCTATGGTCCCGTCCTCAGAGGTGTTTGAGAGCACCCAGTCAAGGAAAAAGGTTCCAGCGGAAGCATCAGCTGGGAGTGATCAAATTCTTGCTATATATGACAATGCTCTGCTTGAAGATGAGGACGTTCTCAAAGGAATCGACCCCGAGGTAGCTCGGGGTAGCCAGTACGATGCCTCATAAGGGAGGCCCTTTTGCAGGAAAGTGAGGTCGAAAGCGAAGCCTCAACCGATACATCCACTTCCACCCATGTTACGCCAGTCTACATGGCTGGGGATGGTGATGAAGAAGAGACAGATGCTCTAGCTCCGGATATCGTACAGTACATGGATGTGGACACACACAAAAAGAAGAAGAAATGCTATCTTTTCTTTATTGGTACAAGGTACCACAAATCCAGTACGCTTGAGAGATCCTGCACTGAGGATCCTCGAGTACAAAAAAGAATTCTGGAGAATGAGACGATGAAGATCGAGCGGCAGTTGCTCCTTTACTCCGTTGACACTCCGATTACAAAAGTGGGAGAAAACCTAAAAAAATTGCTAACTTTCGGCTCACTGGCAAGAAGTACAGCAATCTTGCTCATGAAAATTCTCTCTGTTCTGTGTTTTGAAGAGGGATGAGACCCCTTTTTATAGTCGTTCTTGAGCTGGAATGATGCTATGCGCCCACATGAAGGAAACACACTGTTTTTATATGGGCGCATAACCCTGCCTTGGGCGCATAGGGTGTAGGCGCATACAAGCTGTAAGATCGTGGGTTGGTCGTGGGGGTGACGTGGCCGTATGCTTCGCTGCACGACTGCTCATGGAGATGGACGTGGCCGTGAGCTTCGATGTACATTTTGATCATGGCTTTGACCGAGTCAGGCTTGGGCACATAGCCCTGTTTCAGGCTATGCGCCCTCCTTCACAGGATGATGGGCGCATATAGCTTCACAGGGTGATGGACGCATATAGCTTCACAGGGTAATGGGCACATATAGCTTCACAGGGTGATGGGCGCATATATCCTCCTTTGGCTTTGGGTGCATAAGGCTTAATTTGATAAAATTTTTATGCTTCTACAAGACCCCCTTCAAAGTTTTCGATACTTGAACATGTTCAAAATACTTTGAAAGAAGTATGGGCTATCTTCTTGTGATGCAATGGGCGCATAGCACAGCTTCTCTCCTTGGGCGCATAGTATTTGGCCAGCCTGTTAGGGAGATACGACTGTTGAGATCTTCCTTGAAAATCTGAACTGACAGATTCATCGGAGTGGAATTTGAAGAGGTCCATCCTTCGTACGTTGTCCACGGCAGCAAGTGGAAGCCGCATAGTGTGCAAGGAGCTAGTTCTTTACGTGGGCGCATAGGCCATTATGGGCGCATACTACGTAATGGGCGCATAGGCGCATAAAGCTTAGTGGGCGCATAGGAAGCGACCTGTGCCAATAAATAGGCCCTGAAGGAGAGAGAGAGCTCATTATTCCCTTCACTTAGAATTTTTTAGAAAACTCTTCATCTTCTTTCTTTGAAAACTATGTCTCCCAAGGTCGCAAAGAGATCTGCGAAGGGCAAGGGGGCCGCACCGAGTGGCTCTCCTCCTGCGGCAGCATCCTCGACAGTCCAGGACCCGATTCTGGGTGAGGGCAAGCTTCAAAAAACAAAGTCTTGAGCATTAATTTGCGACGCTCGGACTTTTCTTCTGCCTGGGCGCTTGCGCCTAAGGTAACATACTTCTGTGGGCATCACTATGCACTCACAGAAGTCATCCGCCAACACTGTGGTGAGCTATGCGCCCACATGTTGCCATGTTATGCGCCTACGTGCTATGACATGTTATGCGCCCACGTACTGTTCTTGTGTTATGCGCCCATTTGCTTTGGGCACATACCCCTTGGGTGCATAGCCCCTTGGGCGTATAGCCCCTTCGGCGTATAGCCCTTTAGGCGCATAGCGCTTTGGGCGTATGAAAGCCTTTCAGAACTTAGTTTTTTCCTTCGAATTTCTGAGTCTGACATTCTTTTCTGTCTTTGACTCTTGCAGCATCCATGCCGAAGGCTGAGACCGTTGTGTAGGAGGAGATGTCGCCTCCTTTCATCAAGAAAGAGTCATCGTTTGTTAAGGAGGAGGTGATACCAAAAATTGAGGAAAAAGCAGAGCTGGCACCCATCGGGGAGGGAATTGCTTCCAAGATTGAAGCTGCTGTAAAGGAGGAGCACAAGTCTGAGGCTAGTAGCACTGGGAGTTCTGACCTTCCTGTCCCGGCCGAGGACCTTGATCAAATAGATCCTTCATATGCGAAATGGTTGAGGGAATGTTATATGCCTCACCACAACTAGGATTCGTGAGTTCCCATAAAAGTCCACATTTTGTCTCAGTATTTCTGTCTGTCTTTAGTTGTAGTTTATGTTTCGCTTCTTTTGGTCATCAATGTAATCCTTTACTTCTCATCCAGATGAAGAGATGAAGAACTTTTTGGTTTTCTCATGAGATGTAGTCCAGTGAATGTAATTGATTTTGAATAAACACAATGCATTCACTCTATTCTTTGCTTGTGGTATCTGTGGTGCTTGAATTAGAGGGCCTAATACAGCATTTGTGTAAGGGTATCCCGCTGGGAAATTTTGATGTGGACCTATTATCTGTTTTATATTCAAGTTATTGGAATATAGATAATAAGTTGAACGAAGCTGCTAGTAGAGGTAATATGGACGTAATAGCAGAGGATGTTCTAGATCTGACCAGAGGTAATATGGACATGGAAAGATATATAACATTTAGGTGGGAGTGGATAATTCAGAGGTAATAAGGACGTGATTATCCTTGATGAATGCTTTGCTCAGAGGTTATATGGACATGGCAAAACATAATAATTTTACTAGGGAAATAATTATGGGAAAACAATTCAGAGGTAATATGGACGTGACTTGTTTTCGTCAAAACGAGTTTGGACGGAGTCAAAAACAGAAATGATTCTACTAGGGAGATTTTTAGAGGACCTATTATCCAGGGCGTATTCAAGACTCTTGAAATACGGATAATAGTTAGATAGTTTTTTTGAATCATATAAACATCGCGCTGTACATTTACATGACTGAACATATGTTAACATTTTATAAAAAGGTTACACATAGTATTTTTTTAGGAACTTGCCATTGATAGTTATCATGAGCAAGTCACCATCAGGCTTGGTTAGTCAGTACGCACCATTAGAATACACTGATTCTATGATGAAAGGACCTTCCCATTTAGGCTAGAATTTTTTTTTTATTTTGTGCATCATGACCATTGGTCTTCTCACTGCTAAGACTAGATCACCGACTTGGAAGATTCTTTCCTTCACCCTTTTGTTGAAGGCCCTGGAAAGACGTGCTTGGTATAGCTCAATGTGCTGCTGAGCTAACAAGCATTTTTCGTCTAGCGCTTCGAGCTCCTGGAGTCACAGATGGTAGCTTTCTTCGGTAGTCAACTCGCTGGCTAAGGCTACTCAAAGAGAAGGAATTTGAATTTCTAGAGGAAAAACTGCTTCGCTCCCATAAACCAGAGAGAATGACGTACTGCCTGTTGGAGTCCGGACTGTTATACGATAGGCTCATAGACATTCACCGAGCTTCTCGTTCCAAACGTGCTTATCTGAAGACACGAACTTCTTGAGAAATTTTATGATGGTTTTATTGAAGGCTTCTGCTAGCTCGTTAGCCGCTGGATTGTAGGCAGTAGAGGCTACATTCTGGATTCGATTCCTATCGCAGAACCGATAGAATGCATGGCTTGCAAACTGTGGACCATTATTATGGATGATCCTACAAGGTAAGCCGAAGCTGTAGATGACATGATGTTTAATAAAACTAATCATGTTCGATGCCTTTACTTCGGTGAGCGGTATAGCTTCCGCCCATTTGGAGAAGTAATCGGTTATGGCTAGGATGAACCGATGTCCTTTGGAGGATGGCGGGCTGATTGGTCCTACAACGTCTATGCCCCAGGCTTCAAACAGCCAAGATGATGTCATCGGATGTAGAAACTCTGAAGGTTGATGAATGAAATCGGTGTGAAACTGACAAGCTCTACACTTCTTTGCATATTCAACAACATCTGCTATCATTGTGGGCCAGTAATAACCCATTTTTTTGTAGCAATCTTGTAATTTGGGGCCTGGTTGATGTGCACCACAAACTCCATCGTGCGCCTCCCGGAGTTCATATTTAGCTTCTGTGTTTGATAAGCATCGTAATAGTAGCCCATCGTAAGAGCGTCGGTACGGCATCTTGGTAGCTGTATCGTAGTAAAATCTGAGGGATCGCCTTTGGATGGATACAGCTTCTTTCGGGTCCTCGGGAAGGATTCCATAGACAGCGTAGTTTATGAAGGGAAATTTCCAGTCTTTGATAAATATGCAAGGCATTTTTCACACAGAATAGTTTTCGACCAGACACTGCGATCGACTGCTGAGTATTGGTAAGAACGATCAAGGAAGCAGCGAGACCGACTAGAGCATCTGCTTTTGTATTCTGTAGTCGAGGTACGTGCTTGATGAAGAATCCAGCAAAAGTAGAGGCCAACTCAATTATTGCTCTGTGGTAGGGGATGAGATCTTCGTGGCGAACTTCATAATCCCCTTGGACCTGACTAACTATTAGCTTGGAATTGCCGTAAGCTTCTAGATAGTCAACTCCCAGTGTTTTGCCAGTTGTAGGCCGATTAATAGAGCATTATATTCGACCACGTTGTTGGTGCATGGTTCCACGAGAGAATATGCACGGTGTATAACCAGATGATCAGGTGACACGAGTACGACACCTACTCCAGCCATGATATTTCCTTTAGGTCCTGTTCTTAATGCACTGTCAAAGAACATTCGCCAAACGGGGATTTCTTTAGTTGTAGTGTTAGGCTACACCACTTTATCGGGGATTTCGTCGTAGAGTTTGGACGATTCTGGCACCAGATGAGCTGCTAGAAAATCAGCTAATTCATGGCCTTTTACTGCCTTCTGAGGAACAAAGATCATATCGATGGAGTCAACAGCATTGTCCATGTAGCTAAACAGGAATTGAGAGAACCCGGTTTAGTTTTGAGTATTCTGAGAGGGTTGACTTTAGATATGATGTGGATAGTCTGCCCAGACACGTAGTGGCGTGTCTTTTGGATGGCAAATACTAGTACAAGGCATTCCTTCTCCACCGGTATGTATTTGTGTTCGACACCCACTATTGTACGGCTGAGGTAATATATTGCCTGTTCATGGCCGCCTTCATTCTTCTGAGCTAATAGGGCGCCAAGAGAATGGTCCATAGCACAGACATATAGTAAGAAGGGCTTTTCTATTATTGGAGCTGCCAATACTGGAGTACTTGTAAGAAATGCCTTGATGTCGTCGAATGTGCGTTGACATTGTTCAGTCCAGACGAAAGATATGCCTTTTTTCATAAGCTGGGTGAATGATTGACACCTTCCAGAGAGGTTCGAAATGAATCGTCTGATGTAGGCTAGCCTTCCTTGTAGTCCGCGTAGCTATTTGAGGTTTCTTAGAGGATGCATATCGAGGATAGCCTTTACTTTCTTCGGGTCCAGATGTATACCTTTGAAGTGATGACGAAACCAAGGAACTTGTCGCTGGAGACTCCCAGAAAAGACTTGGTTGGATTCATCTTGAGTTGGTGTGTACGCATTAGTTCGAACACCGTTCTCAAGTCTTGGAGGTGGTTGCCCTTGAGATGACTTTTAACTGTGATATTGTCTACGTAGTATTCCACTATTTTGCATAAATGAACGTAAAAAATTGTGTTCAGGGCTCGCTGGTATGTCGCCCCTGCATTTTTTAATCCGAAGGGTATCACCGTTAGCAATATACCCCCAACGGTGTTCGAAAAGATGTGTGCTTCTCGTCGTCGGAGAACATCTTCATCTGGTTATAGCCTGAGAACCCGTCCATGAAGGACATCCGCTCGAAGCTGCAAGTATTGTCGATCATTACGTCGGTGATCGATAGAGGAAACTCGTCCTTGGGTATGTAGAGTTCAAATCACGGTAATCGATACAAACTCGAACTTTACCATTCTTTTTCATGACTGGGACATTTTTGGCAACTTCGAGAATGAATCCACTGGCAATGAGCTTCTTGACTTCATTCTTGATGGCTTCCATGACATCTGGTCGGAATCGTCGTTGTTGCTGCTTCACCGGCTTAGCTTTAGACGAAATATTCAGGCGGTACATGGCGACTTTAGGGTCCAAGCCTGGCATGTCTTCATAGCTCCATGCGAAGACATTGATGTATTCTCTTATAAGCTTTATAAGAGATTGGCGTTCGTTATCAGATAGACTTTTGCTGATGAAGATTGGTTTGAAAGATGCTTCATCTCCTAGATTGACTTGGATGACTTCCTCTTCGGTAGGTGGTTCACGTTGTTCGAAGCGCAGCTCCCACCTAGTATCTATCTTTTGAGCCCATTGTTCAAGCTCGATTGATTGGTCATCGTCTAGAGTTTGGTCAACGAAAACCATGTTGACGGACAGAGTTGTCTTGAATATATCGCCAATGCTGGAGTCTGAGTCCCAGAGAGAGGAATCAGAAGAATGAGAACAACGATCTGCTTCATCATCTGATCTTTTAGGAGTTGTTGGAGGAGTGACATAGCCCAAACCAGTACCGTTTCGTTGATAGTAGTTCTCAGGTTTGTCGGGAGGAGCAAAGTGTCGTATTGGCAATCGTCGTCCCCGGCCATAATTTAGTCCCTGGTCGCTTTTGATGTCATATCCCATGTTCTGGATGATAATCTTGGCCTGTCAACTATATCGGAAAAGTTGCATTTTTCCAGAGTCATAGTCAGCCTCTGTATTGTGCTTGGGAGAAGTAGAGTCTGGAACGAACTTTCTCTCGCCAATTATACGACCGAAGATGATTAGTTCTTCATCCTTCTTTCTAGCTGGAACGATAAAGTAGTAGATATCTTCTGGGTAAACTTTTTTCCGCAGGTGAGGCGTCGTGACCGGTATGCAAAGGAGTGGTCCTATGCCGTTCTCTAGAGCGTATATCGTATCTATGTAGTGGTTTACAGATTGATAGACATCGGAGTGATTCAAAGATAAACCTTTACTAAGGAAATACGCAAGTTCTTTGTCAGGGATAACATCATCCACTGAAGGTACATTATTATGAGTATTAATATACTCATTGAGAGGATCATCATCTAGAAGAGGAGCCACAGTCTTGGCCAAATTCACCACGTAGGGTAATTCTTTAGGGTTGGGAGGACGAGCATCAGTAGGTTCCTCTCGGGGTGTTTTGCTGAGAGTGATGGTCAATGGTTTGACCTTGTCAGGGTTCTTCTTTTTCACCCAGATTATGAGAGGCTTCAGAGTACTTTTGGAGTAGTACGTCCTTTGACTCGGATAATCAGGGGACCACCATTGGAAGAAGGACTTGCTTCAGCTTCATTGTCAGCTTCGTTGCCGTCATCCTTCGGGGGCTGAGATTGGTAAAGTACCGAATCCCTATAGTAAGCTTCGATGCCCTTAAAAGGATCGACATCAGTAAACTCCGTCTTCACGACACCGTCGCTGTTGACATACTTGAAGCACTGGTGAAGTATGGAAGGAACGATCATGCTGTCGTGTATCCATGGACGTCCTAACAAGACGTTGTAGGATACGTTGGCATCGATCACATAGCAGGAAACCTCCGTTCGGATATCACCGATCTGGCATTTGAGATGGATCTTGCCCATCGGATGGCTTTGACCAGTATTGAAAGCCATGATAGTTGTATTGGTTGCAGATAGCTTGTGCAGAGGGATTCCCAGAATTTGAAGCAAACTTTTAGGAATGATGCTGCGGGAGGATCCTGGATCGATATGTATGCGGTCCACCTTGATCGCCCCGATATACCCTGTATAGTATAGGGGTCTATCATGACGATTATTTTTGAGTAGCATATCCTCCTGTGAAAAGGTGATATTGGGCACCGCTTCTATAGTACTGTGGCAGTGGGGACAGGAGACAGGGTCTTCAGCAGGGGCTTTAACTTTAGTGAGATAAGAGTCGGCATGTAGTAAAGCTTCGCTTAAGGCCTTTCGCGTTTCTTTGGAATGTCGCAACAGATCGAATAGAGACAACCTGGCAGGTGTATTGGCTAGCTGTGCCAGTATGTCAAAGTTGTAGGGCCGATCCATGCCTTCGGGAGTTGGCGCCTTCAGAGACTTGTCAAACTGCATCTCTTTCTGCCTGGCTTTGTCCGAAGTTGAAGGCTTAGATGGGCCGGCTTCTGAGCTTGTGGGGGCAGCAGGAGGTTGAGAGGGTACTACTTCTTCTTGTGTGGGGTCGTATGTCTGAAAATAAGTCTTCCCCGATCTTGTCTCGCCAGATAGAACCTCGTAAATAGGAGAGGATACCATATGGCATGACTTGTATTTTTTAACCCTTTTTGCTATGGGAGGTACCACCCCCTGTGTCACTTCTTGCACAAGGTCCGGATGGACCCACATGATCACACCATGTTCAGTCGTGAGTGGCACCAAGGTTGAGTTACGAGCTGGCGGTAGGTTGACGACTTCCATTATTGCTTTAGGAATCGGGACCACGCCGTCCGGGACTTCTGTAGGAGGAAAGTCACCAAACTGGAGAGAGATCATGTTAGAAGATACGACCTTGTCTTCAGCTTCAAGATTGATCACTTGGCTGTCGATAAGCTGTTGTATCTTCTTCTTCAGGACGATGCAGTCTTTGGTGGAATGATGCACGTACTGATGATAGAGACAGTACTTGAGATCGTTGAGCTGGCTCACCTCTGTAGGACGTCGTGGTGGAGGCAATGTCAGCTTATTACCCTTTGTCAGTGTGTAGAAGATAGAAATGACATCATCTTCATCAAAGGAGAAGGTCTCCTTAGGCTTGTTAGAGGCGCCCTGAGAATTGGAAGCTCCTTTGGATGTGTCGACCTTCAGGACTTCTTTACCTTTACCCCCGCAAATAGGGATAGTTTGAGGATGCTTGCCCTTGTCTTCGAATTTGGGTATTTTCAACCCAAGTAGTTCCAGGTTAGGAACGTCGTTTTCAGCAGCATCAGCGGCCCCAATGAAAGCGGGCCATGTATCATACTTATGTATACCCAGACAAAACTTTACCGTGGGAAGAAGTTATGTCGACAGGTATCCTTAAGTTCTGAGTCTGGTATGCCGAAGGGCATCTTCAGTGCTAGCTGCCTGAAGCGTTCGATGAAGGCGATGGTAAACTCAGTCCTCCTTTGCTTGGTCTCGATGAGAGTGGACATACTAACATGCATGCCACTCTCGTAAAACCTGTTGAGGAACAACCTCTCCAAGTCCTTGAATGAATTAATACATCCGTCAGGCAGACTGCAGAACCATTTGAAAGCTACCCCTGCAAGGTGCTAATAAACAACTTGGATAAGAACGGATCATCTCTGGGCAAGTACAGAGTCTGCGTGTTGAAGTACGTCATGTATTGACGAGGAGAAGTCAATCCGTCAAATGAATTCAGCGTCAGCGGCTTGTAGTTAGGAGGGCAAGTAGCATTCCCCCACTCAGAGGGATAAGGTTGAGATATCCCCATCTTCTGCAGCTCGTCTTTGTGTGAGATGGTGTTGAGACGGACGACCAAGGAATCAATTGCATCTTGTTGATTGAGCAGGTGTTGGAAAACAGCTGCTGAATGCTTGTCAGGCGTCGTTGGCGAAGGACCACCCCCAGCATTTGCAAGATTTGGAGGAGGTGCAACGGGATGATACTCCTTTTATAGGGAAGGAGGGTTGTTGCTATGTTCCTGACTAGCGTGAGCCGAGATATTTTGTTGAGGTGGAGGAACGGCCCCAGCAGCTTGAACCGCCATGATACTGGTAAGCATATCGGTGATCTTAGCGAATGTTGTTTCAAGACCCTCTAGCCGTTTGCTGGCATGGTCGCTAGCTTCTTCAAGTCTTTCTCCGTCTACCATGTATGTAGATAACATGCGAGGATGAACAGAGGAAATAGTACAACAGGTGCTGATACTGTCTGTCTCTGAGTGGAAAAGACCCTCGTCTTCAGGTAGAGGAGGTAGATAGTCACCATCAGACTCGGAGAGATCATCGTCCTCTGGATGGCTACCCTAGTGTGGGAGTCATCCGCTTCAGACCCTGAGGGAATACTACCTCCAGCTTGGGATTCTTCGTCTTCTGTACGGAATCTCGTCTTTGACCGGGTGCCCATATAGACTCCTTCAGATATGACAGCCTGTTGGCTATCTGTTGGTAGACTTCGTCTTCTCCTTCCCGTGGAACTGAAAGAGAAAGTTGGGTTTGTAGTGCACCATCTTTGACTGGGGCTTCCATAAGGAGGAACCCATGAAGCCATGTTGGACGAGACACATAGCGGCTTCTCATTGTCAAAGAAGTACAGTCGTCGAAACACGGACTTTTTCTGAGGTACTCTTGTTACTTTGGAGCAACAAAAGTTGATAACAATACTGGTGCACGGGTGTGAACTATGAATTGTTATGTCCTCCCTCGCTTTATGCTTATGATTTATCATGTCGCGTAAGTCAGCGGAAGGGAGTTGTGCCTTACAACCCATGTTGCATGCATCACCAAGCTTTGCATACGGGTTCGTAAGGAGAGTTGGTGCATTTAGACTTAGTTCATGTGCAGGGGCAACCCCCACACCTAAGTTCTGTAATGTCCTTGAAGATAGCCCCGTGCTATATGCGTTGCGGCCTGCCTTTTTGCTGTGGGCGCATAGGCCTTGGAGACTGGGCTTGGGCACATGCTTCTTGACAGCATGTTTGAGTCTCCTTAACGTGGGCGCATAGTATGGATCCAAAGAGCCTGGGGCCATAGCCTTGGGCGGATGACCCTGGATGCCCAGCCTGCTAAAGACAGAAGTGTTCTGTTTGGGGCTATACGCCCAAACACTCCCATGGGCGCATGGCTTTGGGCGCATGCTTGGTGGAGCAGCGCCGTTTTCTTCCAGTTTTACCTCCTTCATTTGTGAGCCTCGCCGGGTTTGGCCAGAGTGTCGCATACCCCGATTCTTGGCATTATAGTGTTTTCCTTTGCCAACTCTCGAGTGTCGAACACTCTGTTGTTGGTTGTGGAGGGAAGAAGTCACTGGGCTAGTAAAGCCCGGAACGGTGTGAGCCTTCTCCATTTGGAGAACTTCTGTGGCCGAGTCATGTGCCTATGTGACAGAGTCCTCCAGTTGTATATCTGCTATGATACTAGCAGGATATGTGTAGCGAGCCTTCGGAAGCCAAGTCTTGCGAGACTTGTTTGGCTTCGCTGATTTTGAGGGAGTAGAGCTATTCCTCGAGAGCATCTTTTCGCACGCCTGCTGATCAAATTTTATGATCAGCATCTTCTGAGTGCTCACCACTTTATCGGTATCGGATTGCGTCACCACCTTCTCGTTAGAGGAAAAGGTAGTCCCCAGCAGAGTCACCGTTTTTGTAGACACACACAAAAAGAAGAAGAAACGCGTTCTTTTCTTTATTGGCACAAGGCACCATAAATCGAGTACGCCTGAGAGATCCTGCACTGAGGATCCCCGAGTACAAAAAAGAATTCTGGGGAATAGGATGATGGAGATCGAGCGGCAGTTGATCATTTACTCCGTTGACACTCCGATTACAAAAGTTGGAGAAAACCTAAGAAAATTGCTAACTTTCGGCTCACTGGCAAGAAGTGCAGCAATCTGGCTCTTGAAAATGCTCTCTGTTCTGTGTTTTGAAGAGGGGTGAGACCCCTTTTTATAGTCATTCTTGAGCTGGAATGATGCTATGCGCCCACATGAAAGAAACATACTGGTTTTTATGTGGGCGCATAACCCTGCCTTGGGCGCATAGGGTGTAGGCGCATACAAGCTTTGAGATCGTAGGTTGGTTGTGGTGTTGACGTGGCAGCATGCTTCGGTGCATGACTGCTCGTGGAGACTGACGTGGCCGTGCGCTTCGGTGCATATTTTGATCATGGCTTTGACCGAGTTAGGCTTGGACGCATAGCCCAGTTTCATGCTATGCTCCCTCCTTTACAGGATGATGGGCGCATATAGGTTCACAGGGTGATGGGCGCATATAGCTTCACAGGGTGGTCGGTGCATATAGCTTCACAGGGTGGTAGGCGCATATAGCTTCACAGGGTGATGGGCGCATATATCCTCCTTTGGCTTTGGGCGCATAAGGTTTAATTTGCTAAAAATTTTATGCTTCTACAAAGGACACCCTGGAAGCGAGCCTCAAAACCCTCTCTTCCACTATGCAATCCTTGACTCAAATGGTATTTGAGATTCAGACCGCTCTGGTATCTCAACCATTAGCAAGGGCACCTTTCTTCACCAGTCCCGATCTAGGGGCCAATGGAGAATCAAGTATACCCCCTCAACGGGTATCTTTAGGTGCAGATCATCACACTGCACCTCAGACGTCGGCTCCTTCAAATGCCGAGCTTCACACCTTACCACCCTCACCGGCTTACAGTTCTATAGAAGAGCTGGTTGACATGATCGAAGATCTGCACGAATGCTTTGAAGCACAAAACAAGCAGGAAGAACGTCAGAAGTTGGGAATCCCACAACCTTACCCTCTCGAGTGGAACAAAGTGGTTTACCCACCTAAGTATAAACCACAAACATTGACGCCATATAATGGGATGGATTCTCCTCGTCGGTATCTGACCTACTTCCAGTCTCAAACGGGACATCTTCCAAAGGAAGACGCCCTACTCACCAGCCTATTTATCGGGGCATTGAAGGGGGTCACTTACGACTTGTACTGTAGTCTCCCTAACTACTCCATATCATCCTTCGATGACTGAAACGCCTCTTCCTCGACCGATTCTACGACGGTGGGAAGGACATGACCATGTCATCTCTTGTAGAAGTGCGTCAGACCGAGAAGTAGACTATTCGAGCCTTCATCGAACGTTTCCGACAAGCATACTTAAGGTTGCCTCCGGGTATGCCAGAACATGCACTGATCGATGCCTTCAGCATGAACATGACACCTGTAATCAAGCTCTGGCTCAACTCCACTCAGTCTTTCGATTGGAGTTTATTGATCTTCGGGGCCGAAGCTGCTGAGAAGAAGGCACGTAAGGCTCGCCTTCTGGGGGTTAACTTCTTCGCCTTTGATGACAAAAGGAAACGGCCTGATACCAGCAACAGTGGGCACGAGGCGAAAGTAAAGCAGGCATTGACTGTCAATGCTTCGAAAAGCACGCAGGGGCCCGCTCAGAAGCCTCCACCAGCACCGAGGCCGAAGGAGGTCTACTCCTTCAATGACGAGGACACCTTACAACTCTTCGAGATGCTGAAACAGGGCGACAAGATCAAGTTGTCTGATCCTAAGCGTCCTGACGAGTTGGGCAGAGTGGACGACCCAAGGTACTGTCACTACCATCAGTTCGTTAGACTTCCAACTCAAGACTGTTGTATCCTCAAGAACTACATAAAATGCATGATCAATGCGAACATCATCTCAGTCGATTACGAGGAGAAGACAGTCTTGGCCAATATGATGTCGTTCCAGTTCGGCACCTTATCGCCTACTACAACTAAAGATGGTGTTGTCCCCATCCCGAAGGCGACATTGGAGGTGGTCAACCTTCCACCGACTCATTACTACGCGAGTGGACTGATTCCACTCACCAAATCTCAGGGAAAGATTATATGGGTTCACCCAGATCTCGCTCCGGATCTAACTCAATCGGGGGTACATTCTACCTCCAAAGCTAAAGGCAAGAAGACCAAGTCTTGCTGAATGGTGACCTCCTCCCCCAAGGAGGCACTTCCTGTACAAACACTTTCACAGCAGAACGCTAGCCTGAGGAAGCCTCTAACGAAGTGGCACCTCCCGTCACCACCTCGCCTGCTCAAGGTGAAGGTCCTTTCCAACTTCTAGTAGCCGACAAACAGAAGCATAAGGAAGCCAGCTTCGACAGGTCTCTACGAAGAGACAACGCTTCAGGGTTAACCAAACCCCACAACTTCGAC
The DNA here is from genome assembly GCA_029216955.1 of Iris pallida. NCBI lineage: Eukaryota > Viridiplantae > Streptophyta > Magnoliopsida > Asparagales > Iridaceae > Iris > Iris pallida. The sequence goes on from JANAVB010021200.1 coordinate 1,042,207, forward strand.
ATACTGGCACAACTTGCCAGTACTCCAGCTCAGTTATCCTTGTTCGAGCTCCTCTGCCTATATAAAGATACTCGGGAGGATCTCTGTGAAGCCCTGAAGGATGCTGAGTCTCTCATCAGTCAGGTCAAGCAGCCTGAGGACGATCTTACAGCATGTCCATACTGCCATAGTGTGGAGAGATCATCCCCAATATCACATTCACTCAACCAAACATGCTGCTTAAGAGCAACGGCACAACAGACCAATGTATTACACAAGGTACGTTAGTGCCATCAAGGTTGATCAAATGTAGATCGATTCGGGGTCTTCTCTCAGTATTATCCCCCAAGCTCTGCTCCAGACCTTGGGGATCCCGATGCATTGTCTGACAGCATCCCACACTACAATGAGTGGCTTCAACGCCAGCAAGAGTGAGCCGTTGGCAAGATCCGGCTGAAGTGTCATATCGGTGATCTCCAGACCGAAGTTGTCACTCCCCGATCCCGAAGGATCAAAAACTAGCCACTGGATGTGATGCCATACAAGTCTAGATTGCACTTGTACAAGGCAAAACTATTACAGTTCTTGGTATTTTTCAGAAAATATCGACAACGCAGCAAAACTAAACAGATAAATTGAAGTAACACAAGATATGAAGAAATGTATCTCTTTATTGATAATCATAATGGATTACAAGACTTGCAGCAGAATACAGAGTTTACAACTAATTATAAGACTCTTGAATAGCCAACTGAATGTATACACTTGCCCTTTAGGCTACAGTTGAATATACCGACTTTTTTATATTGAACTTGCCAATTTGGCTACAATCTCACTGGTACAACTGAGTTATACTGTTCCATACATTATGTCCCATATAGCAGAAGACATCATCTTGAAAGAAGAGCTTCTGCACACCCATCTGGTTCATCGATGCCAAGCACTGATTCGAGAATTTCCCCCCATAAGTAAGCACCTAAAATATTGCCCACAATGTGGGTCAGTACATCATCAATGTACTGGCGAGCGGTGCTGGCCCAACTCACCTAAGAAGACAACACTAAGTAATCATGTTATAGAATATTATTAACAGTGGTCTTTCTTATTGCCTTAGGATCAATTTCATATTATAGCCGACAAGAAGTAAAGCATGCAGATCTTATAACCAACATAATTTAAAGCATACAGTTATCACCCTTTGGTGATTCTTACCTATGGTCGTGTAGCCAGCCCTGTACATTTATAATACTTACTCTGCATGCACAAGACATTATTAGGAATATTATCATGATTCAATATAAATATCACCGTTCAGGTGATTCTTACCAACAGCCGACATCCTTCCCTGTATTTGAGTAATAACTTACTCTGTCTGTATAAGACATCATTAGCACTGGACCTATCTATATGAAGGTTACTGGCGACACGCCATCTTGGATCATCTTACAGGCGAACGGCTAACTCCGAAATGGGGTGCAAATCCATAGAAGGTTTTCGAAACACCGTGCTACTACTTCAGCACCATGGGATTTCAGCATCCTTTCAGTGGGCGGTAGCAAGCCCCCATTGTAAGTCCTGAAATCCCGATGTCAGTGCGTCGACACCATCCTTGTTCCCTATAACACCCAGTTTTCCAGATGAGGGTAATTTTGAAATTTTATAATTATAATTATTATTTATTATATTTAATTCCTATTATGATTCTTGGTGATTTTTAATCTTTTTAAACTATTTAAATCATGACTTATGATTTTGGTGTTTTGATAGTGTAACCTTGGAGACTGGTTGACCTAGAGCCTAGCCTTGTGATTAGGGTATTTTATTTATTATTTCTAGTTTGAAGGTATTTTTTTCATTTTTGGGGTTATTTGAATTTATTAGAATTTACTTGAATTTATGGGAATTTTTAGGATTTATTTTAGAATTGTTTGAATGAGGGTTGACTAGGTTGACTTTGACTAGCCTTGACTTGGTAACCTAACCCTAGTGGAGTTTAGACTTGGTTAGATTATGAGACCCTAGGTTAAGTTAAGTTAACCATACTCTAGTTATTAGAATCAATTAGGAATATAGAGATTATAATAGAAAGCTTTTGATCACAAGTCATGACTTGTGATTTTAGAAACATTGATTTATGACTGAGCCCAACCCACTAGCAACCCTAACCCAAGCCCATACATGGCCGGCCACTTAACCCATCCTTGGGATTCCCACCCTATAAGTATTCTCCTCCATTTAGGGCTAGCCTCTTTAGGAAAGAGCAAGTTTAGAAAGAGGTATTTTTCCAACATCAAAAATCCCTAGAAAATCCATTTTAACTCTTTTTTAATCCAAACAAATTGCAATAGATTCTAATTGATGTTTTCTTGCTGTTGGAAATTGTTTATCTCAGTTTTCTATCAATTTGAAGGAGTTTGGTGGCTTTTGGGAATCCTCATTCCAGGAGTTTTTGTGTTGGAGAACACCAAAGGTAAAATCCTAATCCACCCATTAAAATTTGGTTCTAATTGCATGAACACCTAGCCCTAAGTGTCCTTGTCCTGTAGGAATAGATTTTGTAGATTTTCGTGTCCTGTACGTGTCCGTATCGGACACGTATCAGTGATGCGTGTAAGTGTTTGACGAAATGCCCCAATGGACATTTCGTTTTGTTTTTGTGAAACTAATTGAATGGAAAATTGTATTTTATTGTCGCTTACACGTTTCTATTGCTCTAAGTCAGTATCGTGTTTGTGTCGTGTTGTTTTGACACTCGTGCACATGTGTTTGGACACGCGCGCGCGGCCCAGGCGCATCCCCTGCCACTCGGGGCTTCTGCAGGACACGGCACGGGGTTGTTGGATATGAAACTTGGTGGACACAGGGGGCATGCACTGACATCATGCCCCTAAAGTTTCATCGAGTCTCGTGCTCGGGTTGGGGAGTAATCGATCGCGCACGGGGTTTGCACTGTTCAGTGCACTGTGGTTTTAAGCCACTGATACGGCTCGACACTTTGGACACGCGACACTTTGGACACGCTGCAGGCTATTGGACACGTGCACCTAGACCTAGCCTAGGTATGGACACAACCACGAGTCCTAGTTTGTGTCGTGTCGGGTGCACGACACGCGTGCACTTGTGCACGAGACAGTGCACTGTGCAGTGTCTGTGTGCCCGAGTGGTGTTTGTTTGTATGTGGACACGTCGTGTCACATTGTGGTGGACACGAAACACTCCCTAAGACACGTACACAAGTTATAATTACTTTACCAGCCAATTATTGTACATTTTAATATGTTTTTATTTATCAAATCCTATTTCTTAATTTTTCTGATACATGGTTATATCTACTGATTTTTCCCAGTTTTTAATATAGAGTTTTGCCATGCATTTTGGTTAGTTTAACACTGTTAAGTCACATATTTAAATCCCTACTTTGTTCTCCTAATAGTTATTTACATGTGTGTCAAATTTGGGTTGAAATGATGGTGTTTGGATTTCGAAATGAGGGTGTTGAGGTTGGACTATTTTTATGAAAACTGAGTTCATATAAAACCTGAGTTTGATGGGGGTTCAATGAATTGATTTCCCTTTTTTTAACTAAGTTTTGTTGAAATCTGAACTAAGATTAACAGGAATTATTATATGTGGTTTGGTTCTAAATTCTAATCTGAGATTGAATATGGAATTCGAAATTTGATTGAAAGTGTGGACTATTCAAGAAGACTGAAAATGGGTCCCTAAATTGGTTCCTGAGTTTTCATTAAAACCTGAGATTTGTAGGTTCATATTTACATGTATATTTTGCTGACATATGATAGGTTAATTGATACAAACCTGAAATCTGAGCTTAGGCTATATGTGGACTGTCACTTGGTTGGACTGAAACGTAAGGTTGACACACAAATGGTTACACAAACACACACACACTTTCCTCTTAAACACACACTCATAATCCTGTACACACACACTCTCACACAGTTCATTCACTCACATTGCCCTCTAACACATAAACCTATGACGGACCCTTCACTAAACCATGTTCCACTCTCTCTCACACACACACACACACAAATCCTGACACATGCACACACCCTCTCTATATATCCTATTTCCTAAAGTAAATATATGTAAATATGTAATGTATATATATAATGTAATGTGTATATATATATATATATATATATATATATATATATATATATATATAATATAGTTGTGTAATATATGGGTATCTAGTATAGATACCTACAATGGGTGTATAGGTTATATTAGTATATATACAAGTATCATATATATGTAACTTGTGTATATACTAGATATATGCATTATATATGCATTATATATATATATATATATATATATATATATATATATATATATATATATATATATATATATATATATATATATATACACATTACATTATATATATACATTACATATTTACATATATTTACTTTAGGAAATAGGATATATAGAGAGGGTGTGTGCATGTGTCAAAAAAAAAAAAAAAAAAAAAAAAAAAAAAAAAAATATATATATATATATATATATATATATATATATATATATATATATATATATATATATATATATATATATATATGTGTTATGTATTAGGTTATGTAAACATATCAAGAGTGTATCATGTTTAGGTATATATTGTCATGTATTAAGGTTGGCTAATAGGCATGATACAGCCTATGGCATATATGTGAGTATGTTTGACTAGTGGGCCTAGATTGGGCTCGTATAGCTTTGATTAGACCTAGAATAGACTTGCTAGACTAGTGTAGACTTGTTTGACCTAGTTTGACCATAGTTGACCTAGTTTGACTTCTAGGGTTGACCAGAGTTGACCAAGAGTTAACTTTGGCCTAGATTGACCTAGATTCATGTAGAATGCATTGTAGTACTTCATTTTACCATTCTGGACTTGTTGTGACTTGTGCTGTTCTAAATAGAAGCCAAACACTACTCTTCGGACAGTACATTTGAGTTGGACACTCAGATACCAGGCGAGTACATTCTTTGATCATTTCATATCCTGCTTAGAATTATTTTCCTGCATTAAATTACTTTACTTAATACTGTCACGTTGGTCACACGGATTAGTACTATATGGAGCCCTTCTTGAGATGTTATCCCTTCAGGGAGCATCGGGTACTACATGTTCTGTGCGTTTCACTTACATGGCGTATCACTATGCTTCATTTGGTTCTTTGATCACTTGTGACATATACTCTTATGATCACAGAGTCTTCTTTGAATCCTTATCCCATTTATTGGATTTTCCAGATCACCCATTTATAGGCTTACCATGTATCACCCCGTGTGGGCTATTACATGGAATCATAACATAACCTGGTTGGATCCTTGTGTATTGATTGGGGGTACGGGGGAGTAGAAGTAGACATGTGAATAATATCCAAGTAGTGTAATTCCCAGATCACTCTATAGTATAATTTCCAGAATCTCCTATGCCATTCACATGTTTATGTTGTACTCTGACTCACTAGCCACTGTTAGTTCTTTATTTATAGTAGATATTTCTATTACAGCTCTCTCTCTGTTTTCATACTGCATTTCCTTCAGTATCTATATCTTACTTTACTGCATGATTATATTTTCTAACCTGCTATGAACTGTTGAGATGTATTGTGCTCGCTCTTGTCCTGACTGGACCTGTTGAAAATATTACAGAGGACGAGGAGGAGGCCTGTGTGGATACCTGCTGCAGGACAGCTCTAGCTGACGACTTTACCCTACTGCCTAGACTAGCTTAGTTAGGCTTTATCTTACTCATGTTGTCTTGAGACTAGTAGTTAGTCCTTATTTCTGTCCTTGAGATCTGGGTTGTATATTCCTTCATATACAGTAGCTGAGACATTGTACTCTGGATATCTGCTGAGATGTTATCTTAGACTATTTGATCATCTGTATTTTTCTTGAGTTCTATATCATATCGTGCTTCTTCTTCCTTAGTTGTGATTGAGTTTATTTTCTGCTATGTCACCCCCATTCGGGGAGTATAAACTGCTTAGCTTTATATTGTTAGATGTTGTGACCTAGGACAGCGTTCTACCACCGACACTGCGGCGTAGGCTGGGCGTTGTTACGTTCTCGTACCCTCACAGTGGGAGCGGGTCGTGATACGCTTTTAGTGGTGGCCCATGCATGTCAAGTTTATGTAGTGGTATTCGAACTAGAGTATCACTATAGCCTGTAGTAGGATTAGGATATTTTGAAGGTACTCAATCACATTAGGAAAAACTCCTTTTCAGATCCCTTTTACCTAAATTTGCTGCTTATTATTTTTTTCCTTGAATATAAACTGTCCTTCTTTGAAATTTCGCTTCATTATCTGAAATTGTTTCTTATTTTGATCTGTCTTCATGATGGTTATGGAGACATGATCTCATCACTTCGGTTCGGGGGATACTATCGAGAGGCTGGCCACCTCTCGTCCTGTTCATCAGGGCCTCGAGACCGTAGCTTCTGTTGTGCCAACTCAGGTTGGCGTTTCTGCTACATTGGAGCTGCACCTCCGTCTGTACAGAGACCTTTTCCTATCATTCCCGATTTCTCTCAGCAGCAGCAGTTCATGCAGCATCAGCAGCAGACCAGGGGAAACCAGCAGGGGCGAGCTATCGTCAGGACAGTCGAGGATGCACAGACCATTGTAGATCTTACTGCAAGTTTCGTTCTTCTCAATTTCATTCCTGAAATTATCTTTTATAACTTCCTTGAAATTCGATTCCATCTGTTCCTTGTTGATTGATTAATTTTGTTATGTTACTCTTTTGTTATATTTATTTCTTTTTTTCTTTTTTTTTTCTTTCTTTCTGAGGAAAATCATATGGGCTAGGTCACCTCAGTTATGGAATCTAGAATCTTCGATGGTCGTGTTAGTTGGCATAGTGAGGACATGTAGTCAAATTTTGGATGTATTTCTCGGGTATGGGAATTTAAGGTTTTCGCCGTCGCATACGGCAATGCAGAAATTTTAAATACCATGAACCTAAGGGTACGTACCTTAGTCAAGGACTCTGTGATTATCGTAGCCTTGCTCACTAGCATGATGAAGACCCTGGACAACATGATTTTGGACAGACGCATATGATTAACAGGTTGTATCTTGAGAAGGTTTTAAACATCATACCCTCCTGTTGTTGTAAATAACTTAAGAGTAGGGATATTTAGTTTGTAGAGCTTGTTCATAGGTAGATCTTCATAGTGAAATAATATGACGACTTGTAGAGTGTCTGTACCCTAGAGATGATGGTTAGCATTGGTATTAGAATAGAAACCTATTGTAGATGATTTCCCTGTTATTTATAATACCAACCAGTTTAGATATAGGATGTTAGTATGTCTTACAGCCTTCATGATTGTTATTATTTTCCCTTACCCTTTCCAGAGAGGCACCCATGACTAGAGCCTGTCCTTGAGTATAGTTGTAGCTGCACCTAAGACTGAGAGGTCTATATACATAGATAGATTGCAGAGGGTATTGGCATATGGGATATGAGTTTGGTTAGTATCTATAGGTCATGGTTGTATAGGATTATTGACATGTTGTTTAGCCTATATTTGGTTCAGTTTTCTATTTTAGTTAAGTTCTCTTTGTGTTGAGTTCAGTCATGTTTGATCAACCTTTACAGGTAGTATGCGAACCCTTGCCTGATACGTATGCATGCTACACTTTGATTACCAACCTATCTAAATACATATTAATATGTTGTTGATGTTTAAATTCTCAAAACCCCAATATTCTGATATAGTACAGTATCAGAGACTGGTTCTCTGCTTTTTTCTGTTTAAATTCGTAAATTAAATATAAATTTCATGTTATTAGTTATGTTTACATCACTGCACATGTATACTATACATAGGGTTTCAATTCAAAAAAATTTGGTTGAGTTTTGTGTTTGAATTTGTCAAATCTAAGACTGTGTGCATATTAACCCTTAATACTGGATTCCGAATGTTTAGTTCAATTTGCTGTTTTATTTTTATTTTTTTTAAAAAGATGTAATATTTTGAGCTATATACATTGTTGTATGTAGGGATATAATGTTAGGTTTTATATCCTTACATGTTAGGTTGTGATAAACATTGGGTTGGTTTGATGTTCGAATTTCTCCAAAATCCTTAAACTGAATACATGATTAAATTTTTACATTGATTTCAAATGTTTAGTTCGATTTCAGATTTAATATGTAATATTGAACTGTGTGCATAGATAAATGTATGGATAGTATGTTAGGGTTCATCTCCATCATGTTAGGATGTGTTGGGAGCATTGAGTTAGTTGTGATATTTCAAATCCCTAAAAATTTGAAACTGTATTATGTTAATATTACCCTGGTTTAAATATTAGCTCATTTCAAGACTTTGTATGTAAATGCTGAACTAAAACTGGATTTAACCTTTCAATACTAAGCTATACCCTGTACAAGGACACACACACCCTAACTTAGTATACACTGCCATGTAAATCTAACCTTTCCTCTCTATGTTATGTTCATATACCAGTATAGATATATATAGAGTTTATGCATATATGTTATAATGTATATAGATACATAACTAAATCTCTACCTATATATATATATATATATATGGTTAGCCATGCATGTTATGAGCAAATGGGTTGTGTATTGTAGATTGTTTAACCAATATGCCATGAGTAGTGTAACTTGATAGCTATTGTCTTGAAACCCAAATCCTCCTATACACATGCCTACTATCTAACCATATGAACATGTCCACATACACCCATACACACACGAACCACATAACATTTACATAATGCTAGCTTTTCTCCCTCTAACACACTCTCTATATATACACATTGTGATTGGATTCCATGCAATTGACTTTCATTCTTTAACTTTGATTTTTTTTAATTTTCTTGAATAGTATCCCTTAATAGATAATTGGTAGTTATCTTTATTATATTTTATTTTTGATAAGTATCAGTTTTCATATAGGAGGGTAGACTGCCTTACAGTCTTGATGAATGTTATTTCTGTATCTTTTCTAGTTTAGCACCCTAGATTGCTTGTGTGTTTTGATACCCTATGACAGTTTTGGTTAGCATGACTAGTATACCTAGATGAGACTTCACTACCATCGTATGCCATGACCCTGTATGCCGTCTTTTTAATCGTATATTTTATTTAATTTCTGAGACTTTGATTGTGGGGGGGGGGGGGGGGGGGGGGGTTTGACCTAGAAGGAGTAGGAACATTTTAATTTCGAGGACAAAATTTTTATAAGGTGGGTAGGATTGTAACACCCAGTTTTTCAGATGAGGGTAATTTTAAAATTTTGTAATTATAATTATTATTTATTATATTTAATTCCTATTATGATTCTTGGTGATTTTTAATCTTTTTAAACTATTTAAATCATGACTTATGATTTTGGTGTTTTGATAGTGTAACCTTGGAGACTGGTTGACCTAGAGCCTAGCCTTGTGATTAGGGTATTTTGTTTATTATTTCTAGTTTGAAGGTAATTTTGTCATTTTTGGGGTTATTTGAATTTATTAGAATTTATTTGAATTTATGGGAATTTTTAGGATTTATTTTAGAATTGTTTGAATGAGGGTTGACTAGGTTGACTTTGACTAGCCTTGACTTGGTAACCTAACCCTAGTGGAGTTTGGACTTGGTTAGATTATGAGACCCTAGGTTAAGTTAAGTTAACCATACTCTAGTTATTAGAATCAATTAGGAATATAGAGATTATAATAGAAAGCTTTTGATCACAAGTCATGACTTGTGATTTTAGAAACATTGATTTATGACTGAGCCCAACCCACTAGCAACCCTAACCCAAGCCCATACACGGCCGGCCACTTAACCCATCCTTGGGATTCCTACCCTATAAGTATTCTCCTCCATTTAGGGCTAGCCTCTTTAGGAAAGAGCAAGTTTAGAAAGTGGTAGTTTCCCAACTTCAAAAATCCCTAGAAAATCCATTTTAACTCCTTTTTAATCCAAACAAATTGCAATAGATTCTAATTGATATTTTCTTGCTGTTGGAAATTGTTTATCTCAGTTTTCTATCAATTTGAAGGAGTTTGGTGGCTTTTGGGAATCCTTATTCAAGGAGTTTTTGTGTTGGAGCACACCATAGGTAAAATCCTAATCCACCCATTAAAATTTGGTTTTAATTGCATGAACACCTAGCCCTAAGTGTCCTGGTCCTATAGGAATAGGTTTTGTAGATTTTCGTGTCCTGTACGTGTCCGTATCGGACACGTATCAGTGATGCGTGTAAGTATTTGACGAAATGCCCCAATGGACATTTCGTTTTGTTTTTGTGAAACTAATTGAATAGAAAATTGTATTTTAGTGTCGCTTACACATTTCTATTGCTTTGAGTCAGTATCATGTTCGTGTCGTGTCGTTTTGACACTCGTGCACATGTGTTTGGACACGCGCGCGCGGCCCAGGCGCATCCCCTGCCACTCGGGGCTTCTGCAGGACATGGCACGGGGTTGTTGGACACGAAACTTGGTGGACACGAGGGGGCATGCACTGACATCATGCCCCTAAAGTTTTATCGAGTCTCGTGCTCGGGTTGGAGAGTAATCGATCGCGCACGGGGTTTGCACTGTTCAGTGCACTGTGGTTTTAAGCTACTGATACGGCTCGACACTTTGGACACGCGACACTTTGGACACGCTGCAGGCTATTGGACACGCGCACCTAGACCTAGCCTAGGTGTGGACACAACCACGAGTCCTTGTTCGTGTCGTGTCGGGTGCATGACACGCGTGCACTTGTGCACGAGACAGTGCACTGTGCAGTGTCTGTGTGCCCGAGTGGTGTTTGTTTGTATGTGGACACGTCGTGTCACATTGTGGTGGACACGAAACACTCCCTAAGACACGTGCACAAGTTATAATTACTTTACCAACCAATTATTGTACATTTTAACATGTTTTTATTTATCAAATCCTATTCCTTAATTTTTCTGATACATGGTTATATCCAATAATTTTTCCCAGTTTTTAATATGGAGTTTTGCCATACATTTTGGTTAGTTTAACACTGTTAAGTCACATATTTAAATCCCTACTTTGTTCTCCTAATAGTTATTTACATGTGTGTCAAATTTGGGTTGAAATGATGGTGTTTGGATTTCGAAATGAGGGTGTTGAGGTTGGACTGTTTTTATGAAAACTGAGTTCATATAAAACCTGAGTTTGATGGGGGTTCAATGAATTGATTTCCCTTTTCTTTTTAACTAAGTTTTGTTGAAATCTGAACTGAGATTAACAGGAATTATTATATGTGGTTTGGTTCTAAATTCTAATCTGAGATTGAATGTGGAATTCGAAATTTGATTGAAAGTGTGGACTATTCAAGAAGACTGAAAATGGGTCCCTAAATTGGTTCCTGAGTTTTCATTAAAACCTGAGATTTGTAGGTTCATATTTATATGTATACTTTGCTGACATATGATAGGTTAATTGATACAAACCTGAAATCTGAGTTTAGGCTATATGTGGACTGTCACTTGGTTGGACTGAAACCTAAGGTTGACACACAAATGGTTACACAAACACACACACACTTTCCTCTTACACACACTCATAATCCTGTACACACACACTCTCACACAGTTCATTCACTCACATTGCCCTCTAACACATAAACCTATGACACACCCTTCACTAAACCATGTTCCACTCTCTCTCACACACACACACACAAATCCTGACACATACACACACCCTCTCTATATATCCTATTTCCTAAAGTAAATATATGTAAATATGTAATGTATATATATAATGTAATGTGTATATATATATATATATATATATATATATATATATATATATATATATATATATATATGTATATTATATATATATATATAGATATATATATATATATATGTATATATATATATATATATATATATATATATATATATATATATATATATATATATATATATATAATTCAGTTGTGTAATATATGGGTATCTAGTATAGATACCTACAATGGGTGTATAGGTTATATTAGTATATATACAAGTATCATATATATGTAACTTGTTTATATACTAGATATATGCATTATATATATATATATATATATATATATATATATATATATATGTTATGTATTAGGTTATGTAAACATATCAAGAGTGTATCATGTTTAGGTATATATATTGTCATGTATTAAGGTTGGATAATAGGCATAATACAGCCTATGGCATATATGTGAGTATGTTTGACTAGTGGGCCTAGATTGGGCTCGTATAGCTTTGATTAGACCTAGAATAGACTTGCTAGACTAGTGTAGACTTGTTTGACCTAGTTTGACCATAGTTGACCTAGTTTGACTTCTAGGGTTGACCAGAGTTGACCAAGAGTTGACTTTGGCCTAGATTGACCTAGATTCATGTAGAATGCATTCTAGTACTTCATTTTACCATTCTGGACTTGTTGTGACTTGTGCTGTTCTAAATAGGAGCCAGACACCACTCCTCGGACAGTACATTTCAGTTGGACACTCAGATACCAGGCGGGTACATTCTCTGATCATTTTATATCCTGCTTAGAATTATTTTCCTGCATTAAATTACTTTACTTGATACTGTCACGTTGGTCACACGGATTAGTACTATATGGAGCCCTTCTTGAGATGTTATCCCTTCAGGGAGCATCGGGTACTACATGTTCTGTGCGTTTCACTTACATGGCGTATCACTATGCTTTATTTGGTTCTTTGATCACTTGTGACATATACTCTTATGATCACAGAGTCTTCCTTGAATCCTTATCCCATTTATTGGGTTTCCAAGATCACCCATTTATGGGCTTACCATGTATCACCCCTTGTGGGCCATTATTTGGAATCATAACATAACCTGGTTGGATCCTTGTGTATTGATTGGGGGTACGGGGGAGTAGAAGTAGACATGTGGATAATATCCAAGTAGTGTAATTCCCAGATCACTCTATAGTATAATTCCCAGAATCTCATATGCCATTCACATGTTTATGTTGTACTCTGACTCACTAGCCACTGTTAGTTCTTTATTTATAGTAGATATTTCTATTACAGCTCTCTCTCTGTTTACATACTGCATTTCCTTCAGTATCTATATCTTACTTTACTGTATGATTATATTTTCTAACCTGCTATGAACTGTTGAGATGTATTGTGCTCGCTCCTGTCCTGACTGGACCTGTTGAAAATATTACAGAGGACGAGGAGGAGGCCTGTGTGGATACCTGCTGCAGGACAGCTCTAGCTGACGACTTTACCCTACTGCCTAGACTATCTTAGTTAGGCTTTATCTTACTCATGTTGTCTTGAGACTAGTAGTTAGACCTTATTTCTGTCCTTGAGATCTGGGTTGTATATTCCTTCATATACAGTAGCTGAGACCTTGTACTCTGGATATCTGCTGAGATGTTATCTTAGACTATTTGATCATCTGTATTTTCCTTGAGTTCTATATCATATCGTGCTTATTCTTCCTTAGTTGTGATTGAGTTTATTTTCTGCTATGTCACCCCCATTCGGGGAGTATAAACTGCTTAGCTTTATATTGTTAGATGTTGTGACCTAGGATAGCGTTCTACCGTCGACACTGCGGCGTAGGCTGGGCGTTGTTACGTTCTCGTACCCTCACAGTGGGAGCGGGTCGTGACATTCCCCCTGGGATGAACCGGGTCCGTGGCCACGGATTATCGTTCTGAAAACTACCTTGTATACAAGTTGTCCATGACCATGCAAGTATATGCAACTTATCTAAGAAGAAAACATATAATGCATGATAAGGAAAAATAAGTAGTAACCCATCTTTCTCATTATTATCATCTTGCCATCTTGCCTTGAGCCAACGCTCACATTATCATCTACCCAATCCAGGGTCTTAGGGAAATCTGTATTCTACATCGGCACATGATAATAGAATGTGATTCCTTTCTCACATCTTTGATACCCTACATCTTTCCAACCCAACTCAATTTACTCACCGCCCAATTCCTGGGACTTAGCATCTATTTTAGCATACATTCATTCGAATACAATTCAGGCATATTCACTGCCCAGTTCTTGGGTCTTAACATCTGTTTTACCATCTATTCATCGAGCCAAAGCTCGATATACTCAGCGCCCAAGTATTTGGGACTTTGCCTTCACCTGTCACGTAATTTATCGCAACATCGTACAAGCATACAATTCATCTAGCAATACCAGTTTACGTTCAGGTGATTATTATCTTTCATTATCTTTCTGAATTCCATGCAAGGTGTTATTGAATAAGTCAATAAGAAACATAGCATACTCATCCTTATTTTAAGCGTGAAGCTAAAGGATCTTCGAAGGGTTCAACACTACTCACATTCAAAGGACGATTCCTGCCACGATCGCATAGCCTTCCAAGCGATCCTTTGCATATTTCTAATTCCAACAAGACTTCTTTGAACCAATCATCCATCATAAGGCATCTTGCGGGTCAGGACACTACAATATATACCACTCAGAAAAAGTTTCGTCCTCGAAACTTAAAATAAAACTCATCCCCAAAAACTTTAACCGACTTTTTATGAAACTACTCAACGATTAACTTGGACCATTTAATATTTCTCTGCAATCTCTCGATTGACTTCAAGTAATATATCGTCTCGTTACAGCATCCCAATTGATTCAAAATAGTTTACCATCTTTGATCTTTCCTCCGACACTCATGCAAATCCTTAGCACATAATAATCCTCCCCGTGGCTTCGTTTTAATTCAGCATACCACTTAGTTGGAATCATACACATATTTTAGGCATCCCCAAAATACATGCACTTCAGCCAAGTTCAGTGATAGAGAAAGCGAACAAGCTACGGTGTAACTTCCTTTCTGAACATCAGTAATTCCTTTCGAGCATCTCGTATAATCCCACTTGTTTATTCAATATCCCAACCAACTAATAACACAATAGATGTTACAAATTCCAACTCGAGAAATTTTCCACAATCGATCCAAAAATTTTCAAAGTATCCCAACTTAGATATATCAAGTATTCCTTTCAAGTTCATTATCATTCATGCCACCAAAGTTGATAAATCCTATAGCCACATTTCATTTCGATACTCCGATTCTCATCAATTCAAATCTTGTACTCATCATCATTCTCATCCATACACTTTGTTTGTAACTCGTAAATTTCTCGATTATGATTCATCCATCAAATTGTTCCATCATCCCACTCTAGTAACATTTCTCGCTATACTCAATATTTTTTCGTATTGATCAAGCCAACATATTATCCTTTCACATAAGCAACTCTTATATCCCAGCAACATTAATCTCGAGGGTCATTCCTATTCACATTCGCTCTCGTCGATCTCTGCTACATGTATTATCCAATTTTGTCGTAACACTAATCCTCAATTCTGGTCCGATCAATGAAATTATTCCAGCTGTCTCAAGACACTACCATCAATTTACGCAACTCAATATTAATCAACCAAATCAAATCAGTTCTAACAATTTCCAGCATTCCAGTAAAGGCAACCAAGTTTTTCGAAACCAACATAATCCGTCATCCCATCCAACATTATAACACCGAATTTTCCAATCTCCATTTCATTCCGAAGTTTACCGTCCGATACATCTTACTCATTCTGACTATACTCATGCAACATCAATAGGGACATCCTACGGTTTCCAACAGTCAACTTAGCATTCAGTCAAGTCTCTACGGTCAGCTAATCTAAGCTAAACCAGACATTCAGCTAACTCATATGAGATGGATAGCTGTCAGGGACATACTTATCTTTTATCTTAGAGGCAACCAATTATTATCGTAGGGGCAATTCTATGGTCTGACCAACTTAGGGACATGGGACACCACCCCAATCTTATGAACTTATTCCCAACACGGACAACTGAAATGACAAGGCCAACCAATCTGAAACTTAGGCAACCAATCAACACTCTAGGCAACCAAACGACATTCTAGGGTCAAGTCATTCTACCCGTACTCATACTCGGGCCATACCCAACGAAGTCTCATTCTAGACTTACCCGCAACCGACAAAATCTATCCGATAATTCTATCCAACAATTCTTATGGGTCATTCTTGAAGCTATCATATAAAACTCCTCATCAAACATCCAAACTTTTAATTTCCACTTGCATAAACATAACATCTGTTCGATCCAACTTGCATCCTCATATCGTACTCAAATTGTCTATTCAATCGGGTAAACTATTCTGAATCATAATCCAACATTGCTACCTCAATAGCCTACTATTTAGCATCTTCTCTACGGTCTCTTCGTGACATATTCATTTTCCACATTTTTAGATTATCGATATGGTCTGTACTCATTTAACCAACAAAATAAGGCAACTACATAATCGTATTTCTTCCAAGAGCATCCTTTATGAATTTTCCCTAGCAAGAAACACGGTCATCTCTTAGCAATTCATGTTAACCATCAATATTCGTTTTACATCATTTCCTCGTGATTCTATAAGATGATTTACTATTCATGTATCGATCCAATCACTATGGCACTAATCATCTAGCATTCACATATTAGTCATCTTAGTGGATATGACATAACTCATTAGCTAAGTCGAAATCCAACAATTCTATATTCCACCCAAACTCGTGATTCATGCAATAATATCTTCTACCGACATGGTCTATTACCCATCGCCGTACCTCGATACTTATTTGTATTCCAGCCATTCGACTCTCATAAGGAACATCTACTCTTTCATGAATCAAGGAACAAGTACTCATTCTCTATGCCTCAAAATAGTCAAGGATCATAACTTGTTAATCCGGGACACATCAAATTCTCTCAAGCCCAACTGTACAACGTGCTAAGATCATCTATTCCTCAAGCCCATTCTCTAACTTTTCGGTCGTTGATGCAACTCTCTGCATCTTCAAAATCATTCGCAACATCCCGATAAGCGCCTAACATCACCATCAATTTTGTCGATATCCAACATGCAATTTTATTTACTCAATTCCAACATCGTTCTATATTCGGTCCATATTATTCTTCCAAATCTTTCGATAGCAACACCCCACCATCGTTACTAAGCCTACAATCCTCCTTACCCAACTAATTTAAGTACTCACCTGAATCTGAAATTCGTTTCCTTTCCGACCAAGGAATTTATTTCATATTCTCAATTCTCTTATTACCCAATATAATGCTACCTGTCAAAGCCTAGCGGTGGTTCATCCGAACACAATCAAGAAATCTCGCAACGGGTCATCCGAACATAACCATCAAGGGACACGCCTAGCCGTCATGCATCGATCGTAATCTCAGCTACGATTCAACATAACCCGATATCTTATGGGTAAAGCAATCACTAAATTATGAACACATCAAGGGTCAAGGGACATCTTATCATGACGAGTATATGTAATATACCACTCAGAGCTCAAACCATTCCCGACACAATATTCTGTCGCATCAAACCATCGTCCAATCTGGACTATCTATCCTGCAGTGGTTATGCTGACCACAAATACCGACTCAAGATTATGTCGATTCCCATTCACTGAAATCCATGCACATTCTATTCCAACATACCATGCCATCACCTACACTCGATTGTTGCATAACAATCGACTTTAATAAATCCCACACATATGACATCCAGCATACATCACAAACTTATTATCGCATTGCATCATTGTTATTCGTTTTGGTATCTTTTAAAAATTTAACAAAGCACACATATCACAGCCCACATATTTAAACTTATTGTATGGAACACCTAGTGAGCGGCTAGAAGGATCAACAAACTTTCAGTCAAGGGAACAACTTAGAATAGTTTGGAAGCAACACAGAATAATTACAGAAGCACTATGAGTCATCATAGAGGCAACTTTGATTTCATCGCGGAAGAAACTTTGAGTATTCGCAGAAGCAACTTTGATTCACCGCGAAAGCAACTTTGAATAATCACGGAAGCAGTCTTTGAATCATCGCGGTAGCAGTTTAGAATCATCTTAGTAGCAACATTGATTTGAAACAAATCGATTAAGAATCCAAAGACGTAAAGCCGTGCTCTGATACCATTATGTCACGCCCCGATACCGAAGGATCGAAAACTAGCCACTGGGCGTGATGCCGTATAAGTCTAGATTGTACTTGTACAAGGTAAAACCATTACAGTTCCTGGTATTTCTCAGAAAACATCGACAACGCAGCAAAACTAAGCAGATAAATTGAAGTCACACAAGATATGAAGAAATGTATCTCTTTATTGATAATCATAATGGATTACAAGACTTGCAGCAGAATACAGAGTTTACAACTAATTACAAGACTCTTGAATAGCCAACTGAATGTATACACTTTCCCTTTAGGCTACAACAGATTATACCGACTTCTTTATATTGAACTTGCCAATTTGGCTACAATCTCACTGGTACAACTGAGTTATACTGTTCCATACATTATGTCCCGTATAGCAGAAGACATCGTCTTGAAAGAAGAGCTTCTGCACACCCATCCGGTTCATCGATGCCAAGCATTGATTCAAGGATTTCCCCCCATAAGCAAGCACCTGAAATATTAACCACAACGTGGGTCAGTACATCATCAATACACTGGCGAGCGGTGCTAGCCCAACTCACCTAAGAAGACAACACTAAGTAATCATATTATAAAACATTATTAACAGTGGTATTTCTCGTTGCCTTAGGGTCAATTTCATGTTATAGCCGACAAGAAGTAAAGCATGTAGATCTCATAACCAATATAATTTAAAGCATGCAGTTATCACCTTCGGTGATTCTTACCCATGGTCGTGTAGCCATCCCTGTACATTTATAATACTTACTCTGCCTGCACAAGACATTGTTAGGAACAATATCATGATTCAATATAAATATCACCGTTCGGGTGATTCTTACCAACAACCGACATCCTTCCCTGTATTTGAGTAATAACTTACTTTGCCTGCATAAGACATCATTAGCACCGGACCTATCTATATGAAGGTTACTGGCGACACGCCATCTTAGATCATAGAATGTGATTCCTTTCTTACATCTTTGATACTCTACATCGACACAGGATAATAGAATGTGATTCCTTTTTCACATCTTTGATACCCTACATCTTTCCAACCCAACTCAATGTACTCACCGCCCAATTCCTGGGACTTAGCATCTATTTTAGCATACATTCATTCGAATGCAATTCAAGCATACTCACTGCCCAGTTCTTGGGTCTTAACATCTGTTTTACTATCTATTCATCGAGCCAAAGCTCGATATACTCACCGCCCAAGTATTTAGGACTTTGCCTTCACCTGTCATGTAATTTATCGCAATATCGTACAAGCATACAATTCATCTAGTAATAATAGTTTACGTTCAGGTGATTATTAACTTTTATTATCTTTCTGAATTCCATGCAAGGTGTTATTGAACAACTCAACAAGAAACATAGCATACTCATCCTTATTTTAAGCGTGAAGCTAAAGGATCTTCGAAGGGTTCAATACTACTCACATTTAAAGGACGATTCCTGCCACGATCGTATAGCCTTCCAAGCGATCCTTCGCATATTCCCAAGTCCAACAAGACTTCCTCGAACCAACCATCCTTCATAAGGCATCTTGCGGGTCGGGGCACTACAGAAGTGATCTGTTATATTATGGACGCGGACGTCAACTACAATATCTTGTTAGGGCGACCGTGGCTACATAAATATATGGTGGTACCATCCACTCTCCATCAATGTATGAAGTACGTATCCACCAATAGCATAGTCCGAACAGAGTTTGCTGATGTGATCCTTTCAGAGGGATTGAGGCCTTCTTCACCGATTCTGATCTGCACAAGTCTATTCATCTCGAAGATGAATCCAACGGTGCCGATGATGAAGCCGAAGCTGACTTGGAGGCAGAAATGATAATCGACGCTCCCCTGAAAATACGACTCAAGGGGAAGCCACATCAAACACCGTCTCCTATAGTGGTCAAACTTCGCGGGAGGGCACCAACTTCTTTAGGCGGAGCATCCACTGAAGCCCCCTTGAAGATACGACTCAAGGGGAAGCCTCCCCAAGTGTCGGCTCCTCTCGTATCAAAACTACGTGGGAAGGCACCAGTCGCCGGAACACCAACTAAGGCACCTCTCAAGGTGTGGCTTAAAGGCAGACCTCCTCAGTATTCAGCTCCTCTTAATCTTCAAGAGAAGGCCCACGTATCTCTATCTGCACTAGAGCCGACAAAGGTCAAGCTCCCAATAGGTTCTCTCGAACCACCTCAGACTGCTCCAGTACTCACTGACGAAGAACTAGGAGAGTACATATCTGCCAATGTCGATGCACCATCCCTTGATGATGTAGTCCCTCGGGAGAAGATCCCATATTTTATCAATAAAAGGGTGTCTTTCAATTATTCTAGTATTCCACATTAGAATGCCATGTATACTCTAGATAATGCTCTATAGTCGTTGCAAACACAAATAACAACTATTAATCATGTAAATTGAGTCATCCTATTCCAAGAAGTCTGTTATATAGTCCCACCTCGGAACCAGGACGGATGAAAAAACTATCATCTTCGGCAAAGTCGAGCGTCATCAAGACGTTCTACCGATGGAGCCAGAACCCAACACCGACAGAATGCAAATTTATCGGTATAATGATCGAGCCAAGTACCTCATCCAAAAGATGGGCTACAATCTGAAAAGTGGCCAGGGTCTAAACTATGGCAAGGGACGGTGTCTTCCCTTATGACTCCCTGTTCCGAAAGGGAAGCCACAAGACTATTATCACCGTACTCGACGGGGGGGGGGGGGGGGGTGGGCTACATCACGCCCCCAACAACCCTAGAAAGTTCAGAAGTAGAAGACATCGCACACTCTCACTCGTCTGAGGCTTCAACTTGGGACTCTGACACCAGTGTCGGCCCAATCTTCAGGAAGGTGTTGTCAGCCAACATGACATCTGCACATCCTTCAGAAGATGAAGACGATAATCAAACAATAGAGTTCTTCGAAGAAGAACCCTGGGCTCAATGCCTAGGCGCACAATAGGAATCTCGCTTTGAATTATGAAAACCCCTACAGAAGACGAAGTCGAGCAGATCGACCATGGGGATGGATCTTCATCCAAACCTATTTTCATCAACAAGAGCTTGGCAGAAAAGGACCGAGAATCTTTGGTCCAACTGGTCAAAGAATACATCAACGTCTTCGCCTGGAGTTACGAAGACATGTCGGGGCTCGATCCATAAGTCGCAATGTACTAGCTTAATATCTTACCTGACGCTAATCCCGTTAAGAAGCAACAGCGACGCTTTCATCCCAACATTATGGACGCTATTGACAAAGAAGTAGAGAAACTCCTGGGCAGCGGGTTTATTCGCGAAGAGCAACATCCAGAGTGGGTAGCCAACTTCATCCCCGTCACCAAGAAGAATGGAAAGTTCCGAGTCTGCATTGACTTTCGTGACCTCAACTCGGCTTGCCCGAAGGATGAGTTTCCACTCCCGATCACCGACGTAACAATCGTTAATACATGTGGCTTCGAGTACATATCCTTCATGGACGGGTACTCGGGCTGCAACCAAATCAATATGTTTCTAGATGACAAAAATCACACATCGTTCAGGACTCTGAAGGGGGTTTACGGCTACACAGTAATGCCCTTTGGCTTGAAGAAAGCAGGCGCCACATACCAACGAGCTGTGAGCACCATCTTCCGCCAACACCTTCGCAAGACAGTCGAATGTTACGTTGATGATATCGCTGTCAAGAACCGTCTTCAAGGCGATTACCTATAAGATCTTAAGACAGTCTTCGATCTCATGCGGGGACATCAGCTCAAGATGAACCCTGCCAAATCCTTCTTTGAGGTTTCTAGTGGAAAGTTCTTGGGCTTTATTATTACTACAAAAGGCATCCATGTCGACCCCGAGAAGACTAAAGCCATCCTTGACATGGACCCTCCGAAAAACCGTAGAGAACTTCGAGGCCTACAGGGACGTCTCGCATACATTCGAAGGTTTATCACGAACCTTTCCGAAAAATGCCAACCCTTCACCAAGCTCATAAAGAAGGGAGTATCCTATGTCTGGACGGAAGAATGTCAGAAAGCTTTCGACAACATCAAAGCTTATCTGACGAGCCTTCTAGTCATTGTGGCACCCGTTGCAGGCAAATCATTTCTACTCTATGTCCGCACAATGGACCATTCCCTTGGCGCTTTGTTGGCCCAGAACAATGATGCGGGCCACGAGCAAGCAATCTACTACCTCAGCAGGACAATGATCGGGGGCCGAACACTGGCACAACCCCGTTGAAAAGGAGTGTCTAGCTCTAGTGTTCGTCATCCAAAAGACTCGTCATTATGTCTCGAGATAGACAATTTACGTCATCTCCCGAGTCAATCCGCTCAGAGTTCTCATGACAAAGTCGGGAGCGCTAAATTCTCGAAGCTACTTGGACGATACTATTAACACCATATGACGTGGTATTCGTCCCGTAAAAGGCTGTCAAGGGCCAAGCACTGACCGACCTCCTAGCCGTATACATAATTTCGAAATCATCCAGACTCTATGAAGACATTCCTGATGAAGTACGAGAATCAAACATTACCGAAGAGAACTCCGTTTGGCGGATGTTATTTGACGGTGCTTCAAGAACAGGCCCCAAAGCCCAGATCATCATAGAAGTGGGGGTAGTCCTGATCGCCCCCGAAAAGCTGGTCATCCAGCGTGCCTATTCCCTTTCAGAGCCGTGCTCCAATAATGTTGCAGAGTACAATGCCCTCATCATGGGACTCCAGTTAGCAAAATAGCTGAGAGTAGAATACCTCGAGTCTTACGGCGACTCAAAGCTTGTCATCAATCAAGTTCGAGGACAATACGAGGTCCGCTACAAAGACCTGATTTTTTATCACAAAGAAGCGTTGGACATCATCTCAACCTTCGTTGAATTCTTCACAGAACATGTGCCTTGGCTACAAAACTTAGAAGCTAATGCTCTGGCCGTCCTCGCTGCTGCATTAGCAGTACCGGTCGGCACACAACACTTCATTACAGTGGTGGGCCAGGATTTCGCATGCCCCCAGAAATAATATGTGTATACGGAAAGCTTATGGCATGGATACAGACACTAGCATCAACGTCAGAGACTGGAGGTTTCCGTTCATCAACTTTGCCATCTACGAAATCCTTCCGGAGGACCCAAAAGAAGTAGTCTCAGTCAGAAGGCGCTCGCTCCGGTTCTATTACGATACAACCACTAAAATGTTGTACCGACGCTCCTACGATGGACTTCTTCTCTGATGTCTATCAAACGAAGAAGCAGACGAAGCTCTTCGAGAAGCTCATGACGGAACATGCGAAGCCCATCAACCAGGTCCTAAACTACAGGATCGACTTTGACGTATGGTCTATTACTGGCCCACCATGATGGCCGACACTATCGAGTATGCAAAAAAATGTCGTGCTTGCCAGCTATACGCCGACTTCGTCCATATACTACCAGAGCCTCTACATCCTACGGTCGCCTCTTGGCCATTTGAAGCCTGGGGCATGGACATAGTAGGACCTATCACCCCTTTCTCATCCAGGGGACACCGTTTTATCCTATCATTCACCGACTACTTCTCTAAATGGGCAGAAGCAATACCATTGACAGAAGTAAAAAGCTCAAAGGTGATCAGCTTCATCAAGCATCACGTCATCTACTATTTTGGGGTATCCTGGAGGATCATCCACAACAACGGTCCATAATTCATCAGCTATGCGTTCAGTAGATTTTGCGACAAGAATCGTATTCAGAATGTGGCATCAACCGCCTATAATCCGGCAGCAAACGGATTGGCTAAAAGCTTTTTAATAAAATCATCGTCAAGCTACTCAAAAAGGTCGTGTCATCCAACAAGCACGACTAGGATGAGAAGCTCGTGAATGCCTCTGGACCTATCGTACGATGGTACAGACCCCGACGGGTAACGCACCCTTCTCTTTGGTTTATGGAAGCGAAGCAGTACTGCCTCTAGAGATCCAGATACCCTCACTCCGAGTGGCGATCATGAACCGGCTGACAGAAAAAGACAATCAACGTCGCCGTCTGCAAGAGTTGGAAGCGTTGGATGAAAAATGCCTCTTGGCTCAACAGTGCATCGAACTTTATTAAGCCCGCATTTCACAGGCTTTCAACAGAAGAGTCAAACAGAGGACTTTCCAAGTAGGCGACCTGGTTCTGGCAGTCAAGAGACCGATGGTGATAACTTACAAGACACCGAAAAAGTTCGAACCCAAATGGGAAGGACCCTTCATTATAGAGACAGTATACTGAAACGGTGCTTACCGTCTCTTTCAACCTAATAGGGACTTGTTCATGATGCCCATCAATGGCAAGTTCCTGAAGAAGTACTATTCCTGACATCCTTCAAAATGCACTTCCCTCCCCCCAACAAGAGAATTTGTAAACTTGATAAACCGAGTTCGCTCCCCTTCCTTGACAATCAAGTGCTTCTGGAACCCAGTTGCTCCGTTGCATCCCTAGTAGGAGAACAACCATATCCATATCACCTCTAAGTTGTTTCTCTACACCCCACAAAGTAGAATTCTATACTACATAGGATCATGCTCATTATTATGTTTACCATGTCCACATTACCTCTAAGGAAATATCCTATACAATAATTCCTGCATTATTGCACGTCAATCATAGAACATCCACGTACATATCACCTCTGAGTTGTTCTATATATCCCTACCGAGTTCACTCCTACCACGCCCGTATCACCTCTGAGTAGGAAAGCTCTATTATTAACCCATATTTACCACGTCCATATCACCTCTGAGTAAATATGTCGGTTTCCTCCTTTCGTAACTTATTTTGTGCACCTAGAAACCAAGGTGTACGAAAGATAATAGGTCCATCCAAAAAAAATCACAGATTCATCACAAAAATGAACAAAAGAAAAAGGTTCTTCATTTCTTCATCTATGTAGAAAATAAAGGATTACATCAACGTCAAAAAGAAGCAAAACACAAACTACATCTTTGGATCTCAAAGAAATACTAAAGACGAAATAGGGACATTGACTTTATTCATATTATCGAAAACATCAATTGCAAGTCAACCAATGAATACTCACAGCCAAGGATTATAGGTGCGTCGAGGCATGTACCATTTCCTCAGCCATTTTGCATATGAAGGCTCTATCTGATTAAGGTCCTCAGCAGGGACAGGAGGGTCAGAACTCCCGATGCTACTACCCTCTGACAGTTGCTCCTTCTTGACAGTAAATTCAACATTGGGAGTAACTTTCTCCCTGATAGTCACCGGCTCTTTCTTAACTTCAACCTTTGGTAACACCTCCTCCCTAACAGTAACCGGCTTTTGTTTGATGAGAGGAGGCAGTATCTCCTCCTTCACTATAGCCTCTGCCTTCGACATGGATACTGCAACAGAATCAAAAAAGTTAGCAAAAGACTTAGAAGCTCAAAACAAGCATCTGAGTCACATCAACAATCTGGCACATCAACTGGGTCGAAACCCATGCGCCCAGATAGAATTGCACCAAAGGCGCACACACAGGACCGAGGCCCAGGCGTATTTGAAGCGAAGCTTCGGCGCATCATCAGGACCTAAGTCCATGCATGTTAACAAAAGAAGCTTCGACGTATCATTAGGACCTAAGTCCATGAGCGTTAGCAAAAGAACCTTCAGCGCATCATCAGGACCTAAGTCAATGCACGTCAGCAGAAGGAGCTTTGGCGCATCATCAGGACAAAGTCCATGTGCGTCAGCAATGGGAAACCTAGTCGTGTCAATGGGGATGAGACTCATTTCAGTCATACCCACGCGCCCCAACAGTGTTGCAACGAAGTGAAAACACCAAGGCAGAGGATCACCTACCGATCATCGTCGGCCGAACATCGACGTGCATCTCTACGACGATGGGGGTATCTTCCACGTCGACCTCCACGGGCTCCTTGTCCTTGCCCCTTCCTCGGCCAGCACCACCACGAGGAGTCTTAGGATCCATCTCTCTAAAGAAGGTAGGGTTTTCGAAAGACTTTAGAGGAAGAAGGAGAAGGAGAAAACAAAAGTAGAAGACTCTCTATCTCCCTCACAGATGCCTATTTATAGGCATGAGCCACTCGTGTGAATCGATAAAAGCTGATATTAGCACAACTCTTTGGGTCTCGCGAAACTGACGGTAGCATATCTTACAAAAGAATATCGTTAATCTTTCAAACTTCGAGGCGTTATCTTCTTGCATTAAAAACTAGAAGAGCATGCCCCCCTACACAGCAATGCACAGAGCGATCATGCGCCCAGAAGAGCCATGCGCCCAGACGAGGACATGCGACCAGAACAACGTCTATCCATGCTTCTTGTTCAAAGTATTTCAAAACTTGGCAGAAAGTTTTGAAAACTTTGAAGGGGATCTTGTAGAAGCATAGAATTTCAGCCACATCTTAGGCCAAAATTCCTATGTGCCCTAACTCTCATGTGCCCAAATTGACATATGCCAGGAAACTCAGCAGAACACTTGGCACAACAGAAAACAACAAAGAGACATAAGAATTGGGCTTTTATTCTATATGAAAGTCTATTACATGTCTAAAACTCTTTTACAAAGGAGAATTCTTTTACAAAGAGAAAGAAAATCCTAAAAGCAACAGCCAGGCGCATCACTTGTCAGGCGCATCACTTGTTAGGCGCATCACTCGAAGCGCTACAGCCAGAAACATCACTTCAACATATAGCCAGGCGCATCACTCAAGTGCTACAGCCAGGCGCATTATTCTAGTATCTCAGCGTAGGTGCATCCCCGTGCATTGTCAAAGCAAATCACTTCCTCGTCAGCGTGCGGGCACTCTAGCAGGAGGAGTGGCTCTTCTAGGCTAACAAAATTGGGGCACGATAGCCCCGATCTACAGCTCTTCCAGCATAACAAAAATTGGCGCACGACTGCCCCGATCTTTGGATGTAACATGCACCTTCAGCCTGTCTCAGGACACGACGATCCCGATATTTGGATACAACAGGCACTTTTACAGGCTTGTACAAAAACAGGGCCGATGGTGAATAAACCAACTCAACATATCTTCGTCTTCGGAAGGAGTTCGTTGTCAAAGTTTCTGCGAACAAAAAAATCAACAACTCGCCGAGGTAGGGGACCGATCGAGTTTATCTCCATGAGAGAAAGCCAAATGCTTCACAAAGCTAGTTATAGGCCGGGGCAACCCTCGTCCATGCGCCAAGTGGCAGTCTCCTTATATTCTTTGTAACGAATTTGCATTAATGACGATGAATCTGCCTCTTCGTATTCAGCCAAGTCAAAACAGCCATTAACGCCTCGAATAACTCAACTGACGGGATAACAAGAATGCTCCATGCGGCAGATGCGCCATCGGCACCATACGCTCTGTACCGATGCGCCCAATTGGACATAGACCCATGTGCCTAGTAGGGCACAAACTGATGTGCCCACTTCAACTCGTCACCCATCAAGCATTTAAAGCTATGTGACAGAGTTGGCAGCACATTTCCCAAAGACTGAACGGTTAGCAGCATTTTGTAGAAAATAAAGAGCCACAGATGTCAACATCATCATACTTGCTTTTATCGGCTATAGCTTTTCTTGCCACGTCGCTGGCCGATCACTCGCATGTGCCTCCACAGCCATGCGCCTAGAAGTCTGTATATGCCTCAAAAGCCATGCGCCCCGACTTACTCCGATCCCCAAATGATAGAAGCCAAGTCTTTCCATGCGCCTCCATGGCCATGCACTCGAAGCTCTTTATTGCCATACGCCCAGACTTGCCTGTGACTCTTAAAAATTATAGACCAAGTCGCCCTATGCGTCAGATCCTAGGCGCATCCTGATACAAAGCTTTGCATACGCCTCAGAAGCCATGTGCCTAGACTTGTCTGTAAAAGTCATAGACCAAGTCATCCTATACGCCAAATCCTAGGCGCATCCTGACAGATCACCCTCCATAAAATTTGAGATCTTTGAGCCATGAACATGCGCAACGTGTCATTTGACTCAGTTCTGCCTACGAATGGGTGCTAATCACCCTAGATCTCAGTAACGGCCGAATCTTCGCAACTGCCACGTGTCAGCTCTACCGTAGTCGAACATTGTAGTTCAAACAAGATTCAGCTTCAACTCAGGGCACATCGTCCATGCGCCCCACAGCATCAGCCATGTGGCGTTCCTACGTACATGCGCATCCTACATATACGTACATGAGTAGACCAGTCTGCTGCCTATAAATAGAAGGATCATTCCTTCATCCACACATACAGACAGATAGATCATCATATCTACATACAGAGACGAGAAGTGACACGTATCATCTACTTCTCCTCCAGACGCTCCGGCATCCAGAGCAGCCCAGACCTTCAAAGAATTCAAGATTGTCGTCAGATCGTCAACGGAGTCAACGTATTACCCCTCGCTCCACCGATACAGTTCCTAGATAAAAACAAAAGTGTACTCCTATGACTACGTCTAAGTCCTACATTATATAATATTATATTTATAATTGAAATACCAAAGTTTTATCAATCAACAAAACCTTGTCGCATTTTCGATGGCAAACACAACTGCCTTACCATTGTAAGTCATCAAAAATTATTCTAACTATATCTATAAGAATTTTAAAGGAGCTTCTAGAAATTCAAACAAGTTCCAAGACAATCAAGATAGGAAAAGTGTAAGTATCTGTCCCATAAGTCTCTATTCTTGAAAATAGAATGATTGATTAGGGAGGAAATAACTAAAGACAAGGGAATTATAAATATTATAATCTCTATCTCATGGATATTCAAATGATTGAAGGAAAAGTGTAAATGAAACAACTAACACGAGATTTATATATGGATAACAAAGGGAGAAATTACAAAAATATGGCAAAATGGGAAATAAGTAATTAATTTGGACGTTACGATATGAGGATGATATCTAAAGAGGGCAAAAAGAAAATTTGAATAATTTATCAAGGTTGGAGCATAAATTCTAGGAAGGCCTAACTTACCAAGCGAATAGTCTACCCACCTATGATCCTACCATCATATCAAAACAAAATAACATATTCTCCTAGAAAAATTCCTCGATTTATCCAATAGGGCCTAGAATTCAATAAATCATCGGCTAAATCACAATAGCCAATTTAAAAATCTTAACTACCCAAGGGTCAAATTGAATAAGGAACTCCTAGTCCTAGTCATTGTCCTAAAAAATTAAATAAATCTTAATTGTGAATGAGCACTTCCTAATCGCAGGCTTGCAATAGTACGACTAAATTAAGTACTATCACGAGTCCGTAATCTTTTGCAAAAATAGACCTGCATGGGCCACACAAAAAACTTGTCACGATCCGCACCCACTTTTCGGGATACGAATACGTACCAAGTGCTGCCTATGCCACAACATCGACGGTAGTACGTTGTCTAGGTCTCAATACCAATCTCAAATACAACAAAATAAATCTAATTGCTCATTCACAATAATTATTTTATTTATAATTCCAATAATACAACAAAAGGATGGTTGGAAAAAAATTTGCTAAACAATAAAAGAAAGAAACTAATCTATCCAAAATCTATGGTCAGACTCCAAGATCTCTATCTCTCCCGTATAGTCCGTAGCACAAAATTAGGAAGCATGCCAAGTCACCTGCAATGATCCAGTCAAAAAAAGAGCAAAGTACAACCATATTGCATTTAATGTTGTTAGCACAAAATAAGCTAGAACAATAAGAACAGCAACAGTAAAGAACGTAAAAAGCACTACCATGATATGAACTAGACATGAAAAGCAATAATCATGAACGAGTAAGCTAATGGAAAAGAAACATGAAGATAAAGAAATGAACTATGATCAAGAGTAATGGAAACCACAATGTGTGTGTGAAATACCTTTTGATATGTGAACGGTTGTGCTAATACGGCACATAATAGATGGCTATTATTCAATATTGGTATGGCTAACCCATACGTGAGGTGTATGACTTAGCTATCATTCAATAACAATATTTGGGTTTGTTCACGTACCTACCGAGTATTTTTCCTCCCGACTCATTAGCAATCAATAACGGTCAATGATATAATAAGCCTACCGTGTCACCATCGTGTCTCAACAGAATATCAAAAAAGAAATGATAAAGAAAGCGTTATAATGTACAAAAATATAATACAATACTGTACTTGCCTCAATTAGTTGCAGTTGTTTGTGACATGATCATGTGGCCACAAAGTAGGTCAAAAGCTATATTCATAATTAGTCCGAAGAGATGATGACGTTGAGATCCATAACATCCAATGATTTCCAAATAATCCCAATATAGAGAAACTCCAAAGTCGTCGCTATGGCTAATCGTGATCAAATCGATGAATTACCGGTCAAATCTGAGTTCAACGAATAAAATAAAATATTAAATAAATTTATGAATTTATGAAAAATTATATGTTGTAGATCTTCGTGTTATCTTTTCAAAACTTCAAACGGATCACAAAATGGTATTCGAAATCTCCCAAAATCTCAAAAATCGTGCGATATATCGAGTTTTAGACAACCGATAGTTAAATAAATCTCCAGAAATTCACAAATTAAATATCAGTAATTAAAATAAATATTGAAAAATTTAACCTCGATACGGTTCTAACAAAAAAATTGGAGGTGAATCGAAGTCCGGAGTTGGTCGCCACTGCTTCGCGAAGGTGCTATAGCTTCAAAAAAATGAGGCTGAATTTATGACAAATTTTGGCTTATTTTGGACGAAAAAGAGAGGAATTTTGGAAAAAAAAAGGGAGATTACCTAGGTTCAATAGGTATATATAATGGATAGCCATTCCTTAATTAGGATTAGATTGCAAGGGTTTTAGTTTTGGAAGAAGAATAATGACTCCTTAAATAGATGGAGATTGACTCAATTTCCTAAGTAGGAAAGGCTTAGGATACATAATCAACCTTTCCATAAATTTAAAGCAATCAATAATAGATTGATCAAACCTAATCAAGATTGATCACAATAGGAATAAGAATTTGATGAACATATCTTTCCATAAAATTTTAAATCAAATATAATCCTAAATTTGATTGGCCAAATCTAGATCAATAATAAATTTAAAATAACATCTAATAATATCAATAATATAATTGATGGTAATAAATTAAATACATCAAAATATATTTATAAATTCAAATCTTAAACATAATTGATAATAATAGATCAAACAATTCTAAAACATATTTTTGTAAATATAAAATAAATTCGCTAAATCTCTTTGCCTTTCAAAAATATTTTTAATAGACATAAAATAAAAATTACTTTCTAACTAGAAAACTTAAATAATAATAAAAATAAAAAAAATTTAAAAATCTGGAAGTGGGCTTACACTAATAGCTAGTCTAACTGAGTCGCTACTAGTGTCTCCTCAGCTAGACCTAAACCCTCCTGAGCCAACGTCTCCTAGTCAAGTCCTACTACATCATGTGATCCGTAGTAGGTAGGGCACCCATCATCTAGGTCATCTAAAAAAATATATTCAGTTAGGATTGGAGCGAAGTACACCTTTAATAACAGTTCTAGTAAATGATAAAGACTATGTAACAATAAATAGGAAGAATATACAAGTTAAAGAGCCGATACAAGAATATAACAGATATGGTAAGTAATGTAAGTAAATACAAGAGTAGAAATATTATGTACAATAATCGAAAAATAACTATCTATGTGAGTGAACACTAGTTCCAACATGTGGTCGGCTTGCAAACTTGTACAAGGGTTTATGGACTGGTTAATCATACGTGTGGTATATGATTAACACTCACAAGGAACAATGACATGCATAAGGAGGGTGTGATCACATATGTACACTAATACTCCCCGCCACCGAATGGTATAGTAGATTCAACCATATACATTACGACACGGTATTCTCTGGAAAGGTAGCTAATTTTTTCAAAAATCAGTATCCATACAATGTGTGAGAACAACAACAAGGCTTCTACATGGTACACGAAGACATACAAGTAATAACATCTCATGACGAGATCCGAAGTTACCAGTCCGTGTGACCAATGTGTCAAGAAATCAAGGATATCTATACTAAATACAAGAAACATAGAAGATCTCATAAATGAAATTATCAGAGAATGTACTTGCCTATAATCCGGTACGAAATATCAACAATATCTGAAACAGTGTCTCGAAGACCTAAATATGGAATATCAATGTCAATTGGTGTTTCGAAATCATAAACATGCTATACTAGCTTAATATTAGGTCTCTAAGAATTTTAAGTCAAACTAGGTCAATACCTTGCTAAAGTAGGTCAAACTAGGTCATTCCA
Source organism: Iris pallida (assembly GCA_029216955.1). NCBI lineage: Eukaryota > Viridiplantae > Streptophyta > Magnoliopsida > Asparagales > Iridaceae > Iris > Iris pallida. Next base: position 1,074,546 of record JANAVB010021200.1, read on the forward strand.
AGATTTTTAGGTCCATACCTTGCCATACCAAGGTATTCTAGTCTATAATAGGCCATACCCAATGTAACTATCTATATTGTACATATATAGGATCTACAATACAATATTTTAACCTATAACATAATTACTTAACATAACCCTATTATTTAGTATTTAGGTAATACCCAATTCTTTTCTATTACCTTTACCCTTATCATTATCTATACAATATCACATAGGCTTTACCCATGTATATGTGTCCAACCGTACTTATCCTATATATCCCATATCAAGTACCCAATACATATATATTAGGAATACCCCTATACCTATTATCTAGACATTACCTATACCTAAAGACACTTTGCTAACATTACCTACTCTTTCGATTCACATTTGAACTCCTCATTACACTCCCCCACACCTATACTTATTACCTAGATATCTATATAGGGATATTCAAATCCTATGCACATACCCCTTTATCTACCTCTATCCATTGCCTACATGATCCTTACTCAACACACGCACCTACATAGCCTACTGCCTACTGAACTGTTACATCTAATTGTAGGACTGTTGAGCACTTCTAGAGGGGGTGAATAGAGTGCGTGTGTGCAACGGAATAATAATCACCACTTAAAAACTGGCAGTGATTAAACAAATATGGAGCATGCAGTATATAAATAAATATGTAAAGTAAATGAGTTGAGAAGAGCAAATGCAAACACCAAGGTTTATACTGGTTTCCCTCTGAGAGGACTAGTCCAGTCTCGAGTACTCAACCCGATATTGAATCCACTATTTGAAATAGAGATTACACCACGTGTTTTGCTCCGAAGAACACGTCAACTTCAACACCGTCGTACTTTTATCCGAAGCCCACGAACAAACTTCAACACCGTCGTATTTTAATCCGAACCTCACGAACAAACTTCAATACCTTTCTGAAGAAAGTTTTTATACTCCAAGCTTGTACAACTCAAATACTCCTATTCGAAAACCACCGGCACTTAGAAGAATAGGAGTTGTCTTGGGAATATAAAGATTTAAAGCTCTTGGTAAATAGGAAGACTTTAGAATAGATAGAGAAGGTGAAGAAGGATTGAGTGTGTTTAGAAATGACAAAATCTTCTCTATTTATAGGAATTTTTTAAGACAAAGTTCGGGCAGAACTCTGTAGGGTTAACATTCATAATTTTGAACGTTGCAGATCCAAAGGAGTAGGAATTTACTACTGACCAGGAAAAATTCAAGTGGACCGAGTTCGAACCGAGTTCGGTTCCTTTGGTTCTGGTTCAACCTTAGTTGGTTTTTGGTTCAATTAGGTTTGGTTCGGTTTAAAGAATGAATCAAGATAGGTTGAAACAGACTTCTAATTGCCAGTGATCCTGACTCACAAATAATCTAGACTCATTAAATAGAAAAATACAGAATAAATATGAAAACCAATAGCCCATATAATGATGCATTTTTCTTGACATTGAAGAAGCATTTTTCCATGACAGCAATCGTCCAAAGATAAACAGATCTGGAAATCTGAATACCTTTCGGATAGGTCATTGGGTGATTCAGAGAAATCTTCTTGTATAACGCCATCTTTGGCCCATCATTAATTCTCCATTACATATGTCCTGCTTTGACAAAGCTTGATCATGCTTACTTCAAGTCTTACAAGAACATGTTAGACGAACAAAGCAATATGATACACGCATAGCAATATTAATATAGTGAACAGAAGGACAATGCTATGTTTAAGTAGCAACAAGATAGTGATTATATGAATATTAGTGACTTCAATAGTTAAATTTAATTGATTAGCCATATTCAAAAATATGATGTAATCATTGGGCTAACAATCTCCCCCTTTTTTATTATGGCAAATCGGTTAAGTTTAAGATATATACAATCGATGCATGTATCACTAATAAACACATACCACTAAAATATTGTGTACTAACTTAAACTTATTTCTCCCCCTTTGACATGATAAAAAATAAACTCTCCCGTAATAAGAGAGAAAACGAACTCAAGCATAAGTAAAGGAGGAAGGCAAAAAATAATCATGATTAAGGATTAGGAGAACAGTGTACCGATAAGTTTAGAAATTTACAAAATTAAAGTATAAAAAACTTAACAGAACACAATATAGTTGGTTGAACTTAGAAAAAGGAAATCAATTAATACATAATTTACCAACTAGAAATCCAAAAATGACATTTAAAACTCAATATAATGAATAAAATAAAACTGTAGTTTTGAAATAGATACCAATAACGTAGAAATCAATTATTGGTCATAAATGAATCATGAGAAATTCACAGATCTAGTATATACGAAAAAAATCAAAACAAAATGAGACTTTTAACAATGATCACAAAAAAATATGATCCATAATTTGCACATACAAATTAGTGAATCAATTCCATAAAGAGTATAATCATCGAAAACAAATCAAAATAAATATACTAGAATCTATGCAAAATCTATATCAAAGTTCATGCATTTGAATTCAATTACCTTGTCATGATATATATATATCCATTAGATAAACATGAAGGTAATGAAGACAAAATACCTTAGAAGGAGAAATTCAGTCGACTTGAATGCTCTCCCGCCAAGTATGATCAGTCTAAATATAGATAATCATGAACTTTGAGATAAATCTCAATAAGAAAAACCAAAATTAAGTTAAACTCAAAGAAAAATCAAATATATAATTAAATATATTTGGCAAGATAACTTTTAGAAACTCAAATAGAATGAGAGAATCAAAAAGAAATAATAATAATCATATATTCTCTCATAAATCCAATACAAATTTAAATATCATGAACAACTCAACAAGAGATTTAAGTAAAAGAATATATGTCATGATGGACTAGGTATACCACATATTAAGGGCATAAAAAAATTAAAACAATTAATTTGCTCCCCCTTAAAATATGTGTATTCTAGTTCTGAAGTAATTTAAATGCAAGAAAAACAATAACCATAAGATCTAAGGAATATCCAAGATATGCATCTTTCTTCACTTTGATCAAATGCATATAAAGTTCAAAACTTAAAACAAAATATCATCTTTAGGCAATTAAAGAAAAATCCAATAAATAAATACTTAAAGATGAACAGACAAAATATGTCTCCAAATAAAATATTCTTAAAAAATTCAAGATAATAAAAGATTTTTGAAAACTGTTTCAATACAAATAACAGACAGATTCAACAAATCAGGGACAATTCAAAAAGACTTTTGAAATGCAGAATTTATTATGAAAAAAATTGTCTTAATAAAAGTTCGAATGCGTCTATTTAGTCTTCAGACTGACAGCTGACGATTCGAATTTTTCTATCATGAAAACAGTTTCAATAAAAGAATCCATAGATCATAGATAGTCTATTTGAACAAATAAAATAGGACTAGTTAAATGTCTAAAGAAAAATGTATTCTAGATATATGGCATGTCAAGGAGATAATTGATTTGCAAATTAATTACTCCACCTTTACATGGCTATATCCAAAAAAATAGTATTGACAAAATTAAAAAATCAGAGGAATATTTTCAAAATTAGGAAACTAATTCTAAAATATTAGATCTTTTTATCAACGTTCATTTTTTCCCTTTTAAAGCCGTCACGGTATCCATCAGATAACCATAGGGTTAAAGAGAAGAAACGCTTTGAGAAGGAGAAATTCACCGACATCTTCCCCTGAAAGAGTTACTGTTGTAGATAGTAAATAACTTGAATAAGAAGTAATAATATAAAACTTAATATCATGAATATTACACAAGCTAAAGACAAAATCAAAAGACCATAATATTCAATGAGTAGTCAAAAGTTAATAAAGTTTGAATATCAAAAGATAGAAATATTAAATATATCAAAAGATGACAAATATTAACCTATGGAAGATCAATATATGTTACCTGTTGTTTAATAAAATGTTGTCCATCATAGCTAAAATTCAAAAACCATCAAATAACAATTGCAACTAGATCTCAACAAATCTTTAGGTTATACATCATTGATTAATCTTAGATTAGCTGTAGGGGTACTGTCCCAGCTGACGGGAGTTCACCGGGGAACAATTAAGTACCGCTTCGCTTTGGCCGTAGCCATGGTGACAGACGGACCTTTTGTAGGCTTGTACCAAAAATAAATCTCTTCTTTAATAACCGAGGATTTAAGAAGAATTAGTACAATATGAAATAAATTATATTCTATGGACCAAAAAGAATTCTTAGAATAATGAAACATACGGTTTAAGATGTATGAATTACATTTATCCATATGCGCTATAAAATTATTGGGTAACAATAAAATATAAAATATTTGTAAATCAAAATGTAGGGCGTAGATATGCTGATGTATTCTGGAATCTGGGGGACTGGGTTTAGTACCTTGGATCCAGAATTAGACGATAGTTACAAATAGTCCTTAATAAATCTTAAGCCTATAAAGTATTGATCACTTCGGGTTAGCTGTAGGGGCCGGTTTCCAGCTAGTGATAGTCCGAAGACTAGTACACCGTGTCGCTTTAGGTGATTTAAGGACCCTTTCGGCTTGTTCCCAAATTGATCTCTACTCTTAAGAACTTAGATTTAAAGGAATATATACAGTATCATCAAATAACATCAAAATCTAGAATCCTTAAATATAAAAGAAGTAAATACCCAAATAATGGTTTATCAAGATACTAAAAAAAAATTTAAATAATAGTCATGTATTCAAACTGTCAACCAAAAAGCGAAGAAAAACATCATTAAAAGAGGCTTTAAGGAAGAAGCTAATAAACAGAAGAACATACATTTGTTCAAAGTAATCAATAGCTAAAGTATGAGATAAGCACAAGTTTGAAACAATTTTTCAAAATAATATAGAACTTAACTTAACTCATATATTAGACAAAGATGTAATTGATTCATAAGAAGTTAATCAAAATAAAGTATGAGAATCAATAGTGAATATATTATGCAAGCACAAGGTTAACAAGACTTGTGCTAAACATACATAGTCATAAAATACTGGTCAAAGTAAATATGCAATGTTAAAGACAAATCAGTAAGAAATGACCATAAAAGAATATTAATGTCGAAGAGTCAAAAAAAATATTTACAAAAAATTAAGCTCCAATAGACTAGAGTGGTATGCATGCTTCAAGAATAAAGACTAATAGTAAAGAGCATACATAGTCAAATGTGTCACACTAATGAAAAGTGAGTAAGACTATTTAGTGTGAAGTAAACATTTAAGCTAAACGTCTAGTCATGCTAGGATTAAATCTCAATAAATAATTTAAAAGATATCAATAAAAGTTAATAGCAAGACATTAGTCAGAACATGCTAGATATTAGAAACTATTTATAAAGTATGTTACCGAAGTGGTTCTAGTGACCACACTTATGTTGGTGCAATTGCATGAAAGATGACCTTTGTAGCTTCATAATCACCAACACGTTCCATGGTTCTATGGCTCAGAATAAGTAGCCCCACCTGAAATATTAGATGAAGACTTTGGTATCCAATACTTGGATCCACATTTGTTAGCTTTGGGAACCCATTTGCACAAGTTCATATCAACTAGTTTTCTAATTGACAATAATTAAAAACATGTCCATTCATACCACAATAATGACAGAAAGTATTAATAGTGCTATGTACAGCAGTATGAGAACGTGTAGTGGTATGATATGATGTACGTGGATGCTTGTAATAGAAAGCATGGTTGTGTGAAGCTTTAGCTTTGCTTGCTTCCTTTCTAGATGATCTAACATGTGTGACTTTGTGATGTGCTATGTGTCTTGTGTTAGACTGAGTCGTAGGTTGTGCTACCTGCTTTCCCAGTCTAATCTCTAACTTTTTAGAGTTAGCACAGATCTCATTATATTTAGCAGTAAGAGCATCAATTCTACATGAAGCAATAGAATACTTCTTCTTTTCTGATTCTGATTCCTCCTTAAGTTTAGCATTTTCTTGAGTGCTTTTCTCAATGCAATCAAATGCTTTATGCAATTTAGACTTAAGTGTGGAAATCTCAGTAGAATTATCAGAAGGAGAAGTATTTTCAGCATCATTCAATAAGCAAGTAAGATTTTTATTCTCACGCTTATAGGATCGAATATCCTTTCTAGCTTGCATATACTTATCTAGAACCTTCTTGTAATCAGTAAATAAATCATTGAAAGCATCAGATAATTCATCATAAGAGAATTCATTCTCTTCAAGAAGGGGATTATTCTGTACAATGCTATTGTGCATATATTTGTATCTTGACGAGGTCTATCTTCTTATTCTGAGTCACTTGCTTCACTTTCGCACCATATGCTCGTGGTAGTGTACTTGTGAGATGATGATCTTCCTTCGTTTGATTGTTCATAGTGACTTTCCTTTCTAGCAGTAGTACAATCTTTTTTGATGTGACCTATCTTCTTACAGTTGTCACATACCAGATCTTCTTCATATATAGGGTTGTGTTGAACCTTAAATCTTGATGCCATCATGCACACATATGCATCATTTTGAGGATTATCCTTCTCTCTGGAGTTGCTAGTTTTGCTTTCTTACCTGCACTCATAAGTAGCTTCAAAAAGTTTCCAAATTGTATGAGATGTAGTACAAGTAGAAATAAGATTGAATACATCAAAGTCTACAGCACAATAGAAAGCATGCATTATTTTTGCATCAAGGCTAGCTAACATCTTTTCTTCCTTTGTGTAACTATAGTAAGGCTTGTTAATAATAGAGGAGGTAAGAATAGAGGTGATAGTAGATTTTTTGTAGCCATTGCAAACAATTGACCATAAGTCTTGAGACTTCAGGTAGAAGCTCATCCGTGTCTTCCAAGAAGTATAGTTCATTCCATCAAATAGTGGAGGTCTATTTGTGAACTGTCCTTCACTTGTAAATATTTAATTTATGGCTGCCATATGTATACTCTATAGAGTGTTATATTTGAATATAACCTGCTCTGATATAACAATTGTGGGAGCAATTGGTATGATGAAGCAAGACCTATATAAAAAGAACCCGCTCTGATACCAATTGTAGGCAATTGGAATCAGAGGTTAACAATTGATAATAAAGATCTACTCTAAGGATGTTAAGCCAGATAATAGAGTCTTTGCTCTGATACCAATTCTAGGAGCAATTCGTATGATCAAACAAGACCTATATAAAGAGAACCCGTTCTGATACCAATTGTAGGTAATTGAAATCAGAGGATAACAATTGATAATAAGGATCTACTCTAAGGATGTTAAGCCAGATAATAGTCCTTGCTCTGATACCAATTTTAGGAGCAATTGGTATGATCAAGCAAGACCTATATAAAGAGAACCCGCTCTGATACCAATTGTAGGACCGTTGAGCACTTCTAGAGGGGGGTGAATAGAGTGCATGTGTGCAACAGAATAATAATCACCACTTAAAAATGGCAATGACTAAACAAATATAGAACATGCAGTATATAAGTAAATGCGTAAAGTAAATGAGTTGAGAAGAGTAACACAAACACCAAGGTTTATACTGGTTTTCCTCTGAGAGGACTAGTCCAGTTTCGAGTACTCAACCCGATATTGAATCCGCTATTTGAAATAAAGATTACACTACGTGTTTTGCTCGGAAGAACACGTCAGCTTCAACACCGTCGTATTTTTATTCGAAGCCCACGAACAAACTTCAACACCGTCGTGTTTTAATCCGAAGCTCATGAACAAACTTCAACACCTTTCTGAAGAAAGCTTTTATACTCCAAGCTTGTACAACTCAAATACTCATAATCAGAAACCACCGGCACTTAGAAGAATAGGAGTTGTCTTGGGAATAGAAAGATTTAAAGCTCTTGATAAATAGAAAGACTTTAGAATAGATAGAGAAGATGAAGAAGGATTGAGTGTGTTTAGAAATGACAAAATCTTCTCTATTTATAGAAATTTTTTAAGACAGAGTTCGGGCAGAACTCTGCAGGGTTAACGTTCATAATTTTGAACGTTGCAGATCCAAAGGAGTAGGAATTTACTGCTGACCATGAGCAATTCAAGTGGACCGAGTTCGGACCGAGTTCAGGCAGAACTCTGGCCGAGTTCGATTCCTTTGGTTCTGGTTCAACCTAAGTTGGTTTTTGGTTCAATTGGGTTTGGTTTGGTTTAAAGAATGAATCAAGATAGGTTGAGATAGACTTCTAATTGCCAGTGATCCCGACTCATAAATAATCTAGACTCAATAAATAGAAAAATATAGAATAAATATGAAAACCAATAGCCCATATGATGATGTATTTTTTTGACATTGAAGAAGCATTTTTCCTTGACGGCAATCGTCCAAAGATAAACAGATCTGGAAATCTGAATACCTTTCGGGGGCTTCGCCCCCAAACTCCTATGGGGGGGCGCTGCCCCCTAGACCCTCGTGTGCTGACCGGGCAGCGGAACCCCCGATGCGAGGCTCCGGATAGGTCGTTGGGTGATTCAGAAAAATCTTCTTGTATAACGTCGTCTTTGGCCCATCATTAATTCTCTATTACATATGTCCTACTTTGACAAAGCTTGATCATGCTTACTTCATGTCTTACAAGAACATGTTAGACGAACAAAGCAATATGATACAAGCATACCAATATTGATATAGTGAACATAAGGACAATGCTATGTTTAAGCAGCAACAAGATAGTGATTATATGAATATTAGTGACTTCAATAGTTAAACTTAGTTGATTAGCCATATTCAAAAATATGATGTAATCAATGGGCTAACACTAATCACCTAATACTCTAATGCATATGGGTGTATCTGTGGCACACCTGTCCAACCCTACTACTGTCTCTGGGCAGTGGTTAACTGTTGCTAATAGCAGCAACCAACTGCTTCACCAGGTCAAGTAGCCCCTGTTGAGCCTGCTACTACTGTTGTTACAGTAGCAACCCACTGCTGCCAAAATAGCAAATAACTGTTGCTGGCCACAAGTCATACTCACTGATGTGCCTACTTGCTTTGAACCCCTAGACCCCATGTTGCCAACTGCTAACAGCAGTCGTACTGCCATTGCTGCTACTACACCATTTGTCCCCCCCAATTTTCCTTCACTACTGTTACATTATTTTCCCTAGGCCTATAGGTATTCACCTGTCCCCCTACGACAAGTCCACACACATCTACTCTACTACACCCACACACACACTATTGTCACACACCAATGTATACACACACACATTCTCCTCTCAAACTCTACAACAGATATATTAATATATCCTCATTTGCCTACACACTACCCTCCTACCCCCCACCCCACACACACACACACTCATGCACTACACTTGACACTCACTAATACACATGTAGGCACTCACACATGTAAATTATATATATCTATATACACATATACTATCATATAGATGTTTGTACACACATACATATCATAAATACAAATAGTCAAACACTTGGTATGCATCACGCTAGTATCGTATCGATGCTCTGATACTTTCGTGATATGTCCAAGATACCTACAAACGTTGTCCGAATCTAACCAAAACACATAAACATACCTAAAATGATAATTAGAGACTAATTAGAATAGTGTCTAGCTAGTACAATGTGTCATGTGGAATGTGGCATATGTGTCACAAGTGTCAGAGGAGAAACTAGCTCCTAGTCTAGTGGTGAGTGTCATGTGGAACTAGGCATATGTGTCATGTGGAACTAGGCATATGTGTCACAAGTATCAGAGGAAAAACTAGGCTGGTGGAGGAAGAACTAGACTAATTAGATGTATATCTGTTGGAAGATGGATTCCTAATACAAAGCCTGGTAGACATGATTCGGACACGGTTTGGACACTAGCTCCTAGTCCAAGCTTCTTTTCTTTGTGCTCCTTGCCTCCAAAGCTTCTCGACTCCTTTGATGAATAGTAGGGAATGATTTGGAATGATTGGAAATGATTTGATGGAAATTTGATGGAGAAATGTAAGGATTTTGGGGAAGAACACCTATTTTTGGGAAGAGTGGTCAAATGGAGAATGATGAGAGTGTGCTTCTCTCTCCTTTAGGGCCGACCATAAGTAACCCCCCTCTCCATGTCATGCACAAAGACTAACATGCCCTCCTAAGTTGTCATGATAGCTTGCTTAATCAAAGGAAGCTTCTAGTCTAATTAAGTAATTAATCTAATTCATATTCATGACATGGAATGACTTAAATGAGTCTAAATGAGGCTCGTCTAATATGTTTGTCCAAGTGTCATGACAAGTCTAAATGGATTCACTAATCAAGGGTTCAAATAATAGGTTTGTCCACTAACAAATACAACCATCACTATAATTAATTAAATAAATATACACAATATATTAATAATGTAAAAATAATAAAAAAATAATCCTATATTGGATTATAGTAGTGATATAGATACTCCACCTTATAAGTTTTCAGGATATTTGTTAACCAAACTATTTTGAAATTACGTACACAGCCTATATATATTCGTCTTTACCATAAGCCAAATAGGAACAAATCCAATTACACAAGTACAGCATGCTTGAATGGCGTAGGACATAATCAAAGTCAAAATTAAATAATCATGACTTCCACATAGAAACAAAGAAACTAGGTCATTAATAAAAGTGGAATTATTTCCAAAGTACCTACTATTGAGAAAGTCGAACAAGTTGGAACGAGCAATATCCAAATAAATAGTTTCATGATCATACAACAATTATTTTGATAAAATATTATTCTTTATGCGACTAAATGATCATAAAAATTTTGATCGAACAATCGGAAATCTAAATTAAATTAGATCAAACGATCTAGGATTTCTAAAAAAGAAGATTCTAAAACTTCAAACTCATAAATTAAACAAGTGATGCTCTAATACTAATTGTTAGAGCAAGATGTGTTCAACTGTTTCGGATTGGAGAGATGTGCAGTAGTGGCAGCGCGAAGCAAGGCTGAAGCCAATGGAGGTAATAGAGTCATTGGTGGGGAGCTTTCAGTGTTGCGCTCTCCAAATTAGAACTGACCATTTATTGGGGATGCAAGACTGCCAGAAGGGGGCGGTGAATAGGGCCGGAGTTTCGATGCCTCTGGCCACAATCCTGGCGGAAGCTAGCGAGAATACTCTACCGGAGTTGGAGGACCACCTCAGAGTGTACAGGCCATCACTGATCCTTACATCTGCAGCCGCCAAGCCGTTGGCTGCCTCCGACCTAAGCCAGTCTGCCACCCTGTCCTATCTCCAGCCAGAGTTACTATTCCATAATTCACGGATTGTGCAGTTGGAAGGGAGGTCAAGGTTGGCTGAAGGATGGCATCTCCAAGCCACCGTTCGTAGCCCATCGACGAGCTTCTTGCCAAGCTGTACGAGGATGAGGGGTTGTGCAAGGAGACGGTCGTGAAGGATACGTCGCCAAGTCGCGGAGGATCTGCTATTGGAGACGGCAATCGTGGTGTAGGAGTATCGGTAGTATCTGGCCTTCATGAAACGATTCCAGAGCGAGTTGCCCGAGCATAGTTTCCACCACAGCTTCATGGAGTGGGCACCAACGATGTGATATAATCGGCTAAATCCCATCCCTCTCTCCTCGGTCGGCTTGGCCATCGAGTCCCAACTAGCCTAGTGGTGCTTGTCCTTTCCATCTTTGTGTCCCCAAAAGTAGTTGTAGAGGAGGGATTCTAATGAGTAGCACATTCTTAGGGGGCACAAACTGCCAGGGTGTAGGTGGGGATGGAGGAGAGGACGTGCTTGATGAGGATCATCTTCGCTCCAAGCGATAGGGTTGTATTATGCCAACCAACGATCTTTTATCTGATTTTGCTCACAATATCGTCGAAGATACCCGAATTAGACTTCCGTACACCCGCGGGCATCCTAAATAGTTGAACGGCGGGTATACGGTGGAAAAGGAGGTCAGGTTGGAGAGAGTAGCTGAGTAGATCCTGTATGCTTTGTGGTGGGTCTATATTACGCTTTTGGAGGTGTTGACTCATTGACCCGAGCATCTGGTGTATCTCTCAAGCATTTTGTGGACCACCTCTACAGAACCGATGTCTCCAGAGGAGAAGATGAGGATGTCATCAGCGTAGGCGATGTGAGTGATTGAAGGGCATCCGATGGTGGTGTGAAAGTGTTGGAATCCGGTCATATTCGGCATATAATTGAGGTTTCTAATAAGCGCTTCAGCCACAATGATGAAGATGGTGGAGGATAGAGGGTCTCTCTGTCTGACACCGCGACTGGAGTTGAAGAACCCCTCTGCTTGCCCGTTCATGACGGTGGAGAACCATGAGTTGCTAATGGATAGGAAGATGATATCGATCCAAGGCTCAGAGAAACCGAATGAACACCCAGATCATGAATTGCCTGTCCAGACGGTCATCAGCTTTCTCCATATCCAGTTTGATGACGACGTTCTCGCCTCTAGACGGGAATTTCATGCATGTGGTCATTTCTTGAGCAAGGAGGATGTTGTCTATAATGTTCCACCCTGGGACAAAGCCGCTTTGCTTCCCGGAGATGACCTTAGAGAGGAGAGTAGATATGCGGCTAGCGATGATCTTTGATATGATTTTATTGGTGAAGGTGCATAAGCTGACAGGGCCGAAGTCTTTAAAGGTCTCCGGGTTATCTTTTTTAGGGATGAGGATGAGGTTGGCGCATGACATGGATTTAGGATACCTGGCCCCCTAGAAGAAGGCGAACACAGCCTCGTGGAAGTCAGATTCGATGATATCCCAACAGAATCGAAAGAAGACGCCGGAGAAACCATCTGGCCGAGGGGCACTGTGTTCGTCGAGTACCCAAACTGCGAACTTGACTTCCTCCGCGGAAGGGGGTGATAGAAGCTGTTCGTTCTCTCTATCATTAATCAATCTGGAGATCTTGGCGAGGAGCTCAACATCCTTGACAATGACTTCTTTGGAAAAAAGTTTGGAATAGAAGTTCTTCGCGGCCGTTTGAATGCCTCGTTGATCTTTGATGACAAGGCCGTGATCATCGGAGATTTGGTGCCGATGGAGTTGTTATCTGTGGCCATTGATGCAGGAATAGAAGAAGCTTGAGGACTTACCTCCTTCAGCGTCCCAGGTCAGTCTAGCTTTTTGCTTCCAGAATTCTAGCTCCACCTTTAGCCGGGATATGAGAAAAGCTCTGGTGAGGTTGAGCGCCGCTCGGGCCTCCGGCGATCTGTCCGTGGCATACAGAGCCTCATCGCGTGTGACATCGTCTTCCGCCTCTCTAATAGCCTGGAAAATGTTGTCAAAGGCGTTCTTGCTCCAAGACGATAAGGCTTTCCTGGTAGCTTTGAGTTTGGCCGCCACTCGAGTGAGGGGGTCGGGTTCATTAATGGATCTCCAGACAGAGGCCACGATATTTTTAAATTGAGGATGATGTTGCCTGAAGTCCAGGAATCTGAAAGCTTTCTTGATGCGGTTGGAGTAGCTGTTAATCTCAATCAGGAGAGGAGAATGATCTGACTCGGTAGTGTTCAGGTGGGCGAGGCTGGAGATGAGACCCATGTTGGACCAGCGATTGTTGACTAAGGCTCGGTCCAGGCGGGAGTATTGTCGGCGATCACCTTCCTGCATGTTATACTAGGTAAAAGTGTTACCAGAGAACGGAAGGGGAGTCATGTGGGCATTGAAGATAAAGGTGTTGAAGTCGTTCATGGCCGACTAGGGGGTGGGCGACCCCCTGACTTCTCTTCTCTGTACGTGATCGTGTTGAAATCACCAATACAAATCCATAGGAGATTGATGAGTTGAAGATGGGTATCCAGCAAGGTGTCCCAGAGAAGCTTGCGTGCGGGAATGTCGCAGCTACCATGGACAGCGAAAAGCATGCAGTGGGACCTGAGAGTGGGATGCTCCACCCAGCAGGAGAGCGCCTGGTTCGAGTCATGGATGGTTCCAAACTAGATCCCGGCGGCGAAGAGTATCCAAATGTCGTTACACCCGGAGACACTGGACGGGAAGCCGAGCTGGAGCTGGATGGATTTGATTCTTTTTTTAGGGATTTTGGGTTCGATGATAACTAAGATGGCAATTCGGTGGATTTTCTTGAGGCTTTTGATTCTTCTTAGCGTAGGTTTATTGACCAGCCCTCTTATATTCCATGCAAGGATGTTTATCATTGGGATGTATATATATATATATATATATATATATATATATATATATATATATATATATATATATATATATATATATATATCCTTCTTCCTCCAGCTCTCCATGATGCCTATATGCCCCCCCGCCTCGCACGCCTCCGACGGCATGGTAGAGCATCCCCAGCCGCTCGCCGCCTGCCGTACCCTTTCTCCCCTCGACGCTGCCCTCCCCGCGTGCCCGCCTTCCACGGCGAGCCTCGTTCCAACCGCCCACTGCCCGACTGGTCGCACGCCCAGCTGTCCCTGGTCGGACTCGCCACCCCCGGATTAGCCCCCAAGCTCAATTGGCCCCTCCGTACGCCCCCCCCCCCGACGCGAACGCAGCGGCCACCCTTTGCCGACCAGCAGAGGCTAGTAACTGCTGCCAGGACCAGGCCCCCCGTGCATCGCCTCTCCGATCCGTTGGCCGCGAGGCCCGGTGGTCGCCCTCGGTGCAGGCTCTCCTCGACAGCGAGTCGCCGCATCGCCGTCTAGCCCTGCTACAGCAGCCCCCAGCACCTGTGGCCTCGGTGCGGCTCACTCCCCTGTTCCCGCCAATAGCTCATTTCAAATTTCAAATCTCCCTCACACCCACGTGGTGGAGGGAGCTTGCACGCATGCCTCCTCCACTATTAGAGAGGATATGTGCCCTCCTGATGTGGCCTCTCAGGAGGCTATGCACCACTGTGGCCACAAGTTCTAGCAGCGGAACGCTATGCGCCCACGCCCGGCTTATGCGCCCTCCCCCCCATGGATGCCCCTAGCATATGCGCCCGCTCCCCCGTGGTTGCCCCTCCATCCGGCTTTAGGGGGACGCCCTCTTTGGACCATGCGCTCCCTGTTTTCGGTTATGCGCTCCCTTCCTCTCGCGCATGCGCCCAAGGTCTTCCGTCGGGCTCCTCTTCCTCTGCCCTTGGCAACATCCGTTCATCGGTAGCCGGCAGTGCCGAGGCTAGTTGCTCGTCTCCCTTCGTGCCCCTTTTTACCCCCTTGCGCTCGATCTCGTCGTCCTCGATGAGCGGCCTGACAACCTTCTTCTCTCCTCCCCCTGCCCTCTCTCCTCCTCCTCCCTCGCAGCTGAGACAGATCCCCCCACCCTCCCTTTTCTCTATCACGGCGACCCCCCCACAGGCCCCACCTTCACGGAGATCCTGCGCTCGGAACGCAGGCCACTCCGTCCTCTCCCGGATGCGAGTATCGAGCTCCCTGACATCGTATTCCCGACCGGTAGCGATGGTCATCCTTTACGTGTCCCCTTCTTCTCTGAAGAGATTTCCTCCCTCTGTTCTACCTTCGCGAAGACGTTCGTGCTAAAGTTCTCCTCGGGGTGCCCGAAGTTCGCCAAAGCGTGAGAACTTATCGCCGGATGGGGCCTCTCATCCATTTACATGGTCGCACTTTCGACCCTAAGCACATGTTCCTTTACCTCTCTTCCGACCCAGGTTACATTAAAGTCTGGGAGAAAGGCACCACCAGTATAGACGGCCAAAGCGTCAAACTCGTCAAATGGTCCCTCGGATTCAACTCCAAAGTCGACTCTACGATTATGTCAGCTTGGATCACCCTCCCCAACCTTCCCCTTGTCTGCTTCGTCCCGGTCGCGCTCAAGAGGATCGCCAGCTCCTTTGGGACTCTCGTAGCCATTGCTGAAGAAACCCGCAATCTCTCCAAGGGTAACTACACGAAGATCTGCGTGGAACTCGATCTGTCTACAGATCCTCCGACCCAAATTCAGCTTAAGCTCGGGGGACAAACAATCTCCCAGACTCTGGTGTATGACAACAATATTATTTTCTGCTCGTACTGTCAGATGAGAGGCTACACCACACAGCACTACTTCAGAGCACACCCGGAGCTCAAGAAAAAAGCACCCAGAAAGTTGCAACTCTCGAAGGTTGACCAAACTGCTCCCAAAGACCCAATTCTCCCACTCCCTAACTCTCACACCCACTTTAAAGATAGCGATATCTCTTCCAGCCCCGACGATCACCCCCACCGAGCACAGCTATTATCGCCTACAAGCCCCCAACCATCCTCCTCAACAACAGGTTCGGCACCCTCTCAACTATCCCACCTAAAGACAACCAAACGAACACTACCCCTCCCACAGAGTGTGAGAAGATCGCCTTAGATTCCCAGTTAGATGTAGTTCCTTCTGGCAGCGACCGAGAGCAGCAACAGACTCTGGAAACCCCTTCGGGAGTGGTAGCCTCATCCATCCACTCCAGCAACCCCATCATAGGTGACCTGGCCATCTTTGGCCCAGATGCGGTAAGTAGGCTTGAGTAAGCCAGGGAAGCAGGTTTCCTGGACCCCCTCAATCCACTTTACGTGCTAGCAGAGACAAAGAAAGAGGCGGTCTCTCTTCCGTCGGAAGGCACAGGAACCAGAGCACAGACCTCGATAGACGTGACAGACGACCCCACCGTAGCGACCCGGAGAACCACCAAAAAATCTCACCGTAAGAAGAATAAACTCAACTAAAAGCTTTCGGTCATGACCACGCGGTCAGCCGCGAAACTCAACAACCCCCCACCCCCATCACCATTCCAATGATAAACATCCTCGCATGGAATGTGAGAGGGCTGGCCAATAAACCTACGTGAGAAGAATCAAAATCCACAAGAAGATCCATCGAATTGACATCTTAGTTATCATCGAACCCAAAATCCCTCAAAAAAGAATCAAATCCATCCAGCTCGGCTTCTCGGCCGGTGTAGTTGGATGTAACGACATCTGGATCCTCTTCGCCGTCGAGATCCAGTTTGGAACCATCTATGACTCAAACCAGGTGCTCTCCTGCTGGGTGGAGCATCTCACTCTCAGGTCCCGCTGCCTGCTTTCTGTGGTCCACGGTAGCTGCGACATCCCCGAGCGCAAGCTTCTCTGGGACACCATGCTGGATACCCATCTGCAACTCATCAATCTTCCATGGATTTGCATTAGCGATTTCAACACGATCACGTGCAGAGAAGAGAAGTCAGGGGGTTGCCGGCCCCCTAGTCGGCCATGAACCACTTCAACACCTTTATCTTCAATGCCCACATGACACCCCTTCCGTTCTCTGGTAACGCTTTCACCTGGTGTAACATACAGGAAGGTGATCGCCGACAATACTCCCTCCTGGACCGAGCCTTGGTCAACAATCACTGGTCCGATATGGGTCTCATCTCCAACCTCGCCCACCTGAACACTATCGAGTCGGGTCATTCCCCTCTCTTGATTGAGATTAACAGCAACTCCAACCGCATCAAGAAAGCTTTCAGATTCCTGGACTTCTGGCAACATCATCCTCAATTTAGAAACATCGTAGCCTCTGCTTGGAGATCCATTAATGAACCCGACCCCCTCATTCGAGTAGCAGCCAAACTCAAAGCTACCAGGACAGCCTTATCGTCTTGGAGCAAGCACACCTTCGGCAATAGTTTCCAGGCTAGTAGAGAGGCAGAAAGACGATATCACCCGCGCTGAGGCTCTGTATGCCATGGACAGATCGTCCGGAGGCCCGAGCGGCACTCAACCTCACCAGAGCTCTCCTCAAATCTCGGCTTAAGGTGGAGACAGAATTCTGGAAAGCAAAAGGCCAGACTGACCTGGGACGCCGAAGGAGATAAGAACTCAAGCTTCTTCCTACTCCTGCGTCAAAGGCCACAAGACAACAGCTCCATCTGCACCAAATCTCTGACGAACACGGCCTTATCATCAAAGATCAACGAGGCTATTCAAGCGGCCGTGGAGAACTTCTATTCTAAACTATTCTCCAAAGAAGTCATTCGTCAAGGATGTTGAGCTCCTCGCCAAGATCCCCAGCTTGATCAACGATAGAGAGAACGAACAGCTTCTATCACCACCTTTCGTGGAGGAAGTCAAGTCTGCTGTTTGGGCACTCAACGAACATAGCACCCCAGGGCCAAATGGTTTCTCCGATGTCTTCTTCCGATCCTGTTGGGATATCATCGAATCTGACTTCCACGAGGCTGCGTCCACCTTCTTCCGGGAGGCGAAGTATCCCAAATCCATCTCATGTGCCAACCTCATCCTCGTCCCCTAAAAAGACAACTCGGAGTCCTTCAAAGACTTTTGCCCTATCAGCTTATACACCTTCACCAATAAATTATATCAAAGATCATCGCTAGCCGCATGTCTACTCTCCTCCCCAAGATCATCTCTGTGGAGCAAAGCGGCTTTGTCCCAGGGCGGAACATCACAGACAACATCCTCCTAGCTCAAGAATGATCACATGCATGAAATTACTGTCCAGAGGTGGGAACGTCGCCATCAAACTTGACATGGAGAAAGCCTATGACCGTCTGGACTGGCAATTCATGATCTGGGTGTTCAGGGCCTTCGGCTTCTCTGAGCCTTGGATCGACATCATCTTCCGATCCATTAGCAACTCATGGTTCTCGACCGTCATCTATAGGCAAGCAGAGGGATTCTCAACTCCAGTCAGCAGGTGTCGGACAGGGAAGACCCTCTATCCTCTACTATTTCATTCATCGCGGGCCGAAGCGCTTAGCAAAAACCTTAACAATATGTCGAAACACGCCCGTATACCATTACTTTCACACCACCACCGGATGCCCTTTAATTCACTTACCTAGCCTACGCTGATGACATCCTCATCTTCTCCTCTTGTAGATATTGGGTCTATGGAGAGTAGTCCTACAGAACGCTTGAGAGATACTCCAGATGCTCGAGTCAACGAGTCAACACCTCCAAAAGCGTGATATACAGCCACTACAAAGCAGACAGGATCCACTCGGCTACTCTCTCCAACCTAACCTCCTTCTCCACTGCATACCCGTCGTTCAACTATTTAGGATGTCCGCTGGTGTACGGGAAATCTAATTCGGGTATCTTCGACGGCATTGTGATCAAAATTAGAAAAAAGATCATGGGTTGGCATAATGAAACCCTATCTCCGGAAGGAAAGATGATCCTCATCAAGCACGTTCTCTTCTCCATCCCCATCTACACCCTGGCATTTTATACTCCCCCTAAGAAGGTGTATCCTCATTAGAGTCCCTCCTCTCCAACTTCTTTTGGGGTCACAATGAAGGTAAGGACAACACCACTCGGCCAGCTGGGAACTCGATGGCCAAGTCGACCGAGGAGGGAAGGGCTAGGATTTAGCCGATTACATCATATTGTTGATGCCTACTCCATGAAGCTATGGTGGAAACTACGCTTGGGCAACTCGCTCTGGAATCATTTCATGAAGGCCAGATACCACCGATACTCCCACCCCAAGATTGTTGCCGCCAATACCAGATCCTCCGCGACTTGGCGATGCATCCTTTACGGCCGTCTCCTCGCAGAACCCCTCATCTGCCTGCAGCTTGGCAACGAAAGCTCATCGATGAGCCACGAACGGTGGCTTGGGGAGGCCATCCTTAATCCAACCTTGACTCCCCACCCAACTGCACAATCTGCGAATTATGGGACAGCGACTCTAGCTGGAGATGGGACAGGGTAGCAGACTAGCTTGGGCTGGAGGCATCCAACGGCCTGGCGACCGCAGATTTGCAGATTCAGTGACGGCCTGGACACTCTGAGGTGGTCCTCCCAGCTCTAGTGGAGTATTCTTGCCTGGTTTCTACCAGGATTGTGGCCAGAGGCATCTGCACTCGGCTTCATTCACCGCCCCCTTCTGGCAAGTCTTGCATCCCCAATAAATGGTCAGTTCTAATTTGAAGAGTGCAACATTCGAAAACTCTCCCACCGATGACTCTATTACTCTTATTGGCTTCAGCCTTACTATCGGCTGCCACTGCTTGCACATCCACCAGTCCGAATAGCTTGAACATCCTGCTCTTCGGGGACCTCGTCGCACAGATATGGACCAGTCTCTCAAGCAATACAGACAAGCTCATCCGGCCGGGGGCTTCAATGATCTTCTTATCAAATGGGGAAGATCTCATGGACATCAGATCATCGCAGCCGCTGGTATTTGGTTCCTTTGGAAGAACCGAACTAAATTCAGATACGAAGGGCGTCCATACAACTCTAACTCTCTGAACATGGAGGTCCTCAGGCAGATAGCCAAAGTCAGCAGGCGCTGCAATCACCTCTCAGACATTTCTGGAGGGTGCTGTCCTAACCCCAAGTCCGGTCTAGCGAACATGTCTGGCTCCTGGCCTTCTTGTATGAGATGTTTTTTATTTTTTTGGCGCTTGGCGCGCTTACTTTTATAGGCTTCGGCATTTTGCGCCTGATACATCAATAAAGTTTGTGCTTTCCTAATATATATGTATAATATATAATATATAAAATATATATATATTAAAAAGAATCATCGCTTTTTATTCATGTAAGGCGTAAAATACCGAAGCCTTTACAAGCAAACGCTAAAAGCAAAAAAATAAGACCAAAAAAGTGGGTCGTTGTAACACCCAGTTTTCTAAAATGAGGAATTTTGAAATTTTGTATTTTAATTTATTTAATTATGGTATTCAAGATTTTCTATTTTTTATTAATTTTTAATCATTTTAAAACTATTTTAAATTATGACTTATGATTGGTGTCTTGCTAGTGTAACCCTAGAGCCTAGCCATATGATTAGGGTATTTCATTTATCATTTCTAGATTGAGGGGTATTTTAGTCATTTTTGTAATTTGGAGAATTATTTGGAATTATGTATTATTTAGATTTATTAGAATTAATATGATTTTTAGAGATTTTTAGTATAATTGATTTTGGTGTTTTAGTTGACTTTGACTTATGTTGACTTTTGAGACTAACCTAGTGGCTAACCTAGGTCGTGACTATGTGACTAGGATAACCCTAGTTAGACTAAAGTTAACCCATGTTTTAGTCTTTAAAACTTAAGTTAGAATAGAGAGGTTTTAGTCATAAGCATGACTTGTGGTTTTGAAACCATAGTTAGCACTTAGCCCATAGAGGCCCAAGCCCATCACTAAACCTAACCCTAGACCACTATGTACCGCCACATTGGGAATACACATCTATTTTACTCTCTTCCATTTAGGGCTAGCCTCTTTTAGGAAAGATCAGAAGTTAGAAAAAGAGGTAAATCCCATCTTTAGAAATTCCTAGTAAATTCATTTTAATTCCTTTTTAATCCAAACAAATTGCATTAGATCCTAATTCTAGTGTTCTTGCTGTTCATGGAGAGAAATCTCAGGTTTGGATGAATTTGGAGAGTTTTGGCTAACAAGGAGAAATCCCCCTTTTGGAGCTTTTTATTGGAATTTCAATATATAGGTAAATCCCTATCTCTCCACCAAATTTTGATTTCTTTGCATGGTTAGGAAGCCCTAGGTGTAGTCTCTCTGTTGGTATAGGTTTTGCAAAGTTTTGTGTCCATTTCGTGTCCGTATCGGACACGTATCCAATAGGATACCTAGGTGTTTGTAGAAATGCCACTAAGGATTCGACTTTCGATTTTTGTAAAAGTGATTGCATAGATTTGTAGATCTAGGTAAGAGTATCAATTTTTGTGAAGGTGTCCTAGTGTTTCGTGTCCTTGTGTGTCGTGTATTTCGTGTGGACACACAGCACGGGCCCGTAGGCCGTGTCCTGCATCACGGGGTCCATATCTCTGGACACGGGACACGTCGTGTCCTAAAATTTTGGGGAATCTTGGGGCAATGTCTGCCACCAAGTTCCCAAGATTTGGGAACATCTCGTGGTCTATGCACGGAGATAACGACGTTGTACTGGCCGTACTGGCCGCGCGCGCGTACTGTGTACGCGTGAGATTGGTCACTGATACGCATGTTTTGACACGACACGGGGACACGTTGGCACGATTCAGGCTGGTTGACATGTACCTATGTCACAGGCGAGTGTCTGGACACGAACACGTGCCGTGTCGTGTCGTGTGTCACGTGTGGGATGTACGTGCACGCGTGCACGACGATTATTCGTGCACTGTCTCGTGTCTGTGTACATGAGTAGATTGGACACGATTCGTGTCCAATTCCTTGACACGAGGACACTCTCATATACCCTCACATGTATGTCCTAAATTACCAACCCTTTGTTTGGTTTTTAGGTATGATTTTTGAATTCAAAATTTGAATTTCCTATGAGCTATGATACTACACTGATACCTTGAACTGAAAATAGATTTTTCTGATTTTAATTTGTTTCATTAACTGTTAGATGTTGTTAGTTGTAGGAATCAGTTCACCTATACGTTAAGTAATAATGTACATGATTACTTGTCGTTTTGGGTGTGAGTTTGGGATCGAACTATCGAATTCCCCTTTGAATACTGTTAATACACTGATACATGGCTGAGATATTCATTTCTGAATTGACTTGCAATTTCCTTTTTTTAATTGATTAAATGAGTAAATTAGCTACGTACTTGTTTGATGAATGTTATTCAAGTTCACTTTGATCATTGCTATGCACAGGGATCATGGGAATGGGTTTTGTACATTGGATTGGGGGTCTAGCTGCCAACAGTTTCAGAAAATACCTGAAAATGATTTCTCATACACACACTCTACATCCTATTTTGTAATCTGAATTCTGATTTTAGGTTAATATAGTGAACTGAGATTAGTAGTATGTTTAACTGAAATGGGAATAGGGATAATGCAAATCTGAGATCTAGTTGTAGTGTAACCTGAGTTCAATTCAATATATAAACTATCAAATATACAATACCTGAGAAGGATAGGCATTGTTTTAGTTTAGGTTTTGAATTATTATGATACATTAGTTTAGGTTACTGTGATCTTGAGTTTGAAGAATCAGCTTGGTTGGTATTTTGAATACCTGCATTTGATGTTAGATGTGGTTGATTTCAAGTCCACATTGTCTTCATTCAAATTAATTTGAACTTGTTTCATTTCAAATGAGTTGGTGGTGATTCACACACACCTGTAAATTTCTCACACATTGATCCCCTGTACACATCTGTGATGTTAGGATGGTATGACAGGATTAGTTGATTGTTTTGAATTGGGTTATTATTCCTGTCACAGGTTTTCCACACATGCCAACACACAAAAACTGAAAAACTGTTTCACTCACCTACACACACCCCCATACAAACTGCTATGTGTGTCACGTATTGCACAGATATGCATGTTCACATACACACACATACAAGCTGAAATCACACATTCCCCTTACTCCTCTAAAACACACACACACACACAGGACTTTAGCCTTAGCACTGTCAAACCTGAACACACACACATGTAGGCACACACATGCACATGCCCATTGACACTACCCTTCATCACCCACACACTGGTTGTTCACACAATATCTCTCTCTATGAATATATGTGTATATAATATAATATCTCTAATTTGTTGGATGAGCATGTAATATATATAGTGTATGTGCATATTGCCTATAATGTATAAAATATGTAATGTTGCTTATATTAAAATAGTATATGTATATAATGTGTGGAAGCAATATATTACCATATAGATTGTATTGGCCTATGTAGATTCCTATAATAAGCCTATGTATATACACCTATGATTTGTGTGTTGATAGACTTGTGAGGCTTTGTGATGATGTGTGCTTGCTAGAATAGGCTGGCTAGGCTTAGTGAGACTTGTTTAGGCTATGACTTGACCTAGTTGACCTAGTTTGACTGTTAGGGTTGACTAGAGTTGACCAAAGGTTGACTTTAGCCTAAATTGATCCCAAACTTCATGTAGATGCATTGTAGCAGTCTATTTCCTTATTTTAGACTTGTTGTGACTTGTACTGTTCTACAGGAGACAGACACCACTCCTCGAACAGTATTTCTCTTCAGACACTCAGGAGATCAGGCGAGTACATTCTCTGACCGTTTCATACTTGTCTGGATTTATATTCTTGCTCTAGATTACTGTACTTGATGCTGACATGATCATTATCACGGATTGGTACTATATGGATCTTCTTCTGAGGTGTTATCTCCTTGTATTCACTAAATACGTATTGTGATGTGCGTTTCACTTATATTGTATTTATTAAATACCCTTATCATTGTACACTCATTGTGCATATTGTACTCTCATTATCATATTGAGCCATTGTATAAGCCATTGTATGAGGTAACGTAACTGAATTAGATCCTTGTGTATTGATTGGAGAGGAAGAGTAGAAATGGTTATGTGATCAATCCTAATGTATAAGAAATTGTATATGTCCATTGTACACCCACGTACAAAGGAGTCCCATTTATTGTATAACCTAACCCGTTTACATAACCATATTGTGCTCTGAATCACATGTTGCTACAGTTCTTACTTATCATATATAGATATTTCCCATTATCAAATTTCTGCTGTTTTCATATACATTCTTCTTTCAGCGTTTCATGTACCTTACTCTATTGCATGCTTTATATTTCCTAACTTGATATGAACTGCGTGAGATGTTTTGTGCTCGCTCCTGTCCTGACTGGACCTGTTGAAAATATTACAGAGGATGAGGATGAGGCCTGCATAGACACCTTTTATGGGACAGCTGTAGATGGCTCGTGTGACCCAGATTTTCAGCCTGATCTACTAGCTTAGAGACTGAGGCTCCCTAGTCTAGGTTTACTATTTCTGTCATTTGAGATCTAGATTGTATATATTCTTTCATATTTAGTAGTTGGGACTTGTATTCTGGATGTTGTTGATGTTATCTTAGACACTTAGACTCTCTGGCTGTCATGTATATTCTTTTATTCCAGTATCTATCTATCTTTCTTTTCATCTTATCGTTCTGCCTTAGATGTGATTGAGACCGTATATTGCTATGTCACCTCCATTCGGAGTGTATATACTGTACAGGTACCTTTATATTGTTAGATGATTGACCTAGGACAGCGTTCTACCGCCGACACTGCGGCGTAGGCTGGGCGTTGTTACATTCTCGTACCCTCACAGTGGGTGTGGGTCGTAACACGTTTTAGTGGTGGCCCATGCCGGTCGAGTTTATGTAGTGGTATTCGAACTAGAGTATCACTACAGCCTGCAGTAGGATTAAGATATTCTTGAGGTACTCAATCACATTGGAAAAAGCTCTTAATCTGATTCTTGTTATCAAAATTCTTGCTACTTTAATACTTCTTTTGAAATAAACTGTCCTCCCTTAATTTATCGCTTCTTTCTCAGCAATTGATACCCTTGTTTGATCTGTCTTCAGGATGGTGGAGACGCGGTTACAGCGTACCATTCATGGGGATACTGTAGAGGGGACTGCTACCTCTCAGCCAGTTCAGCAGGGTCGGAAGGCTACAGCTTCTGCCACCTCTGCTCATATTGGGACTTCAGCAGCAGCAGCAGGGTATGTCACCAGTCCGGAGGCAGGACCCAGTCATCCCAGAGATGTCTTTCCAGCAGCCGCCGCCTACAGGGTACGTGGACACAGCACAGATGTTCGCTTACTTCCAGCAGTTTATGGACCAGCAGCAGGTCCGATAGGACAGGGCATAGAGTTGGCCATTACGACAGCCGCAGTTCGACCAGCAGTCCAGCAGCCGAAGACACCTGGGATAGAGCAGTTCCAGAAGATGAGCCCCAGAGACTTCCTGGGACGGAAGTAATTATATATGCTGACGAGTGGATCGAGCATATAGAGGAGATCTTCCGCCTGGCCCGGATACCGGCAGATCTCCAGATAGAGGCAGCAGCTAGCCGGATGCGAGATCTTGCTCGCACCTGGTATCAGTCAGACCCCAGGGGGGGGTAGCTGGACAGACTTGGAAGGAGTTCAAGGGCTTCTTCAAGAAGAAGTTCTTTCCAGATTCAGCGCTCAGAGACTTGGAGTCGCAGTTCGAGAGCCTAGTCCAGGGGAGCCTTTCAGTGGAGGAGTACGCTGGGGAGTTCGGCTGCCTCGGCAGATTTGTAAGGGTTTGAGCGAGACGGCGAAGGCCCAGAGGTTCCGGAAGGGTCTGGTCAAGGAAGTCAAGTCCTTGACCAAGGTCAACGGGATGCCACTTTTGAGAAGATTTTGACGGGAGCCTTATTGGCGGAGGATGACCTTGAGCTTAGGCTCAAGAGGGGGCGAGACCCAATTGGGGGCAGCAGCAGCGGAGGCCAGGCCAAGAGGCCTCACATACAGATTCAGCAGCAGTATCAGCAGCCGATGGTCCACTTCCAGCAGCAGCAGAGGCCTATTCAGTATCAGGGACAGAGGCAGGTACTGTATCAGCAGGCACCCAGGCAGCAGCAGAACACTGTGTGCAACTTCTGCAAGAAGCCAGGCCATTGGTGGAACGATTGCAGGAAGATGCAGGGAATGTGTTTACTTTGCAGTTCAGCGGAGCATCAGTGTAGAGAGTGTCCCAAGAACCCGACACCGTTGGCTCAGATTGCACCAGGAGCTAGGGCTCCGGCAGGGCAGCAGAGGGGACCACCATTTCAGACTCAGCAGGAGAGGTTCGTACAGCATCAGCAGCAGGCCAGGGGAGGCCAGCCAGGGCGAGCTTTCGCCATGACAGCCGAGGATGCTCAGGCCGTTGGAGATCTAGTTGCAGGTTCAATTCTTGATTCAAATTCTATAATTACTGCCTTGAAATTCGATTATCTATGTTCCTTGTTGGTTGATCAATTCTGTCTTGTTGTTTTGTGTTATGTTTGATTTTCTTCTGAGATGAACAATATGGGCTAGGTCACCCAGTTATGGAATCTAGAATCTTCGATGGTCGTGTTTAGCTGGCATAGTGAGGACATATAGTCAGATTTAGGACGTATTTCTCGGGTGTGGGAATTTAAGGTTTTTGCTGCCAAGCATGCGGCAACGCGAAAATCTTAAATACCATGATTCTAGAGGTATGTGCCTTAGTCGAGGACTCTGTGATTATCGTAGCCTTGCTCACTAGCACGACGAAGATTCTGAGTATCATAATTTTGGACAGACGCATATGATTATCTGACGGTATGATTGAGACTTTGATTGTGGGGGTGTTTGACCTAGAAGGACTACTACCATTTTAATTTCGAGGACAAAATTTTTCTAAGGTGGGTAGACTTGTAACACCAGTTTTCTAAAATGAGGGTAATTTTGAAATTTTGTATTTTAATTTATTTAATTATGGTACTCAAGATTTTCTATGATTTTTATTAATTTTTAATCATTTTAAAACTATTTTAAATCATGACTTATGATTAGTGTCTTGCTAGTGTAACCCTAGAGCCTAGCCATGTGATTAGGGTATTTCATTTATCATTTCTAGATTGAGGGGTATTTAGTCATTTTATAATTTGGAG